>JARPMR010000014.1:24617500-25217500 GCA_029955525.1 Oeneis ivallda
TCACGTTTTATTTCCAGCACTAGGGATTTGTTCTATTTCATATGTCAAACACAAACTAGGCTATTAGTCTGTGTTTTTTTTTTCCGATGGTGACTAGATTAATGCTAAAATAATATCGTAAACTGCATAGTTTGAAGTACATTTGTGTTTAATATAAACTTAAAAATGTTTTGCTTCGGGAAATAAAACGTTTGTGAGTGATTTATAGCGCGAACAGTGAAAATAGTGTTAGCAAAACTGAAATGTCCTGTCTGGTATGTTTTGTTTACATATAATGGTAACCTCTCTCCAAATAGACTGTACAGACGTAGTTGGCTGTTGGACACGTTACTACTTACTTCCAAATATAACGCTACGATCTTTCGAAATTCGAAGGCGAAATTCTTTATTTAAAAGAGATTTAACTGAAAACTTTTGCTTCAACTTTAAATTACTTTATGACATCTGCCATAAAACGCGACAGTTTTGTGAACAATAGTTTTGGCTGACGCCAAGGATTGCTTTGAAACACACAAACTCATAAAACAAACTTAGTTTACAGCTCTTCAGATAACCATTGTGAATCATATTGTTTTATGGTCACAAAAGCAAATGGGCAGTTTTATTTGCAAGGACGCTCCTTCGGTGTGCAAAATTTAACGTCTCTAGGTGCATTTCAATGTTTTAGTTTTTAGGGTTCCGTAGTAAACAAGGAACCCCTATAGTTTCGCCATGTCCGTCCGTCTGTCTGTCTGTCTGTCTGTCTGTCCGCGGTTTAGCTCAGAGACTATTCGCACTAGAAATCTGTAATTTGACAAGGGTATAAATATCAATCACGCCGACAAAGTGGTGAAATAAAATTGTGAAAAATAATTTTTTTTAGGGTACCTCCCCTACATGTAAAGTGGGGATGAATTTTTTTTTCTCGTCTATCCCATAGTGTGGGGTGTCGTTGAATAGGTCTTTCAAAAATATTGTGGGTGTGGGAACATCATTTTTCAATTCAGGGATCCGTTTGTGAAATATGATATTTAAAAGTGCTAAATTTTATTAGAGTCAAGTGTCCCCCCCCTCTGCCAGCTAAACGGTTGTATATAGGATACAAGAAAAAATTCACAGCAGTAGTATATATAATGAATTTTAAAGGAAAACTATCACGGCTAAGTAGGGTTCATTAGTTAAGGAGTTATATCTGTTTTTCCTAAGTTAGGTATTACACGTAGTGTAAGTTGCTTATTTTGTAGAATATTATCTTAGTATTTAAACCATGGAACTCAAAATTTATTCAATATTCATAAATAAAACAAAAGCACTATCCTAGGTCAGCAATAATATTTGAGACTTTCAACTACGGAACCCTACACTGCGCGTGGCCTGACACGCACTTGGCCGGTTTTTTTAAAATCCTTTTGTACATAATATGATTTTCAATACTGTCAATACTGTATTATCTCAAAAAACGCTGTTTCGAGATATATCGCGTTTTGAAACTTTGAAAAATCGCAATTCCTAATTCTGAGACATTAGTAATCTAATGATCGTATTGGTATCTTGCTACATTAATATTCTTTATGTGTACAGAAATTCATGGCTTTTAGGCTTATATCTTCGATTTTAAAAGCATTTTCTTACAACCACTTAGAGTTAGGACTATATTGCCAACCCAAATGATTATTTATTTTGATTTATGACCGTAACAACTTGAAATAAAACTTACTAAAAAAATAATCGACAAGGAACAAGGTATTATGTCAAAATTAATACGATATAGAACGCACTCAGATTCGTTAGCCAATTTGTCTTATTGTGTTGTCTTATTTTGAAATATGACAAAAAGTAACGGGGATAGGGCGTCGGAGAACAGTAAAGAAAGACCTTTGATATCATTTATCGGTGATCTAATGACTTAAAAATATGAGGGTATTATCAGTTTGCAGAGAAAAAAAATCTAGTTTCTGAAACCATTAATAGCTCAAAATTGCAAAATTTTGAGATAATACAGTATTGACAGTATTCCTTGAAAAAAAGTAAACACAAAACTCATGAGCAACGTTGAACGCACATTTTTTTCACATTTTTCTTCCCTGACATTTAGGTGTCAATGACATTTTATTTTTAGAATGGGCGACGTAAAACGAGTCGTTCTCAAAATATTTCATACTTTCTTTCTTTTGTGCGATGATTGATACAATATGAGAGAAAAGTTTGAATGAAAGATGGGGCTAATAGTTTCCAGTTGGATGCATCAACTACGAGAAATGTTTGAGCGAAGAGAATAATAAAGTAACCAATCAAAAAATTTAAATTCGACAGTTGAGCCTGCTTTCTGCGTGATAAAAGACACTGGCTATAGTATGTACTTCAACCTTCAAACTACAAGTCCTGTTAAAACCGTAGTCCATAATATTGTAAATGCGAGTGCGTTTATTTTTTGGTTTTTCCTTCGATCATGCAGCAACGGAGCAACGCTTCGAAGTGATTTTTAGGGTTCCGTAGTAAACAAGGAACCCTTATAGTTTCGCCATGTCCGTCCGTCTGTCTGTCTGTCTGTCTGTCCGCGGTTTAGCTCAGAGACTATTGGTGCTAGAAATCTGTAATTTGACAAGGGTATCAATATTAATCACGTCAACAAAGTGGTGAAATAAAATTGTGAAAAATAATTTTTTTTAGGGTACCTGCCCTACATGTAAAGTGGGGATGAATTTTTTTTTTCTCGTCTATCCCATAGTGTGAGGTGTCGTTGAATAGGTCTTTCAAAAGTATTGTGGGTGTGGGAACACCATTTTTCGATTGAGGGATCCGTTTGTGAAATATGATATTTTAAAGTGCTTATATTAATAAATTTTATCAGAGTCAAGTTTCCCCCCCCCCCCCCTCTGCCAGCTAAATGGTTGTATAAAGGATACATGAAAAAATTCACAGCAGTAGCATATATAATGAATTTTAAAGGAAAACTATCACGGCTAAGTAGGGTTCATTAGTTATGGAGTTATATCTGTTTTTTCTAAGTTAGGTATTACACGTAGTGTAAGTTGCATATTTTGTAGTATATTATAGTATTTAAACCATGGAACTCAAAATATACTATAAAAGTGACTTGCAACTACGGAACCCTACACTGCGCGTGGCCCAACACGCACTTGGCCGGTTTTTTTTTGCATGTGTATAGTAGAGGGCTTGCAGAGTGATTTAGGCACCTGGGAAGTTGAAATTAAAAAAGAATTTTTCCAAATCGGTTCAGGCGGTTTCGAGTAATCGGTGGACAAGATTCCGACAAAATTCGGTTAAAAATAAATCCTCAACTTTCAAAGTCGTGTGCATCTAGTTCTAATTTGAATTATTGGTGACACAGGTGCCGTGACATCGTATAAACCTGTCCTGACAAAAGAATGTGATATTGATAATTCGATACAAAACTAGTTCAGCTTTCATCCAGCGAACAGCTAATGGCCTGGTATGCGATGTCAACTGGCATTTCAATCACTAAACCAACTTATAAACCCGTTTGCGGCCATTGAGTTGTTGGTGATTTAATTGTTACAATATCAACATCTCCAGTCACCAGTCATTCAGGCTATTGTCATGACTTCATGAGATGAATAGACCAAGTCAGGAGCGGGATAGACGAACTTACATGTCCATGTAAAAATTAAAAATTATTTATTTCACGTGGGCCAACCTGTGGCTCATGTGTGGCTGTGACACGTCATGACTCTACCACCGGTTCGGAAAGCTGATTCTATTATGAAATATATTATTATTATGTAGCTATTACATTGTATGTAATAAGTTTTTTATACTATCTTGTGGGCAGCTGGATGCTAAGCTGATTTAACCCATGCAACTTTGTTAGAACAGAATATAATATTTCCACAATGAGGGGACCACCTACCTAAGGTCGTCTATAGGCTCAAGGTATGGATAAGAAAATTACAGTTTGTTGTTGTAGCATGGTGCGGGTGACAGGTCAATGAATGTAACGTATTTTGTACCATTTTACTGCAATCTTATGGTTCAAATTACGAAGATTGATTTTGTGAAAAATAATAGTCTCAAACCTCGCTAAAACAAAATAAACTTTCAATAAAATAAAATCTCTGACTAAACAAATTATAAAAGTCTCCAAAGGATCAAACCATAATTATGTAACAGTTTGCTGCAGCATAATTGTGACTATATTTCTTGCAAATAAAGCAAACTTTGATGTAAAATTTGAGCAAAGCTCTACACTAGCGGCACGCTATGATGGCCGGTTTGACGTTTGTCCGCTCATGAAGTTCCGTATTAATTGATAACGACTTTGAAGGAAATAATTGTATTACTTTATTGACGATAGTGATGTGCAGAGATTCATAAATTTTATCGAATGTAGTTTTAGGTTTAGGACTCAAAATTTATTTATTAAATTGATTTCTAAAATGTATACAAGTGTAGAAAAATCAGTTTGCACCATTTAAGGGGTGAATGTACTTGTGAATATGAACAATTTTCACTATGTGGACAAACCTCTGAAATCGCAAAAAAATATCAGCTGTTTCATACAAAAGGTAAAATTTTTATTTTTATATGATATATACCACAACTCGGCATTTGGTTTTCTAAATTGAAAATTTTTAAAAATGGAATCTAATACGATCGTCACATAGGATCGCTGGCTAGCACAACTACTACCTCCGGCAAACTCGCGTCAATGCTCAATGCAAAACAAAGCAGTTTCGAATTGACGTTGCTTCGAAAAGTATAAACTGTCAGTGCAATGCGATTGTGATATAGTTTTGACCTGGCTTTGGATTTCAAATATTGATACTGCATTACTGTTGACCCTTGCTCGTGATAGCAGTGACGACAGTGAAAATAGTAGTATGGACGAATCTGATTAATTATGGCCTTTTGTGGCACCTTTTTTGGTATCTTTTGTATTCATATGTTTCTTGTGTGCATATAAAGTATGTATATTCATTTTTATTCAAATATTCAGTTCGTTCAAATAAATTAAATAAACATATACATTTTTGTTTTATTAAACCTATTTAATCAGGTACAAAAACAAAACTTAATTGTTTTTTGTTCGAGAATAAATTGACATTCCACATCACTATTGTAATGTGTCAAACCGGCCATCATAGCGTGCCGCTAGTGTAAATAGTCCACGGGCAATGTTAGAATGTGTCGCTCCCTTTTGTTTCAAAACTCCCTTTTTCATATCGATCCCCGCAGGTAACCGGGAGCGGATGATTTATTACCGAGCTTGTTTGTTCAAATAATCGATCCCAACCGAACCCACGCCCCACGGGAATTAAGCCCCTAAATTTATTAGCTTTTGGGGCTATTTTCTCGTCAACCTGTAGACCCATCTCGGGTTAATGGCAGGATAACGAAAATACCACGTGTGCTCTGGGATATTTATATTTTAGATCATTGAATACAAAACTTAAAGATACACAATAACTATGAAAGTTTCGAAAAGGTCTATTTTCTTGTTCGTTACGTCAAAGATCCATGCATTGCAACTGCAAGTCACTTTTAGCAGGTACACATTTCGAGAAAAGTGATCGTGTGATTTTTCAGTGATTTGTAAAACCCTGTCTTAACTTTGGTGTGCTCTCAAGTAACTACTCGTACTTGTTAAGTTATATCGCGCCTTCGATAGAACAAGAGCATAATTGCAGGTTTTGCAATTTTACAGGAGAGCCATTTTTAGATTTTTTTTGGCAACATCGTCTTGTTCTGTTGATATTGCTCTTAAATAATTCTCCTTTGTTTGAAATAAATTTTATCTTCAAATATTCGAGGCATGTTATTTTCAAGAATTATGAACCTTTACTTTTTATAATCAATTTCTTTTCAAGAAATATGAGAGTGTAATTGTTTTACCGAAGGTGCGATATGTATAAAATTGGCTGAAAAGTCTGACAAAACTAGTTTTGTCAGACTTTTCAGCCAATTTTTCAATACGAGACCTGTGGGCATCTTACTCGTTTTCTGAACCTATATCAATGCAATGGATGCTAAATTTCGATGGGAATTTATCACGAATCGGTGTCGAAGCGATCTGGGCTCGGTTTACGGCTCATTTCACTTGTTACAGTTTAGCGTGTTGTACGAGCTTTTGTCAATAATAACTAAATCCAAACAAATGAGAATGTACCTACTAACAATTTAACCTAAACAAAGAACCGGGGTCTGGATACATAATACATAATGTTGTTTTTTATTTATTTATTTAATAGGTCAGTCAACAGGTTACAGTAAATCTATATAAACTATACAGAAAGAAAAAACATATTTTACAATACTGTAGAGTGTAGATCCACTTAGACTGCCACAGCTAGCGATTGCGATGTTCACAGTACTTTACAAAAAAAAAATCAGATTTCGCGATGAAATAAAACATAGCCGTAACCTCATGTGAGGCGCGACAAAAGAAGGCGTTTTGCGCGGAATAGGAGTGTAGTAAGCGCCAAATACTTTGTAACTCGTAAAATATTCATTTTCTTTTCAATTCGCTAGGCTTCTCTCTTGATAATATCAATCGGAATTTAATGTAAAAATTTTGGCTCTGTAATATGCAACACATTGAAAATAAATTAATCTATATATATAAAAGAAAGTGGTGTTAGTTACACTATTTATAACTCAAGAATGGATGAACCGATTTGGCTGAAAATTGGTGGAGAGGTAGCTTAGAACCAGGAGACGGACATAGGATACTTTTTATCCCGTTCGACCGCGTTTCCGTCAAGTCACTATAAAACGTGGTATAACAAAAACGCATCTGACATGGAATAACAAAACGCAAATGACAGTGGAATAACAAAACGTAAATGACAGCTAAACGTAATTTTGTCTTTGTTGGTTTGTCCGTCAATCACGCTGCAAAAAACCTACGGATTGACATGATTTTTTTGGATAGGTATAGTTGAGAACCAGTAGAGTTTAAAGCATCCCGGAAAATCAAAGAGTACCCTCGGGATTTTAAAAACTGAATCTACGCGGACGAAGTCGCGGGCATCAGCTAGTATTGGATAAAAATTAGACCTAACTTCGCGATTTTTTATTATCGAACAAATTTCATCATTTTATGTTTTTGCCCAAACACGTCCCTTGGCAGTATGATGTAATTCTTGCGTGTTTTTTTTTCGGATAATTGAAACTTGATCTACTACTGTAAAAATCAAATCTGTTTACTGTTAACGAACGTACACCTACTCTGAAGGGACTGGGGATACCCTTGATCTGTAGTGGATCGGTAGCGGTGATGGGTTGAGAAATCAAATGATGAGGTATTTGTCAAAACATAAATTTTAAATTAAAAAATACATAATAATAAAATTAAAATTTTTGAAGTGAAAACTTGTTTTGGCGCACCGCACACACATTTTTTACATACGAATTAATAACTATTTATGTATTTAGTTGATATTGATAGCTTTCCTTTGGTGAGCATAAAATGCCTTCAAGTTCATTATAATGACCCAAAACTCGAACTGCAAACTGTCTTGAGTATGTATCCTTTCCATGGCTCAACCAGTGAACTGAACACTGGAAACCTGACTGGTAGGATATGCGCATTCTAAATTGTATATTATAACATCTTGACTGTACCATATTCACAAATTAATAAATGAATTGAATTGAATTGAATTGAACCGAAATCTATACGATTTCGGTTTTATCCCGGGTGAGTTCCTTATATCTTCTTAATATATATAAATTACGTGTCACGATGTTTGTCCGCGATGGACTCCTAAACTACTTAACCGATTTTGATCAAACTTCGTAACTTTCTCTAATTTAGTCCAACTTGAAAGATAGGATAGTTTTTTTGGATTAGGATAGTTTATTTGTTTTATTTATATAGATAAGTTGGCGGTACGAAGTTCGCCGGGTCAGCTAGTAATATATGTATTTCTCACAGATATTTTTCACCATAAGAATAACTCAGGCGGTACTTAAGTTCTTACTTAATTGAAAAAATAAAAGTTTGAAATGGCTAGCGAAATGGCCGTTACGGAGCGTTCACTTTTGTAAAAACTCAGTGAGGGTCAAAAGGGCTAAGAATGATATTAATGGTAGTGTAAGGGAGCTGGGAAGGTACAGGGGTGGCTCAATCAGCGGTGGGGACTCGCCCCTCGGTAGAGCAAATAACTGGACTGGAGAGTTTCAAACAACAAGCAAATTTTATTAAAATAGAGTAAAAACTCTTGACTGCTATAAAGAATATCATTATCAACTAAGTACTTATTGCCAGCGTCGCTCGGGATGATGTAAGGAATCTAACGATACCCCATGCATCATCTGTTCAGGCGTTTAGAAGTTAAGATGAAATAAAGAAACTCAACACACAACACAACAGTGGTAGACTCATCGACGATTCAAAAGCACTTGTAAAAAAGTTTATTTGAATAAAAAACATTTCTATTCTATTCTATTCATACAATACATGAACCCTGAAAACACTCCTTTTTTTGGGCAGTCGTGCTACTACATTTTTTTTGTATTTGTAGGAAATAGGTACTTACTTAAATTGCTAATCATGCAAGATAATAGTATTTTCTAACAAAAAGACAATTATGAAAAACTAGCTGATACCATTTTGGCCGCATGAATTTAGTTTTTTAAGAATTTCGCGGGAACTCGTTGATTTTTTGGTGACAAAAGTAACCTTTATCAGTCGCCGGGATGCAAGCTGTCTATGTGTGCTTAATTACGCTAAGATCGGTTCAGACTTCAGCGGTTGAGTTGTGAATGATGTATGTGTGTGTGATCTTAGATGTTTGGAATTTATTGATAATAACACTGGAAAAAAATCACGCGAATTGATTCAGAAATCCCGGAGAAATCGGTGGACATAGGTACGTAGAAAAAAAAATTACATATACCTTCCAGCCGAATTGAGAATCTCCTTTTTTGAAGTCGGTTATAAAAGCTAAAAAGCTATTTTTAGGAGTGTAAGCTAGTTCTTTGTACCTAAGTTACATAAGTACTATACTTATTTTCCACAAGGAAGTTTATTAATAGTCTCATAATTGCATTTCATCTACATAATAAAATTATTTTTTTTTCTGTACATTTAAACCATTTTCAAAATTTTAACCATGCTTTATTATCAATACTGCGCCCAAAACAGATTTTTATTAAATTTTTGAAGAAATTTTTATTTGATTTTTGTCTGTCTGTCTTTTTTTTTAAATTGATTTAATCATGCTAATAATTGGAATGGAAAAATAAATAATTGGAATGGAATGGAAAAATAAATTAAAAAAAATTCTTTTCAAAAAAACCGACTTCTAACGCCACTACAAAGTATAAAAATAATTTTAGTTTGTCCACGTTTGTTGAAGTCGGGCGGGCCTAAAATACAAACTATGAAACCGATGCGATGACTCGTTTGTAGAAGTCGAGCGAGCATCGCGAGTCGGTTTCATAGTTTGTATTTTAGGCCCGCCCGACTTCAACAAACGTGGACAAACTAAAATTATTTTTATACTTTGTAGTGGCGTTAGAAGTCGGTTTTTTGAAAAGAATTTTTATTTTAAGCTTTTAAGTGTAGTATCCTATGATTAAGGAGCTAGGACCTGGAGCTCCATGATGTAGTCCATATTTGTTACATACCTACAATATCAATTCGTAATCGAAATTTCTTAAATCGCCATAGTTTTAGCCTGCAGCATCAGGCTTGAGGAGTTGAAGGTTAAAATTTTTATGGGACCATTTCACAAACATCCTCTGTCGATTAAAAAAAAAATCACGCGAATCGGTCCAGTAATCCCGGAGAAATCGGTGGACATACATAGAAAAAAAAAAAGAAAAAAAAAATGATACCGGCCGAATTGAGAACCTCCTCCTTTTTGGAAGTCGGTTAAAAATTACTTTTAATTATATTTACAAATTATACTTATTTGCTATGAATACTTATATGTCTAGAAGGAGCATCGCGCTACTAAAGAACGAAAAAAAAACAGGCCAATGAAAATATGCTAGTGTGCGTGACGTGAGTGCCGCGCATGCGCGGCGTGGATTACTGAGCGTGCGTAATGATACCAGGTACGCAGGTGATTCCAATAAAATGGGGAGAATTGTGTCATTAAAATTTTTAAACTTTAAAAATAAAATTAATATCTACTTTTTTTTAATTTTTATCATAAAACAATAATTTTATGAATACCTTTAACTATAGTGAGTTATTGTATTTAGTATTTTGTATTAGATAAATGGTTTCCAAAATTTTAAAAAGTCAGCTCCATACTGAAATTCTTTGTTATTGCACCGATGTCGTTCAAAATCGATATTTAGGGTCCCCTAGCGTCAAATGAGAGGAAATGGTTGCCAGTATTTTTTTAAAAGTCAGCGTCATATTGAAATTCTTTGTTATTGCACCGATGTCGTTCAAAATCGATATTTAGGGTTCCCTGGGGTCAAGAAAGACGAATTGGTGGCCAAAATTTTAAAAAGTCAGCGCCATATTGAAATTCTTTGTTATTGCACCGATGTCGTTCAAAATCGATATTTAGGGTTCCCTGGGGTCAAAAAAGACGAATTGGTTGCCTAAATTTTAAAAAGTCAGCGCAATACTGATAATCTATATTTAGGGTCCCCAAGCGTCAATAACAAAAAATTTCAACATGGCGCTGACTTTTAAACATTTTGGCAACTATTCCCTCTCTTTTGACGCTAGGGGACCCTAAATATCGATTTTGAACTACATCAGTGCAATAACAAAGAATTTCAATATGGCGCTGACTTTTTAAAATTTTGGCAACGAATTCGTCTCTCTTGACCCCAGTGAACCCTAAATATCGATTTTGAACGACATCGGTACAATAACAAAGAATTTCAATATGGCGCTGACTTTTAAACATTTTGGCAACTATTCCCTCTCTTTTGACGCTAGGGGACCCTAAATATCGATTTTGAACTACATCGGTGCAATAAAAAAGAATTTCAATATGGCGCTGACTTATTAAAATTTTGGCAACCAATTCGTCTCTCTTGACCCCAGGGAACCCTAAATATCGATTTTGAACGACATCGGTACAATAACAAAGAATTTCAATATGGCGCTGACTTTTTAAAATTTTGGCAACCAATTCGTCTCTTTAGACGCTAGTGAACCCTAAATATCGATTTTGAACGACATCGGTGCAATAACAAAGAATTTCAATATGGCGCTGACTTTTAAAAATTTTGGCAACCAATTCGTCTCTTTAGACGATAGTGAACCCTAAATATCGATTTTGAACGACATCGGTGCAATAACAAAGAATTTCAATATGGCGCTGACTTTTAAAAATTTTGGCAACCATTTCCTATTTTTGATCCAAGGTAACCCTAAACCCTATTTCCAACTCGATCGGTGAATCGCTAAATCGCTAAAGTCATAAAAACTCTCTCCCGGTAAAATATTCGTTTAAAAAAATAAAAAAAAATTTAAGATGAATATAAATAAAAGAAAATCAGAAACGAAAAAGTTAAAAAAAAATAAGAGGGGAATTCTTGAGTTCGATTATCGATGGAGACAATTTCGAAATTTATAATTTCTGAAATATCTCAGATCTGGTCTGGTGGGAGGCTTCGGCCGTGGCTAGTTACCATTCTACCATCAAAGACGTATCGCTAAGCTATTTAGCGTTCCGGCTCGATAGCGTGTAAAAATTTAATAAATCCTAGCTTATCCCCTTCCAAGTTAGCCCGTTACCATCTAAACTGCATCGTCACTTACCATCAGGTGAGATCGTAGAACAAGGACTGTCTTGGAAAGAAAATTAAAAAATGACATTATCTGCAATCGCTTTTCGAATATTATCGGTATCTACATTCTAAGGTTTCATTATTTATTAGGGAAATTTTGGGTTCGTAAACTGGCAACACACATTAAATGGCGAACTCTAATTTAATTATTTTCTACAAATTTCAATTTCTTATTTTGCAGGAACTGATGTGCTTGAATGTTATTTACTGATGGTAGGTGATGTTATTGGTTATTTTAGATCGTCCTGTTAAGTTTTTTTCACATTTTATTTACCAAAAACCGCCATTTAAAAAAACAAAATATTGGCTCGCGAGCTCCATATCTGGTGATGACCTAATTCAAACTGAGCGCGGGAAAAGGGCGTGAACCACATGTGGCAGCACAAATTTTCGACGCGTTCACAGCCTTTAGACTCCATCTTGTATATCTTTGCTTATTTGTTTTTAATAAATTCTTACGTACTTGACAATATTATATAGTGCTGCAATGAGCAATCATAGATAGCTGAACAACACAATGCCACGGCACTTGGCGATACAGTAGCAGCAATAGTGGCATTACTAATATCTTTTACAATATTTACCCGTTTTATGCCGGCCAGCGAGATTAAAGGAGTTTTATTGCCGCGAGGAAAACATATCGTAAACTTGTAATAGTGGCGTTACACGGTGTAGCGTGTACCCAGATTGCTGATAAGAGCTGATAACGGATATCGCGTACGAAAATATTCTTTATCGCTGCGGCTCTCGAGTGGACACCGCGGTATTCCGGTACAGGCGAGTGGAACCAACAAGTGCCCATAAGACACAAATTGGCTATGGGATTTTCTAAAAATGATTGCTCTAGAAGTGTTAAGATCGGAATCACATCCGACTGTCTGGTAATCTCTCGCTATTGTAAAAAAGCGTTGACACACACATAATTTGTCCCTTAAACATAAGGATCGGCATAGAGAATTAATTCACCCAAATAGTTCAGCAGGTTTCGTATTGAAGTGAATTTCTGGGCCTATTAAACATGTAGCACCAGAGGCACCGCCAATGCGTTGCGGGTTTTCAGGAATTTATTGATCCATTGAAGAATCATGGAAGCATGGAAAAAAGATCTGGCACTACATGTGGTGGATGTACACCAGGCACCCAGAATGTTGGGATCCTAACGATATTGGCGACCTCCGTCTATTATGTGAAATGGGGTGTAGCTAGAAGTCTAGTGGTGTTCAGCTGGACGACACGTAGAACACAATAATTTAGGAGTTGTGTAGTGAACAGTCCGAGCAGCGAGCTCTGGTAGTTATCAGGACATATGTAAGGCGCGCGGAAGATAGTGGCGTATCGGTGATCGATTGGGCCCGTTAATTACGTGGCCTTATCGCCTCATGATTTATTGATATTGCCCGCTGGCTGCTCGACGCCGGACCTACTTATTGAATCTACGAGTGAACACATTGGCCTAATATTTCCACTGAATTGATATTAACTACGAGTACAGCGTCTGGGTCCAATCAAATTATAACTTTGTCTTATGGACCGGCTAAAGTTGGCGCAATGGCCAGCATATCGAGGAAAAGCTGCATTAATCATTGCTAGTCTCATGGTGAGTGGTTGCATTTATGGCGTTCTTGCAGCAACAGAATCAGCGAATCAAAAATGATTGTAATCGTTACTGAAGTAATTCATTTTAGACAATTCCGAGGCAGTATATTCGACTCAGCGCGCATTGTTTGTGAATTCATCATCGATTAGATTTTGTGTGCCCAGTACAGTCGCTTGCTTGACGTATTTATCTAACAGTCTGGCCTTTTCTATATCTATTTTTGTATGTAGGTGTAATAACGTGCTTCGCTCGACGCTATGACGTTATTAAGTTTGGGTTTTCATGTATAGTATCACGGTTTCATTATCATTTATCTATAACTAAGGTTATAAGGTTTCGCATTAGATAGTGGTCTTTCTGACAAGACCTACTAGCAGCCTGAAGTCGGGCAGTTAGCAGTGTCACACCCCCGTGGCTCCAATGGTCTTGTTATCTTTCCGGTCATTTTGGATTGCTATTCTATGGGATAGTGAGAGTATGACAGTAGAGAAAGCACCCTTTGACACTATAGAATAGAATAGAAATGTTTTTTATTCAAATAAACTTTTACAAGTACTTTTGAATCGTCAATGAGTCTACCACTGGTTCGGAATGCCGTTCCTGCCGAGAAGAACCAGCAAGAAACTCGGCAGTTGCTCTTTTCAAAATACTTTTACAATATACTTAACAGATATTCTATGTATGCAGAGTTTCCACAATGAGGGAAAGGTCCACAAAAGCATACGTAATTATTTCTAATTATAATTCAACACATGTCAAGACGGGCAGACAGAAAGTAGCCCCATTGCCGCTGGTGGCACCCGTTCACGAGCATGACGCATGACCCAGCCATTGCCTCGCTCAACCATATTTTAGGGAACGCAACAACCCGCATCACACGACACCACCGCAGAAATGTTAAAGAGAGTGTGACATACTTAGGCTACCCATCTTAAGGCATCGAATTGAAACTAATATTCAAATCAAATACTCATTTTAAAATATGACTTGTACACAAATAAAGTGGAAACTCTGAATAGAATAGAATTATTTGGATATACAATTATACAGGTTAATCATTACCTACTGTCTCATGAATCGCTGGAACGAATTACATCCACGCTTTTTTGTCATTTATATAGTCTTCAATCGTATAATATGCTTTTTTCATGAGCGTAGTTTTAATCGATTTCTTAAACTTGTGTAAAGGCAAGTCCAAGATCGACTGTGGAATTTTATTATAGAACGTCACGCCCATTCCCACAAATGTCTTTCGGACCCTCTTGAGGCGCAGTCGAGGAATCACGAGCCTATTTGGATCTCTAACCTGCCTATCTCGTAATTCACCCTTTTTTTTTGTAATTCACAATGTTTTGTCTGACAAATATTATATTGTTATAAATATATTGTGAAGCTACTGTAAGAATGCCTATTTCTTTAAATTTTTCTCGAAGCGAATCCCGCGGCTTTAAATTATAGATTGCGCGAATCGCCCTCTTCTGCAATACAAAAATTTTTCCAATATCGGCCGCTTTACCCCATACTAAGATTCCGTATGACATAATACTATGGAAATATGCAAAATAAACAATTTTTGCAGTTTCTATGTCAGTTATCTGTCGAATCTTCCTAACAGCGTAAGCAGCAGAGCTGAGCTTGCCAGCAAGTACTGCTATATGGGTGCCCCATTGCAGCTTTGAGTCCAGGGTTAATCCCAAGAACACTGTGGAGTCCTCTGTTTTCAAGGATTCATTACTTATCTTTAAATTTTTACTGACAGTTCTGGTGTTAGGCAATAAAAACTCAACACACTTTGTTTTTTTAGCATTTAAAAGTAGATTATTTGCCGTAAACCATTCAGAAACTTGAGATAATGCATTATAAACATCGTCAAAATTGTCTTTTTTCCTATCGACTTTGAAAATCAAAGACGTATCATCAGCAAATAGTACAATATCGCAAGTATTTTGGACAAAATATGGTAAATCGTTTATGTAATCATATCTACAGCATAGTTGCGATAGTTGGTCAATCTTGTCAATCAAGAATAAATTTTATAAGAATAAATTTTATAAACACATATCAAAAATTCCGAAGCCAGCGGGATTCGAACCCACATCTCTTGGGAAACGCGCCCGAGTGTGTTAGCCACTTACACTATAGCCACGGTCGAACTACACGTCAGCATCGAAATTAGTGATATGTATCTACTTTCTCAGTTTAAGCAACTGCTAGCGACATCTAGTAGCAACACGTTACAGTTATTGATCTACTTTCCAAGACCCCATATTGCAATGGAGCTCGTTAGGAACTAGAGATGCCACAATGCTTTTTACTATTTTTATTTTATTAAAGTGTTTACCTACACTTAAGGAAATATCAGAATAAATTTTATAAACACATATCAAAAATTCCGAAGCCAGCGGGATTCGAACCCACATCTCTTGGGAAACGCGCCCGAGTGTGTTAGCCACTTACACTATAGCCACGGTCGAACTACACGTCAGCATCGAAATTAGTGATATGTATCTACTTTCTCAGTTTAAGCAACTGCTAGCGACATCTAGTAGCAACACGTTACAGTTATTGATCTACTTTCCACTCAATTTTTCACTTGTCAATCAATCTCTCAAACCGTTGGAATTGGAAATTCGACCAAAAAACAATTATAACTTACAGGCAAAAAGTTACGAATTGAATTTGAAAAGTAAAACTATGTAGTCTACGAACGCCTTTAACCCATAATCTAATCAAGATTCAAGAAATCCGTGCGAAAGCCGCTGTTTTAGAATGTCTGCTAACGTTAAAACTACACAGGAATCTACAATCAGTGTACTGTTTGCGCTGAGCTGTATTAATTGGCCCAGATAATAGTTTATTGAACGTTCCAATTCTAATTGGCTCCAATGAGCACCGTGGAGAAATGTTACTACTTACTGACCACTTTAGATTTATTGTTCGTAGCTCTGCGGCTAAGAAAGAGCCTACATTGTTTATTAAAACTAGTCTTGTATCATTGAAATATTTGAATCAAGACTTATAGTTAAAAGCAACTAACCCTACAGTAACAGTGAACTGTTTACTGTACATGGTATTGTATAATTTACTACTTGGATAACTATACCTATTAGGCATAGTACTAAGTTATTAATTACCTATTAACTTAGTGTCATCGAAATGCTTTTGTCATAACTAACACAGGTGTTATTATGTGGTTTTATGACAAAACAATTTCACTGCATCGTCATTGTTACTAAATCCGGCGTAATTAGGTAAATACCTTAGAGCATTTAACCAATATATTATAATAGTTTGTCAAGATTAAAACCACGGTCTCCCGGTCTCCGCAACGTTGACAAAGCCGGTATCGCAAAGGCTCTGGAATGGTAGGTATTCTCTAAATTAATTTTAGTATTTATTTAGTTTTTGCATCAGTGTAACAACTAACAACCGTAATGACCTCTGATTGGCGGTACTATTTTGAATAGCGGGAGCTATTGGGTGCTTTGGTCAAAATGCGTCGGATGCAGCAAGAGCGTCGTAAATTCAGTAATTCAACATAGTTCGTACCTACATAAAGCGTGGGTCTTTAAAAAACACTTTTCGAAATACATGAAAAAAGTGTGAATTGTGAAGTTGTGCCGTGTGGTGACGGCAGATCAGAATACAGTTGTCACCACCCCTGCTCTTCCCGCGGGTGTCGTACGAGGCGACTAAGGGAATATAGCGGAGAACGGGCAGCAGCATCCTCTGTGCTACTACTACCATCTACTGCGATCACCAACCCGTCTGCCCCGCGTGGTGATTATGGGCAAACCCTCCCCTTGGGAGAGGCCTTTAGTCCAGCAGTGGACTGTTATAGGCTATTGATGATGATTGATGATGACATGAAAAAAGAAACCCGCGAATTAATCTTTTGCGTATTTTTATAATCCAATGGTGATTAATTATTATTATTAGATGTAAATCTCATGCGTAAGCCCATGTAAATCCCCGGTAACTTACTTTTAATACACCGCCAATGAGATTATATGGTATGGAAATGTCATCAAATAATAATCTGTGAGAATGATTGATGATACCTACTTGCACATAATATGATATTTTGACCTGATTATAGTTGGAACAAAGATTTGGAAAGTAGAATATCATTATTAATTGTTATTTAATATCGAATTAGCCAAAATCACAAGGTCAATCTAAAATAATATAACAACAACTGTAAGTAATAAATTAATAAATAATAAATACCAAAATACTTACATTGGTTATTTTTTATGGAAAAGGCTTTTTGATTTTGTGTCTTAGAAATTTAGAAATCCCAAAAGAAAGTTTAACTCGTGCCATAATACATATATTATATAATTAGGTATGCCAACTAACTACCTGGAGACAAAATCCTTTTCAATGACGTCCGTCTTGGTCAGTAGGTACAGTTCATATTGACCAAGAAATTTCATTTCTATTCTAATATTCTCTCTTCCCATCAAATAAGCGGAAAGCTTGTGTTAAGATTGGGTAGGTACTAAAAAGATACTGAGACCAAATCTGTTGAGTTTCTAACCCATGGAAGCTCTCTAAACTAAAATGACAGGCTTAAAACTATTAGTTCTATTAGGTGTCTATAACTAAATACCTAGCGCAATTCTTCTTCTTCTTCTTGTAAATCAACCTATAGATAAAGGTCTCTTCCATGGACTTCCACAGGCTTCGGCCTTGCGCCGCCTGAATCCAGCCGCTCCCTGCGACTCGTTTGATGTCGTCGGTCCACCTATTGGGGGGTCTGCCGACACTGCGCTTCCCGGTGCGGGTTCGTCCTCCAGCACCAATTGCACAATTGAGTTTAATTACTTATGTAGGTACGTAGTTAAACGGGTAATTTTCACACAAACATAAATTCTAATGAGAGGCTAATTTCCAGCTTGTTTATATTGGAAGGCAGTCGATTAACTATACAGTGAGAGTTACGTTGGGAATATTTAATAAACAATCCATTGTGGGGACACGTGTTTGGAGTTAACGAACGGTCGTTACAAGTGGACCGTTGTATGTAGGCACTTGTACAAGATACGAGTACTTATCTATATGGTACTCAAAAGTTATATTATATGGACTGCTGCTTATTACAAGTGGATTTAATTATGAATATAAATAAAAAGCAATTGCTACTTAACGTCGGCGCGTAAAGTAAGGTAATAGTTAAGATTTTTGGACACCAAAGGTAAAGGAAAGTGGATAGCAAGCAGTTTCCTATCCTACATTTTTTCTTAGGCTTCGTACAGCGTCGTCCTTGTCGTTCGAAGCGTAAAAGCGTCACAGGTATGAGCGACAGAGACAATGCTCAGGATAAAACCGAGGCTGGTCGATTGTTTCTTGCTAGGTCTCGAGGCCATATTTACTGCCAGGCAATAAATACTACTAATTCGTGATGTGCGAATATTTGACGTATGTAGGCTGTTCCAAAAAAAGCCGAAGTTATGGTATTGAAAGATCCTATATGTTTTTCTTAGGTCCATCAAATATTTCTTTTAAAACAATTTGTTTTTCGGCTATTTTGGATCAGTTTAAATTCACCAAATATTCGCATAATTTCTTGCGAATGCTAATGCTAATATTCGTTATATAATCACTACTACTAATATACTTAAAAAGGATATCGCAAACGGTCTGTTAAAACAGACGTGCAGATGACTACACCCTAATTAATTTAAACGGAATATATCAAATTATTTTACGGACTCACCGTCGAATCCATCACAGTTAATCTATAATCTAAAAATAACCTCCAAACATAACATAGAGTAAGTCATAAAGTACCTTACCGAGCTACCCAGGGCGCGGTTACATGCCGGCGGTAAGTTCGGCTCGAATTTATAGCCGACTAGCCGAGTCTTATGCAGCCGGCATAAGAAAAAAAATTGCTAATTATGAACTCTTATTACTTGAAAATAAGCAAGTAGACGACCTTGGTTTACCGGGCAAAATTAAATACATAATTATACATAATAAATATGCAATCACAATTTTCTGAAAATATTTTTATGGCTTATTAAATAACTATAGACTGTTAGTTAGTGTATATAACTGGCCATTACTAAATAAACTTTACCCGACAAAAAGAGACGTTTTGACAGTAGGTATTTGTATTGGTGATCTGGAATAACGTAATATTTATTCAAAGGTTAAAGTTTAGATCCTTAGGGCCTGTTTCACCACTTGCTGATAAAGTGCCCGATAGCCTATCCACAAATTGTCTGACAGTTTCTGTCAGACAAGTTGTGGATAAACATTAAACAAATTTCTGTTTCACAAGTGTCCGTTAAGACAATCTAGCAGATAAACTCAAATGTCAAACATTTATCTGACAGCTTTTTTATCTGTTAGATAAATATAATATCAGACACCTTAACGGTAAGTGGTAAAACAGGCCCTTAGTCTAAACAAGTTTAAGGAATTTTAAAGAAAATCTTTGCAATATTTCTTAATCTATAAATTTCTTTAAAGTCTATTCTATTTCAAATACAATAGCAGTAGTGAGAGCTACTACTGCTAACTAGCTAAATTCAGCCAAATGGCTGTGTCTGTAGCATCACATCATGTAGTCAGAGCTAGAGAAAAATTATGGCATCATATAGCCAACTTTCATGTAGCCAGTGCCTAACGAAGGGAAAAATTGTGGCATCGTAATTCGTACAACCATCATGTAGCCGGCGCATAAGGAAGGGAAAAATGTAAAACGTATCGAGCACCGTGGCTCATAAGCGATGGGTGGGCCCGGCGCGCGAAGCGACTCGGGCCGTGGGTGCATGTATAAATAATTTGATAAATGGACGGCAGTCGCCAACGCGCAGCGGGTCGCCACTCGCCTGCCGTTAATAGCTCTGCCTGGACAAGTGACGGGGAAACTTGAGGCGATTTGATTAATTTTTAACAGTAAAATGTAGGGAATCCAATCCCGCAGGTTTGCGGGATTGAGGTCGTCAAGCCCGCGGGATTTACTGCTGGACAAAGGTCTTTTGCATGGACTTCAACAGGCCTCGGTCTTGAGCCGCCTGAATCCAGCGGCTCCCTGCGACTCCGTTGATGACGTCGCGTCGGTCCACCTAGTGGGGGGTCTGCCAACACTGCGCTTCCCGGTGCAGGGTCGCCACTCCAGCACCTTGGGGACCCCAACGACCATCAGCTCTTCGAACTATGCCCATTTCCACTTCAGTTTCGCGACTCGCTGAGTTATGTCGGTGACTATGGTTTTTTTTTTATTTTTTTTTTATTGCGGGATAGGCTTGCGCTTGACGACAATCAATGCTGGACAGCACTGATGAGGTCTGGGTTGGAGCGCGCTTGCCTAGAAAATGCCTATTCACTCTTGCCTTGAAGGTACTGAGGTTATAAATGAAAATATAAAATAAAATAAAAAATAAAAGGCATTCCGAACCAGTGGTAGATTCATTGACTATTCAAAAGCACTTGTAAAAGTTTATTTGAATAAAAAAAAAAATATTTCTATTCTATTCTATTCTATACGTGGCCGGAAACACAGATGTTGGAAGTGCGTTCCACACCTTAGCGCTTGGATTCAGAAACGTTGAACTGAAGCGTTTCGTGCGAGCAGGTTGGATTTCAACCACGTAAGGATGCCAACGCTCACGATTTCTCGAAGTTCTGTGGTAAAGCGGTGAAGGGGGCACAAGGTTGTGAAGTTCTTGAGCGCACTCTCCAAAGTATATCCGATAGAAGACCGATAGACAGGCAACATTGCGACGGTGCTGCAGACTGAGCATTTTTGCCTGCGTTAGTGACTGATCACCTATAATTCGGCGGGCACGGCAATCTACCGAGTAGAGAGTAGGTAGTAGAGGTTTTCCTACGGATCTCCTCAATTCTGATTTGAACTCGCAGAGATCCCTGCGATTTATTCAAGCTTATACATAACAGAACTCTTATACATACTACAATTTTTATTATCCTGTAAGTATTATAGGTTAAAAATATTATATGACATTTTAAGAAGCTTGTAAAGTAAAGCAAGTTTCTAGAATGAGGATATTACTATATCAATCAAAGCATAATTTAAAATTAAACAAATCATTACCGTCGGCAGGTAAGTGTTTGTGTTGGAAATGGCACCTCTAATAAATCCTTCTTAGCTTACTTTGTGTGACATTGATCGATCGATTGTGATTACAAAATTTCCGTTAAATGCAAAAAAATATAAAAACGCAAGTAGTAAAAGTGAGTCTACTGATTTCTAAGTAAAAAGTAAATTAATTAGTATACTTTTAAACTGTTATTCTTTATGCAATCAAAATAAGATCGTAAAAGTACCGCATCAAGTCTGCAAGTCTAAGAAAAAAATTAAGTGGCACTCGGGGACTGCCGCGGTAAAGCTATTGCATAGCATTTTTTATCAACTTATACAATTACTAGTGGTTCGCCCCGAACTGAGACCTCGCGGTAACGGTATCCCATGATTATTCATTCAATCGATACATGATAACCAAAACTGACATTATTATTATGCCCGTTTTCACCAAACATACCTAAATCATCCCCTAAGTAGGAGTCTCTTAACGTAGGTAGCTCCTAAATACAATCCTAAGTCCTAACATCCGTCCCAATATCCTTTTAGGTGTCCCGTACAGGATCGTGATAAATAAGTTGACAGAAAACATCAATCACCTAACTTATAGGTAGCCCGTAAAGGTTAGGGAACGTTAGTGAAAACATTGAATTATTTATCAAACATTGAATTTAACTCGTAGTTCCATGGGAATAGTTACTGACTGCGCCATCTATTAGCATTATTGTGAAGCTATGTTGATGCTATATGAATTACTGACGCCCATTAAAAATTAAATAATCTCGTTTCTTTATAATATTCATATAATTTTAGTATTTGTTGTTCAAGTACAGGATATAAGTGACCTAAAAACATAAAATCAGTTTGAAAATCCATAGCGGATTTTTCTAGAGAGCGTCTTCAAGCGAGCGTATAAAATCGCCACTTTGAAAGCCCCCCATTTCGTCAATTTTAAGGGAAAAATTAAAAAAAAAATATTTTTGTACTCAGTTCAAAATTATCTTTAAAATGATACGTAACAATTTTATGTAACGCGATTTTTTTTTTTTTACTTCGCATTCGCTTCTATGAGAGCCCCCCTGAAATAAAGATTTTTATAACTTTTTAAGCCATTTTCGGCTGGAGGCCATCGGTTTACATATTATATCTAAATTTGAAGTAATTACGTTCAGTAATTCAAAAGTTATAAGGCTCTGACAGACGGACGGACGGACGGACGGACGGACGGACAAGTGCAAATCGCCCTAGTTAACTCAAAGACCTTCGCTTCGCTCGGTCGATAATATTTATGCAATATTTTTTTTGCATAATAAAAATTATGCAAAAAAATAATTAAAAAACAAACAAACAAGAAAAGCGCACTGTCACTACTTCGCGAGTGAGATTCGAACCTGCGACATCTAAAGAAAGCGGCCGCTCGCCCACTGCGCCAAACAGAGCTAAATGTGAATCTCTAAAATGTTGAACGCTTACTGAACGACGGTGTTAGGTTTTTTCGTTACGGAATTTCTTGGTTCGCTAGCCGCGCTCAAACTGTTTGTCCTAGTTCAAAGCCCGCGATAAAAGCTATGCAATATACTTAAAAAGCTAAACGAAAATTAAGAAAAACATTTGCAACAAGGCAAATTTAATTTAAAGATTTTTTCAGTTCGTTCCACAGACTGTTTTCTCGTTTCGCATATTTTGCTCTAAGACAATTGAGAATTCCATGTATTGTTGTACGGTGGTGAGTCGCGACTCGCGATGTTTTAATTTGCCTCTTGAATGGGCATTGTGGGCGCTGACAATGCAAAATTTAACATAAGTAAATTAGGTAAGCAAATTCAGAAGCATTGTTTTACAAATCGAGTAAAGTCTGTCTCAAATTTCATCAATTAACTAAATTAGGCCAAGTATTTTTAATTACGCAGTCACTATAAAAACTAATGTTGACCTCATCATCATCATTATCAACCCATCATCGGCTCACTACTGAGCGAGGTCTCCTCTCAGAGAAGGGTTATAGGCCATAGTCCACCACGCTGGCCCAATGCGAATTGGCGGACTTCACACATCTTCGAGAACATTATGGAGAACTCTCTGGTGTGCAGGTTTCCTCACGATGTTTTCCTTCACCGTTAAAGCATGTGATATTTAATTTCTTAAACGCACTTGACTCCGAAAAGTCAGAGGTGCGTGCGTACCCGGGATCGAACCTGCGACCCCCCTGAATAGGAGACCACAGTCCTAACCAATTATAGGTTATCATTGCATATAATATCGCTTGGTTAATCCTTCGAGAGTTATTCAGTATGGTCACCTTATGTAGCTGAAAATTTTTTTGTTTAAGTCAAATCTTGCAAGATGAATTAGATCCACTTCCCGGTTTCTGATCGAGGTGAACCTACCACCGACTATTACACGTGGTTACGTAGCCGCATGTTAAACTTAAACAGGCACGGAATTAAACTTGGAAATAGTGTGACCATTGATATAAATGACTAATATAATAAGTCTATGAGTGTGACCATCTCATTTAAAAAAAATAAGAAATTCACATTTTTTTGAGTATTGTCACAATATATTCACGCAACTATGATTTAGAATATTAAATTAATGTTCTCTTAACCACCAAACTTAGTACTCGTGTAGTGGTGGTAACAATAGTTAGTTATGCTTAACAAAGATAAAAACTAAAAAGCTCTTACGATAGCGATATATTATATTGCACATCGGCCTTTGGAATAAAACGCTTTTCTATTCTATTCACAGTTCGATTGCATTTTTTTTATATATTATGTTACGTGATGTGCTCGCCGATTGTGAAGAGATTTCAGTAATTACTACGTGACTTTCTGGCTAGCTTTCCTTGCAATAGAATAGAAATAGCGTTTTATTCCAAAGGACGATGTGCAATATATATATCGCCGGGTACTGTAAGTCGCATATCGATTGTATATCGTACGAAATAAATAGACGTGCTAACGAGTGCGTGCGTAAGTCGTCGATGTAAGTACATGCAAGAATAAATCTAGCCATACCATACACGTCAAACGAATCTAGGCGCGCCTTGAACAATGAATGCAAATGAAAAACTTGCGCGCGTGTAATCCGACAGTGAATTTATGCGCGCACTAATTTGTAACTGGCCGTAACTGAGAGACAAACACCGCATTGCCGGCTCTAAGTCGTGATGGGGTCTCCAACGTTTTGAAATTTAGAAGACCCTTCCCACAAGTGTAAACTCAAATCACCTCCGACATAAGAATTGTATGCCTGACGTCCAATCACGCCTCTGCGACCGCGGTCGCGCGAATTGCAACCAATAAGGTTGCAATTCGCGCGACCATGCCGGCTCCCCTCTCTACCTTAGCCCGCGGGTCGAAACTGTACACAGTTCTTTATCCGAATTGCCACTCTATACATAGTTCTCTTTGACACAAACTCTTCGCAATACACTCCACACACGTTTCGCTCTGACACCAGAAACTTGATGTTTACTTGGTGTTTTCCAACGAACTTAGAGTTTAAGTTTTAGACAACCAACACGTACCTGTGTGGTATCCAACAGTGATTTCGAAACCTTTCCCTTCCATCATCAGGCCATAATCACTGTTTGTAGGCAAACTAGTCGTGGACACCAAATCAATGAGCCCAAAAAAAACTCAACAGTTGGGTAGTCCACCCTGTCCTGGATGCAGCATCAGGCCAAAGATACCATTATTGCATTGTCACTAAAGTAAATACATAATTATTAATAGAACTCAATCAATCATCAACTTTATGACAGATCCATACTCTATCTGAGAAGAGCTGATAAAATATATAATCATAAATTACTAAACATAATATTTTCATAACCAAGATCAAGGACGATCCGAATTAAAAATTTAAACTTATATCGTGGTTTCGTGGTCTACAGTTTATTATAATATACGAGTTCGTACCACGATAATTGTTTTAGTTGAAAACATTTTCAACAAAAAAATATTGTGGTGCGTACTCGTATACTATTAGTTATGATCCCAATTAGATTGGCCTTGGAATAAAAACCGCATGCCATTTAATCTGCTGAGAACTAAGATATACTTAAAGTTGTATTCAAAATATCCCTGAAACTGGTGTACTATACATGGGAACTCTAGTGACGCCGTTCATTAGCTCCCCGGTCACTGACCCCGGTGTATCCGTTCAAATAAGCACTAAATATCTATAATGCGCCTCACCTGCAATTAGGAGGTGTTGGATAATACGAAACAGTAACTGTTTCACAGTTCCCATCGCCCGGGATCGTTTACTGTATGCTGTAAGGTCGTCACCGATCAAATAGCACTGTCTCAGCGCATAAATTATAGCTAGCGTACTGCCTGATGATTTCTTTTTACAAGCTTTTATTTAGCTTGACAAGTTTATTTATTTGTTTATACTACACCTGCTCGGAAAGTACCTTCTGATTTGTGTCATATCGAGAAAGAGCGAGAAAGAAAATACGTCTTTACGAGGAGACAAATCTGCGGGCTGAAAAAATGTATGAAATTTCATTACTTACGTGCTTTAGCGGGCTGAAAAGTTGTATGAAAATCCATTACATACGTGGTTGTGTTTTTTTTTAATTTTTGACAAAATTAGTTCAGTAATACAAATACATAAAAAAATGGTGGTAAGCAGGCTACTTTTAAGGTACGCAGGCTACTTTGGAGGTACGCAGCTACTTTTAAGGTACGACAGCTACTTTAAGAGGTACGCCGTCTACTTTAGAGGTGCGCCGTCTACTTTAGAGGTACGCAAGCTACTTTGGTTCCTCCTCACCTCACCTCATCAGCAGCTACTTAGACCAGCGAAGTGTATTAATAACTGACGCGGCAGGAATGACCAAGACATTTAAAGTAACAAGTGGAGTACCACAGGGCTCGATCCTCGGCCCGACACTGTGGAACATCCTCTACGATGGAGTGTTCAAACTAGATCTTGGCGAAGAAGCCCACCTAGTTGGATTTGCGGATGATTTGGCCCTGGTAGTAGCTGCCAGAACAGAGCAACACCTAATGGAAAGGACTAATAGAGCGCTAAATAGAATCAACGGGTGGATGGTCAGCAAACAACTCCAATTAGCCCCAGAAAAAACCGAAGCTATCATGCTGAGCGGCAGAAAGAGGCATGGACAAATCACTTTCACCATCGGAGGAGTGCAAATAAAACCCGGTGAAAAAGTGAAATACCTAGGCGTGTGGCTAGACAGGAGCTTGAAATTTGACAAGCACGTCGTGGAAACAGCTGCTAAGGCCGAAAAACTAACAACAGCGCTTAGCCAGCTTATGCCCAGGAAAGGAGGACCCAGAGCCAGCAAAAGAAGGATTCTAGCATCCGTTGCGCAGTCGGTTATGCTATACGGAGCGCCGGTCTGGGGCCAAGCTCTACAAATGGCCAAATATAATACCATGCTAGGCAGGATACAGCGGCGACTGGCTATTAGGATTTGTGGTGCGTATCGGACTGTATCCAAAGAAGCTGTCCTGGTAATAGCAGGATTGGTTCCCATAGATAGGCTGGTTATGGAAAGAACGCGGCTTTACAAAAAGGTTGATCTGAAGACTTCGGAGGAAGAGCGGCAAAGGACCCTGCAAGAATGGGGAAACGAATGGAAGGAAAGAGGAAAGGGACAATGGACCAGAGATCTTATACAGGACCTTCAAAAATGGCTGAACAGGAAGCACGGTGAAGTTGACAAGTTAATTACACAGGCACTAAGCGGACACGGAGTATTCAATACGTACCTACATGCGATAGGCAAAGCAGATAGCGACGACTGTACCTACTGCGGCGAGGAAGATACGCCTAATCACGCAATTTTTGAGTGCAAGGAATTCGAAGAGGAAAGAGAAAATGCATGCCTCGGAGAAACTCTCACAAAAGGTAATCTGGTGAGGTTGATGTTAGATAGCTGGGAAGGATGGAACAAATGCGCAACATTGCTCCACAAGATAGTAGGACGACGCGTCAAGGATGAGTTGAAAAGGCAAAACTTGAACACAGCCTAAACTGACAGCCCCCACCCTGAAGTCATGCGCACAGCAGTACCGGGATGGACGGCCGGAGACGGGAGGAGGTTTTAGTCCGTAGGGCACCACAGAGTGTAGTCGGACATGCCATCTAATGGTATCCATGAGGATTTCCTCCTCCCCAGAAAAAAAAAAAAAAAAAAAGCTACTTTGGTGGTACGCAGGCTACTTTTAAGGTACGCCAACTCGTTTAGAGGTACGTCGTGTACTTTAGAGATACGCAAGTTACTTTAGAGGTACGCAGGCTACTTTGGTGGTACGCAGGCTACTTTCGAGGTACGCAGGCTACTTTTAAGGTACGCAGGCCACTTTTAAGGTACGCAGGCCACTTTGGAGGTACGCAGGCTACTTTGGTGGTACGCAGACTATCGTACTCGTATCGTATCGTATCTACGTACCTCTAAAGTAGTCGGCGTACCTCTAAAGTAGCCGGCGTACCTCGAAAGTAGCGTGCGTGCCTTAAAAGTAGCTTGCGTACCTCTAAAGTAGTCACCGTAGAGGTACGCCGACTACTTTAGAGGTACGCAGGCTACTTTTAAGGTACGACAGCTACTTTAGAGGTACGCCGGCTACTTTAGAGGTACGCAGGCTACTTTTAAGGTACGACAGCTACTTTAGAGGTACGCCGGCTACTTTAGAGGTACGCAGGCTACTTTAGAGGTACGCAGGCTACTTTAGAGGTACGCTGTCTACTTTAAAGGTACGCAGGCTACTTTGGTGGTACGTAGCCTGCGTACCTCTAAAGTAGCCTGCGTACCTCTAAAGTAGTCGGCGTACCTCTAAAGTAGCTGGCGTACCTTAAACGTAGCCTGCGTACCTCTAAAGTAGTCGGCGTACCTCTTAAGTAGCCGGCGTACCTCTACAGTAGTGGGCGTACCTCTATGGTGACTACTTTGGAAGTACGCAGGCTACTTTAGAGGTACGCAGGCTACTTTAGAGGTACGCTGTCTACTTTAAAGGTACGCAGGCTACTTTGGTGGTACGCAGGCTACCTGCGTACCTCTAAAGTAGTCGGCGTACCTCTAAAGTAGCCTGCGTACCTCTAAAGTAGTCGGCGTACCTCTAAAGTAGCCGGCGTACCTCTAAAGTAGCTGTCGTACCTTAAAGGTAGCCTGCGTACCTCTAAAGTAGACGGCGCGGCGTACCTCTAAAGTAAACTTCAATAATTAAAAATTATGTACAAATCATTTGCATGCCATAGTATGGCTGATTGTAGCTTGGCATCTGTTAATTATGAAACACCTATTATGTAAACATGCAATCTTGCAAATAAAGGAATTATTATTATTATTATTATTATGTGTCTGTTATTTTCCTCGTAGGTGTAGTATAAAGCACTATGTATCACTCGGGAGAAAGTGCGATTCCTAACTCGGGCGTATTGATACACTCGGCTTCGCCTCGTGTCTCAAATGACGCCCTCGTAAGTAATGGGTCACTTTCACCCCTCGTAGAACAATAAACTATTGTTTGGGTCAAATCATGCAAGATTAATTAGAACCACTTCCCGGTTTCCGATTGAGCTGAAATTTTGCATGTATGTGTAAATCGGATGACAATGCAATATTATTGTGACATGGAGCTGATCTGATGATGGAGACGGACGGACGGACGGAACTCTGTAATAAAACGATGTAACCCCATCGAGTTTAGGCTCGTTTGATTCGTCATGACAAGAACTCTGATCCTAGATGATATCTAGAGTCTAATGATGTAGCTACTAAAAGCTTGTGTTTAAAAATAAAATTTTTAATTGACACTTGTTTATCATTGATAAAAAAGTAACTATTACACTCCTTCAAAGTTCGAGTTTTCACACTCATCATTTTGGAAGTAACTACCGCGGCAAAAAAAGTCAGGGAAGTATTCCTGCGTCCCACGTGCCATTGTTTTAGTTTAGTGTACACAGTATAGTGCTTAAATTTTTATCAACACAAGTTTTAAGCTATTGCATAGCTTTTATCGCGGGCTTTGAACTAGGACAAACAGTTTGAGAATCAAGAAATTCCGTAACGAAAAAACCTAACACCGTCGTTCAGTAAGCGTTCAACATTTTAGAGGTTCACATATAGCTCTCTTTGGCGCAGTGGGCGAACGGCCGCTTTCTTTAGATGGCGCAGGTTCGAATCTCACTCGCGAAGTAGTGACAGTGCGCTTTTCTTGTTTGTTTGTTTTTTTATTATTTTTTTGCATAATTTTTATTATACAAAAAAAATATTGCATAAATATTATAATTGCATAAGTTGATAAAAAATGCTATGCAATAGCTTTACCGCGGCAGTCCCCGAGTGCAACTTAATTTTTTGCAATAACGATGTACCTCATAATCTAAACCTTCAGACATGAATATTCCCTCGTAAATTGTAAAGAGCTGGGTGCTGTTCTTGGTCGGTGCTGCGGTTACTGGTGAGTGCCGACCTTTTAACAACAGTTACCCGATCTGGGATTGTTTACATCGAAGGTGCTATGTACCCACGTACGAAAGCAAACAAAATGAACAATGATTGTTGTTAATAGGTTTTAGCCCCCCCCCCCCCCCCCTCCCTTTAGATCATGAAACGTGAACGGGAAACGGGGCTACTTTCTGTCTGCCCGTCTAAACATGAATTGAATTGTTGTACTTTTTTTTTGGAACTGCCCCTCATTGTGGAAATATTATAATATTATATTTTATTCTAACAAAGTTGCATAGGTTAAATCGGCTTGGCATCCAGCTGCCCACAAAATGATTATTTTGAAAAGAGCAACTGCTGATGAGTTTCTTGCCGGCTCTTCTCAGCAGAATCCGTTTTCCGAACCGGTGCATGGTAGAGTCATGAGTTCATGACTTGTCAAAAGAGCCACAGGTTGGCCTACGCGAAATAAATAATTAGAATTTTTTTTTCATGATCGTCAATTCTTAGAATTTTCGAATTAACTTTGAATAATTAGATATATGTACATAGTACCTAATGCATTACTAATAAATCTCACGGATAATTCGAATATCTTTTGCATTTTCCATTAAAATATTATACTATTCGCAGTCCGCGACATACATTAGTTATTCCGAATGCAAGAAAACTGTCACATAAATTTTGAGCGCCCATGGATCGTCGCAGTCAGGTTATATTGTGCTGAAAATGCATTGTGAGGCAAGGAATGGTGCGAATAACCCCATAACAATATCCTTATATCGAATAACACTTTAACCATACAAACAGACATTTCCAAACCATGGTATTTTTATTTTATTAGGGTTCGATTAAGTATTTCAATAAGTATCAATTAGGGCTTGCATTCGAATATTCGAATATTCGAATTATTCGAATAATATTTCTTGTCCGAATATTCGAATATTAAATCTGCTATATTCGAATATTCGACCAATTTTCCGAAAGCCAAACTCGGAATATTGATGTGCATATCGCAGGCATTTTGTGTGATTCCGCCGTTTACATACGGCTTCGTCAGTTTAGAAACGCTCGCTGTTATGTAATGCCGCGGCAAATTGAAGTATTTAGTTCTGTTTCTTATGCCTAACAAGTACTATGTTCGCCAAAATCTAAAGTTAGGTTAGGGTTATACATGAACAGTCGCAAACAGAGGCAAATTCGTGGCCCTGGTTCTTGGGAATTGCGTAGATTCGCAATAACTACATCTAAAACTACAGTGAAATTTATCGGCTTATTACATAACAGCGAGCGTTTCTAAACTGACGACGCCGTATGTAAACGGCGGAATCACACTAAATGCCTGCGACATGCACAAAAAGCTTTCGATCGGGTCTGGCATGACAGCCTTCTTAGTAAGCTGCCGGCTTATGGTCTTCCAGGTAGCTTGTGCGACTCGGCGGTCCTTCCGAGTAGTCATTGATGGCTGCTCTTCGGATCTTATGGCTATTAATGCGGAGTTCCTCAGGGGTCTGTTCTCTCCGCTACACTCTTTTTGCTGCACATTAATGATCTGCTGATAACCGGCATTCTGGGGTATGCAGATGACAGCACTGTAACGGATAGATATATGTCCAGTCCACGCACAAATAGTAGGTACTGAGACTAATGCACTCAGAGAGGCGATGGTAGAACGCGTAAACTCCATCCTCAAAAAAGTCTCCGACTGGGGTGTCGCCAATTTGGTAGAGTTTGACCGGTTTGAAAGTTGCCGGCTTATCGGTGTTTTATAGGATATATTTCGGTGAGTGTGCTCAGGAGCTCTTCGACCTTGTCCCGCCTTCACCTTTTTACCACCGCACTGCAAGACATCGGCAGGGCTTCCATCCCTATATCGTTGATATACCATCCACGCGCACGAAGCGGTTCAAGTCTTCATTTCTGATTCACACGGCTAGGGTCTGGAACGCTCTTCCGAGATCTGTGTTTCCTAACACGTACGATTTGGGTATCTTTAAAGCAAGGGTGAATAGGCATCTTCTAGGCAAACGCGTTCCACCTTAGGCTACATCATCACTTTCCATCAGGTGTGATAGTGGTCAAGCGTGTGCCTATAATGTATAAAAAAAATATATTACTTTTAAACTCCGCGCGCAACATTATGCTTAGAAGTAGTAGACAATAATTATGCATAGAAGAAAGCAGTGATGAGGTCTAGGTTGGAACGCGCTTGTCTAGAAGATACCTATTCACTCTTGCCTTTAAGGTTCTTAAGTTCTACGTGTAAGTGTAAGAATTAGCCAAAGTTAGATGATAAGATTAAAACGCATTTTAATTTTGTGCAATGCAACATTGATCTGATTCTGATCTCATAATTTCTTCTTCCTTGTCAACCGATAGACGTCCACTGCCGGGCAAAGGTCTCTTGCATGGACCTCCACAGATCTCGGTCTTGCGCCGCCTGAATCCAGCGGCTCCCTGCAACTCGTTTGATGTCGTCAGTCCACCCAGTGGGGGGTCTGCCAACACTGCGCTTCCCGGTGCGGAGTCGCCGCTCCAGCACCTTGGGACCCCAGCGACCATCAGCTCTTCGAACTATGTGCCGCGGCCATTTCCACTTCAGTTTCACGACTCGCTGAGCTATGTCGGTGACATTGGTTCTCCTACGGATCTCCTCATTTCTGATTTGATCTCGCAGGGATACTCCGAGCATAGCTCTCTCCATAGCCCACTGAGTGACCCTGAGCCTTCTTATTATGAGGTCCACAGTTAGCGACCAATTCTCGGATCCGTAAGTCAACACTGGCAACACGCACTGTTCTTTTAGTGACTTAGAAGACTTTCGTCTTCAGGCGCTGAGGGATTTTGGACGAGAAGACATCTCGGAGATTCCCAAATGCTGCCCAGCTGAGTTGGATTCGGCTGTTGATCTCTTTCTCAAAAACCTAAGGATTTGATCCCAGAGCCAAACTGACCCGACACTATACCGAAGATATCCCGGACGTCAGCCTATACAAGATTAGTATGGCTCAAGCAGCTCAAGAACAACAAGGCACCTGGTGATGATGGAGTCACTGCTGAACTCCTGAAAGCGGGTGGAAAACCGGTACTTTAGATCTTTCAGCGATTGTTCAATTCCGTCATCACTCTGCTGCATCCGCCGGAAGCATGGCACAGGAGCGTGGTGGTTCTGTTCTTCAAAACTATTGATACAGATATTGGGTGATATTACCTTGTTGAAGAATTATTATAGACCCATCTAGCTGCTGAGTCATGTTTATAAGTTGTTCTCGAGAGTCATTACGAATCGTCTCGCTCGTAGGTTCGAATACTTCCAGCCTCCCGAACAAGCCGGATTCCGAAAAGGCTGTGGCACCATAGATCACATTCATACGCTGCGGCAGGTTATACAAAAGATGGAAGAGTATTAACGGCCACTTTGCTTAGCGTCTGAGGACTATGAGAAAGCCTGGAATTTGATGGAAACTTGGGCCTTATTGAGGTCGCTGCAGAGATGCCGGATTGACTACCGCTATATCCAAGTGTTGAAGTGCTTGTATGAAAACGCCACTATGTCAGTACGTATACAGGACCAGACTACGAGGCCAATCCACTTGCAGCGTGGAGTGTGACAGGGAGACGCAATCTCCCCAAAGCTATTTACGGCTGCATTGGAGGACGTCTTTAAGCTTCTGGATTGGAACGGACTTGGCATCAATATAAACGGTGAGTACATCACTCACTTGCGATTTGCCAATGACATAGTCGTTATGGCAGAGACACTGAGCGACCTCAATACAGTGCTCAACAATCTCAGCATGGTTTCTCAGCGTTGGGCCTAAAGATGAACATGAGCAAGATGAAAATCATGTCCAATGCTCATGCTCCACTCCACCCTCGTTAAAAATATTGCACTTGACGTTGTGCATGAGTAAATAATATACCTGGGACACACAGTCCAGCTAGGTAGGTCCAAATTCATAATTTCTAATACTGAATTATTACCTATTTATATTCTATCAACGTTGAAAATCTTTTAAGATTTGTAAGTAAGTAATACGAAGTAAGTAGTACGAAGAACCAAAAATAATGTTTAGAATTTAGTACTTTATTTCTAGTTACATGATAAAAGATTTTAAGCAAGTTGTCGTTTTTGTAATTGATTATTTGATTTTATTGATATATAAATATTATTACAATACTCACACTCATATCTCGGTTTATAAGACTGAGTTATGTTGTGGTTGTCTTGTTAAGCACCAACTTTGATATTTTTTGGAGAACTGTATTAGTGCCATAAAAGTCAAATTCCCAACAGTTCTTTAATTTTTAAGTATGATTTTGTTTTGATTCAGAGATATTAGACTCAAAGTAAGAGATTGGCAGTTAAAAACATGATTATTATAACATCTTTTGTTTTTTTTAATTATTCGAATATTATTCGAATTATTCGAATAATACCCGAAAAAAAGTCGAATATTCGAATACCAAAAATCTTCGAATATTTGCAAGCCCTAGTATCAATACAAAAAGCGAGGGATTCAAATCTCTAATAAATAAGAGGGATGGACCGATTTTAATGACATGTATTTATTCGGAGTCTGATCTAATAGGGATGGTTCTTATTTTAGCCGTAGTCTACCTACCACAAATGATGGAGAGCATGTCAAGGGCCGATTTCACCTACGTAAAATAAGTCGTATCCGAGCGTTTTGATATTTTGACAGTAATTTCAATACAAAAACTGTCAAACGCTCAATTTATTCCTGGGTGAAACGACACTCGAAGTTGGTGAAATCGGCCATTAGAGGAAGAGGTTGTTATGTCAGGTTTGCTCTGGACAATGACCTTGATGAAAATCCAGATTATGTGGATTCTAGTGAATTAAAAGATTGAATGAAAGCCAGGAAGAGTTATGAAAGTTTTAAAAACAAGGGTTAGTGAAGCGTAAATGACTTAAAACATTTTGATACATCGATGATTTTGATGCGTTTGAAAATGAACAACGGAAAGTCCACTTACGGAACTACTAAAGTCCGAAATAGCTTAAAAGTTCGCGGGTGCTATTCTGTTTATATAACCCTTTCGTGACTCATTTTATAAATGAACAGGAGGACAATACAATCGTTAACGAATGTGATGTAATATTATGATAACTGTATTGTGGAGCTTTTTAAACAAAAATGTTTTCAAAAAACAAAACAAGAGTACCCAGAGTCTTCTAGAGAGAAGGTCTAGAGTCTAGACTCTAGAGTGCAGATTCTAACCTACATCGTCAGAAACTTAGAACTAGTTTTTCTTCCATGATGGAATATTTGCGTAACAAACTATCCTACATACCGTAGAGGTTTTCACATAAATAAGAAATAGTTTTAATGATTGAGCACGTTATCAAATAAGGAAATCTGTAGTGTAAGCCTACTGGTGTTATATAAGTCTCATTTTCAAAATTACTAAAATGTCTTGATTTGTTAATTTAGGTATTCCTTATAAATAATAATATTCAAATAATAGATCTTATTATTATTGCTCTACGGCTGACGGCGGTGTAAGCCTCATTCTTTTGTCAAGCGATGTTTACGGACAGTCGTTGTTTAAGCGAATATAATTATTTACCCTAAGATATTTTTAAAAAACATAGATCTGTGTAAAAGTACGAATTATAAGAATACAAGATGTTAAACCGAATATTCTGAAGATTTTATTAAAAACCTCCCGTTTTCTGAAGCTGTAGACTTCAGTAGGGTTCGTAGCTTACTCATTTAAGAAATTTTAAATCTTTTTATGGAAAGCCGAATTACGAGTAAATACGAGTAGTAATAACCTACATGACATAATACCTACAAAACCAAGGCTCTAATTTCGTGAAACAAGTTTTGTTTTTCTTTTTGATCTCATTGTAGTTTTCTTTTACTTATCGTTACGAAATTAGGTAACTATAACTGCTTTTAGTACGGATTTGAGCTTCCTTCAAGGTATAGATCTCGTTAGCACCGTTCGATTAATTCCTGCTAATCGCTACATCGAAAGGAAGGCGCGAAAGTTGGCTCGAAGGTATCATAAATAAAGGCATGACTCAGGCGGGTTGTTAGTTATTTTCGACTTGCAAATGAGAAAGTGCATTGCTTATAGCCACCGTAGCCTATAGCTAGTTGTTACGGCTAGTGCCGGCTACTGAGTGCAACGCACTCGGGGCTGGCTAGGCTATTTGAAACACAGGATAAATAGAGGGATTTCAAATAGAAAATGACGCGTTCTATCCCAAAACATTCTTCCTATGATACTCGTCCTTTATTTGCTGGTTATGTGCGATTTATATTCCTCCTTCATATTTTAGTATAGAATACAATGGAATACCTACATTTTACGCGATGGTGGACGTAATTTTAGTTTGAAAAACCTGTTGTTTCTTATTAAAAGGCTTTCTTTCTTTAACTTGTCATTTGCCCAAAACATTTTTTTTTATTTCGCATTATTCGGGGGAAAACTTTTTCTAATGATTGATGAATATTAAATTCGAAAGAAAGAGAAGTCTCTTTACTAAACTAAGACTAGACTAGAAGAAAGACACATAGAAGTTTTTACCTTTTTTCCGGTATAACAATTAACAAACCTTTGGTTTGAGTGTCAAATAAACCAAAAAAAAAACTGGGAATAGTCCTAGAATCACAGTAGTCATGGTGTTTTTATTGCACTATGTGTACCGGGCTTAAGTTTGTTCCTTTGCAGCGTATCCGGTTGTTTGGGCATAAACAATTTTTATTTTCTCTGTTATTCTCGCGGGAGTCTGCAGCGCCACGACCTTATTTCATGAAATTTAAATTTTATAGAGTTTACACTCTATTGTGAGTATTTGTGAGACGTATGCTGTGGCAAACTCTTGTGGTGTAAAATGGGTGTAAAAGTTTAATGGAATTAAGGCGCAGAACACATACAGTACAGGTTAAGGCTACATATATTTTATTGTTCTATTGCTTGGCATTTTAAGGTGGAAGACAAGGGTCTGCCCGCGAAATTCAAATTTAATTTGGTTTTTCGCAATTTGTAAACTAATACGACAAAGTAGGCTTATGGCTTTCTAATTGCGCCAGTGGAATTATAATCTTCACAGGTTTACATAAAAATCTTTACTTGAAAGTGACCAGTTTAAGAAATTAATCAAAATACTGAGTTGGACGTGAGTTACTCACAAATTAGTCGATATTTTGATTAATTTCTTAAACTGGACACTTTCAAGTAAAGATTTTTATATAAACCTGTGAAGATGATACTGCCATTGTCGCAATTAGAATGTCATAAGCCTACTTTGTCGTATTAGTTTACAAATTGCGAAAAACCAAATTAAATTTGAATTTCGCGGGCAGAACCGTGTCTTCCACTTTAAGGTAAATACCTAACATATCTAAATAAGTACGATGAGTCTACTTCACTATCATCCAGTAACCTTCGGCAAAATATAAAGACTTGACAGATATGATTTACGTAAACTTTATTCCAATTTCCTACCCTAATCCTTAAGGCGCTGTGTTCAGTCACGATCTTCATTCGTGAGCCGAATCACGAGCCGAATGAAGATCGTCTTATTTAAAATCTATGGATCATAATATTATGAAAAAAAAAGTAGTTATAATTGATCGTATTTCTGGCCTGATGGCTTTTTCTTAAAAACGATGATGCAAACTTTTCTCGATAGAAAAAAATTGCAAAGTTGACTCTTTAAATACATAAACTCCCATCGTTCTCTGTTATGCATACATTTATTTTGGTAAAATTAAGTACAATTGTTTTTCATATCTTACTACAACAAATGGCTGTTTTAGATTTTATTTATTGCGACTGTTTTAATTTTAATATTTTCCATTATAATTTAACAGTCGCAATAAATAAAATCTAAAACAGCCATTTGTTGTAGTAAGATATGAAAAACAATTGTACTTAATTTTACCAAAATAAATGTATGCATAACAGAGAACGATGGGAGTTTATGTATTTAAAGAGTCAACTTTGCAATTTTTTTCTATCGAGAAAAGTTTGCATCATCGTTTTTAAGAAAAAGCCATCAGGCCAGAAACACGATCAATTATAACTACTTTTTTTTTCATAATATTATGATCCATAGATTTTAAATAAGACGATCTTCATTCGGCTCGTGATTCGGCTCACGAATGAAGATCGTGACTGAACACAGCGCCTTAATAAAGTAATAACTATGAAGGTAGGTACTTAAGTATTATTAATTACCTAGTGAAGGTAGGTACCTACTTAATTACTGAAAAATGGATCTAGCTAATGAATACTGATATTTCTAAGCTAGATATATTTTGATTTTAGAATATTTCGTCTTTTCTTTTCAGTTATGTATTTTAGATAAAATATTTTTTTCTAAAATGATAGAAAAAGTTCTAGTACGTAGGTTGGTATAGTTTAGGATTAAGGTAAGTAGTGTTCTTGAAGTAGAATAAAATAAAATACTAGGTAGGTAGTTAGGTATTAAGTCATTGTACAACTAAAAAAAAATTGTTCCTACATATTCTTTTATTTAATTGCACGTTACTTATTAAGTAGGTAGGTAGATTATGTACCTACCTCCTTTTAAGATTTACTTATGGAGTTTTATCTGTTCTATGACTACGTGATTTGATTACAGATAAGTAGGTAGGTACATTAATTTATTCGTACGACATACTAAATTATCTAAAACGTTAAAGTGCAATGTAAACAAACGAGATTTACTAGCAGCTATCCCCAATTTGAGACACCTAACGAAACCAGTATAACGGAGGCCAAGTCGCGACCTTCCGTCGGAGTACGATCGATTGTAATCGCGCTGGAAGATCGCGCTATCTAGCTTGCTACTTATCAACAAAACAAATCCCGGCTTTGATAACACCATACGTCAAATCGATAGTCGATAATAATTCAAGTCCCGACTCACCGTTTCTCGAGCGTTGACACCGAGTTCCGAGCACAGCACAACACTAATATTTTACACACAAACTTCACGGCCGTCTTAAATAACACCTAATTGAATCCATGTTATCATTTAAAAGTATCGATCAGTCACACGCGTTGGGAACCGTCCTCTGCGACGCGTATATTTTTACATTCAGACAACGAAGATTTCTTCGCTGTTCGCCTGATTTTCTCACTTAAATTACACGTGGAATAACTTCTGAAGAATTCGGATACCGTTTGGACGCAAGTTATTGTTGGCTCACAGTCAGCTGGGCGATTGTTTCAAACAAAATGATAGCGATATTTACGAATAATAATGTAAGCTGGTACACGTCACACCGCTACGACGCGCGGAGAGGGACTGAACGAAAACCGAACCGGGTGGCTTGACTGACTGAGACAAGTGAATGAACGAGGGAGCGCGCTGGAGTAGAGGGGAAGACGCGCGGGGGTCAAGTGTGTTACACGTGTTTTACATATCCTACCAATAGATGGCGCTACACGTCATCCAACTAAACTTACAAGAGCGTTTGAGATTTTCTAAATAATTATGCAGCCAGCATCCCGTGTTCTGGAATTAGGAAGGCGTTTTCGAATTATCGAAGTCAAACGTTTGCTCGAGCTCTCCGCGCTTTATTGAATTCGCTCCTTCAATGTCCGGATTCAATTTACGGCAATCGCATTTTTAAATTCGTCGCCGACGGAAATTAGTGTGTACACAGCATTAGTAGGTAGGCAGGTAGGTAGGAAGCTAAATCGGGAAAAGGAAAAACGGCGAAAAATAATTATCTACTTTGTTTGAACGGCTTACGAAGAAGCCGAAGTAGAAAATGTAAAAGTTCTATTTTCAAAAATCGCTTGAATTCGTTAGCTTCGAAAAAAATCTATTAAAATTAGTTGAGATAATATGTTTTAGGTAGGTACCTACCTACCTATTTCCCCGACATCTACTACTTGGGGGATAGATCAATGAAGACAGTTTTTGATTACTATAACCCTTTGAAAGTTCGAAGCGACATTGAAGGGACGGGCGCGGCGCGGCGTCTGCTATAGTTTTGCTTTTTATCTCCTATAATATTTTTATAGAAAGCGTTTGCACTTAGGTTTGCACTTTGCACTTACTTAAAACTTAAACTTAACTTATTTAAAGGCTTTAGGTGTCAGCTTTTAGTTTAGAGATAGAGTGATGAGTTGATGACTGATGAACTAAATAACTGATAAGCTATGCAGTCTAACTTTCTAAGGTGGTGGGGGTTATCTCAACTCAGACCCGAGGCAATTTATAAATTCCCACTCTTTGCAGCCGAGAATCAAACTAAGGAAAATGGTAGCCCGCACAAAAGCGTTCATCACCACAGCATCAATAATTATAAATAAGACACAAAAATAACTAGTGGTTCGCCCCGAACTGAGACCTCGCGGTAACGGTTTCCCATAATTACTTATTCATTCAATAGATACATGACGATCAAAACTGACATTATTATTATGCCCGTTTTCACCAACCATACCTAAATCATCCCCTTTGTAGAAGTCTCTTTACGTAGGTAGCCCCTAAATACAATCCTAACATCCCTATGTCATTTTCACCTTTAGTTGTCCCGTAGAGGTTTGTAATAACAAAGTTGACAGAAAGTGTCAACTAACATAACATATGTAGCCCGTAAAGGTTAGGGAACTGTTATAGTGAAATCCTCAAGGCCTCAATCAAACTTAGGTATAGTTTTTTGGAACATTCAAATTAAATTACTTGTACACAGCGTCAACTATCGACACGATCAGGAAACATGTAAAAACAAACTGCAACGTGAAGTTTTATTGATGTTTGCTAAATGACTAAATAATAATTTTAATTGAATATATGTTACATATAGCTGCATTTGCTATATGAGATGAGAGCGCCATCTATTGGCATCATTGTGAAGTTCTGTTGTTGCTGCTCATTAAAAGTTCATCACCGGTCCCGCGCACGGCAGCGACTCTATCGCCCGTAGCGCGGGCCCACCCTCTGGACCCGACACCGCTCCGCTCGCGGCGGCGACTTGCCCGCCTGCGACGCGGGCCCCCCGGACCGACACCGGTCCCGCGCACGGCAGCGACTCTATCGCCCGTAGCGCGGGCCCACCCTCTGGACCCGACACCGCTCCGCTCGCGGCGGCGACTTGGTCGCCTGCGACGCGGGGCCCCCGGACCGACACCGGTCCCGCGCACGGCAGCGACTCTATCGCCCGTAGCGCGGGACCACCCACTGGACCCGACACCGCTCCGCTCGCGACGGCAATCCTGCCCGCCAGCGAGCGGAGCCCTCTCCCAAGAAGTCCCTCCGCAAGGACCCTGCTCCCCACGGACCAGGAGCCTCAGCCGCCATGGACCTAATTGCCAAGACGGCTGAAAATCCATCACCGGGGAAGTGCTCTTCCCCGCGCCCCGCCCGGGTAATGAGGCCCTGCCTCGAAGCCCGTACCCTCCGCTGGCCACGGCCAGCGAAGACGACCCGTGCAGTCATTAAAAGTTAAATAATTTAGTTTCCTTATTACATTTATCTAATTTTAGTATTTGTTGTTCAAGTACATGATATTACGCTAAAATTATAAAACTTTCAAGCCCCAGCTTTCAATGGTTATTCCGTTGTGAGGTCAAATATAATCTCCACTTTGAAAGCCCCCCATTTCGTCAATTTTAGGAAAAAAATAAAAAAAAAAAATACTTTTGTACTCTGTTTCAAATTATCTTTAAAATGACGTACTGTAAACCGATGAAAAGCAAAAAATTTTTTTTTTCTTCGCATTCGCTTCTATGAGAGCCCCCCTGAAATAAAGATTTTTATAACTTTTTAAGCCATTTTCGGCTGGAGGCCATCGGTTTACATATTATATCTAAAATTGAAGTAATTACGTTCAGTAATTCAGAAGTTATAAGGCTCTGACAGACGGACGGACGGACGGACGGACGGACGGACGGACGGACGGACGGACGGACGGACGGACGGACAAGTGCAAATTCACTCAAGTAGACTCAAAGACCTTCGCTTCGCTCGGTCGATAATATAGTATTCAGTGTCCAAAGGAGTTTTTACAATCCATACAAATAAATGAAATTGAAACTGTCAGTGATTTCTAATTAGGTATTTGGCTGTCTCTTATAAAAATTATTAATTGAATGATAGATAGCATATCTTAAACATAGGGGCTTAAAATTTTTATCTGTATGTCTGTTTGTACGGGCTGATTTTCGAAATAAGTGACTGATTTTATGAGTGAGTTCTTCAAGTAACAAAAACATAAATAAAAACTCTTGATATTAGTGACAATACGTCTTAACCGCCGCACTGATCTTGATGTAGAGAGATAGATTGCATCCTAGAGATTTTATCCCGTGAAATGAAAGAGTTTTCACGGGATTTCAAGAAAACTACCTGAGTGAATGTGCGCAGACGAAGTCGTGGGCATCGCCTGATAGTAAATAAAATAAGGCTTGTCTATGGAATATGACAGATGATAAAGCATAAACAATAGAGTGGCGATAGGGTAGATAACGAACTGATTTATGGTCGACGCCCGGTCTAAATCAATTACGATGACGACGAGACTCGCCAGTCATGTTTATGTTTTATTTGTTTATCCTCCTTTATCGCGATGGTAAAGTTTTCGGATAGTTTGGGAATGAGACGTTAGTTGTTTATCATGAAAACTAGACCACGGACAGACGGTCAGACGGACGGACTTGGCGAAACCACAAGGGTTCCTTGTTGCTTTCCTACGGAACCCTAAAAATGGATCGTCCAAGTTGTGGAATTTGGCTACCGAATCAACATTTCGCTCGACTTCAAGAAACAAGTCTCTCATATTGTGTCATCACAAGGCGAGCGTCGCGCATCGGTTTCATCGCTTCTAATATAGGCCTGCCTGACTTCAACAAACGTGTACAAACTGAAATTATTTTTATACTTTGTGGTTGCATTTGAAGATCGACTTCATTTTGGAAAGAATTTTTATAATCTCGGAAAATCAGAGTGATTTTAGCAGTCATAGTACGTAGTATGATAACAGTTTATGTATTTTTGTATGAATGTATGTAGTAAATATGTTTCTATTAACAGCTATCTATCGTATGTTCCACCGTAGCGCCTATACTTAACACTACTGAGCGGATTTTGATGAATGGAGGGTTAATCGATTTGTTATTTCTACCCGGACTTGACGGACGGACTTTGGGCTAAATATACGAACAAAATCGGATGTTACATTCAGTTTTCCGTAGTAGAGTTACAGTTTTAAACGACTTCAAAAAAGGAGGAGGTTCTCAATTCGTCGGTTTTTTTTTAAATAAGGTATGTTCACCTATTACTCCAAGACGCTTGAACCGATTTGGCTAATTCTTTTTTGTTTCAAAGGTATACCTTACCTTACTTACTTATAACTACTTCCCAGGTGGTCCCATTTAAATTTTATCGAAATCGGTAGAGCTGTTTTAAAAATATCAACAATAAATTATATAATTTATAGTGGCGCGGGCGTTTAAAATAAATTATTAAATAGATTTTTTTATATTAAATTATTAATTAATTAATGTAAACAATCTACTAAATTATGATCGACGTCACTCGTCAACAGTCTATCATTGTTTATAGTTTATACCGGTGAATAAACTAAAGTTATTGAAATTATCATTTAGGGTCAATCTGAGTACGGCTTATCTTATGACTACTACGACTTAACCAGTTATTATGGCTATGGCTTATGGCTGATGAAATATTGCAATGTTTCGTGAAAGATTGAGTGGATTATTACATGAATTTATAATTTTTATGGCATACTTACATCATCATCATCATCATCATCGTCAAGACGCTAACGGCTAGCCTAACGCTAATGGGTAGCTGTACTTATGTCACATTTCTGTGGTGGTGTCGTGTGATGCGGGTTGTTACGTTCCTGACGGTTCCCTCAAATATGGTTGAGCGGAGCAATGGCTGGGTCATGCGTCATGCTCGTGAACGGGCTCCGCGGCGGGAATGGGGCTACTTTCTGCTTGCCCATCTTAATAATATGTATTGAATAATAATTGTAAGTAGTATGCATTTTTGGAACTTCCCCTCATTGTGGAAACACTGGATATATAGCATAGATATTGTATTGTAAGCTTGTTTTAAAAAGAGCAACCGCCGAGTTTCTTGCTGGTTCTTCTCGGCAGGAAGGGTATTCCGAACCAGTGGTAGACTCATCGACGATTCAAAAGCACTTGTAAAGTTTATTTGATTAAAAAAATATTTCTATTCTTTTCTATTCTAACCTATCGCACTATGTCGAATAAGAAGAGTTTAAGCTATAGTCCACCGTGCAAGACATGTTCAGATTTGCAGATTATTTTCATGAAGACACCTGCTGCAGTCTTCACAAAATTTTCGTTAAAGTTAAAAGTAAGGACGCAGCTGGCATTCAAAAGGAAGCTTAGCTTAGGGTCAGATACCCTTTATGCTTTCACGCGCTGTACATTATTAAGTAAGTACTGAATAGGTATTCATGGTGCCTCTAGTATTCTTCCTGCCTGTGGAAATCGCATCAAAATCGGTTCAGCAACTCGTTCTGAAGATAAGCCTGTTCAAACAGACAGTTATTTTAAAAACATACTAAGTTTGTTTTCCTTTCACCATCCTACCTCCCTACTCCCTGTCAGGGTATAATACTTTGAATATCGTGTTTATGATCGGATGTATGGAATAAAGAAAAGTTTTAAGGTTGAATATACGGGTCTGCCCGCGAAATTCAAATTTCGCAATTTGTAAACTAATACAACTAGTGGTTCGCCCCGAACTGAGACCTCGCGGTAACGGTATCCCATGATTATTCATTCAATCGATACATGATAACCAAAACTGACATTATTATTATGCCCGTTTTCACCAAACATACCTAAATCATCCCCTAAGTAGGAGTCTCTTAACGTAGGTAGCTCCTAAATACAATCCTAAGTCCTAACATCCGTCCCAATATCCTTTTAGGTGTCCCGTACAGGATCGTGATAAATAAGTTGACAGAAAACATCAATCACCTAACTTATAGGTAGCCCGTAAAGGTTAGGGAACGTTAGTGAAAACATTGAATTATTTATCAAACATTGAATTTAACTCGTAGTTCCATGGGAATAGTTACTGACTGCGCCATCTATTAGCATTATTGTGAAGCTATGTTGATGCTATATGAATTACTGACGCCCATTAAAAATTAAATAATCTCGTTTCTTTATAATATTCATATAATTTTAGTATTTGTTGTTCAAGTACAGGATATAAGTGACCTAAAAACATAAAATCAGTTTGAAAATCCATAGCGGATTTTTCTAGAGAGCGTCTTCAAGCGAGCGTATAAAATCGCCACTTTGAAAGCCCCCCATTTCGTCAATTTTAAGGGAAAAATTAAAAAAAAAATATTTTTGTACTCAGTTCAAAATTATCTTTAAAATGATACGTAACAATTTTATGTAACGCGATTTTTTTTTTTTACTTCGCATTCGCTTCTATGAGAGCCCCCCTGAAATAAAGATTTTTATAACTTTTTAAGCCATTTTCGGCTGGAGGCCATCGGTTTACATATTATATCTAAATTTGAAGTAATTACGTTCAGTAATTCAAAAGTTATAAGGCTCTGACAGACGGACGGACGGACGGACGGACGGACGGACAAGTGCAAATCGCCCTAGTTAACTCAAAGACCTTCGCTTCGCTCGGTCGACAAAGTAGGCTTATGGCATTCTAATTGCGAAGATGGCAGAATCCTCTTCACAGGTTTATATAAAAATCTTTACTTGAAAGTGTCCAGTTTAAGAAATTACTCAGAATATTGACTAATTTGTGAGTAACTCACGTCAAACTCGATACTCGGACTAATTTCTTAAACTGGGCACTTATATAAACCTGTGAAGATGATACTGCCATCGTCGCAATTAGAATGCCATAAGCCTTCTTTGTCGTATTAGTTTACGAATTGCGAAAAACCAAATTAAACTTGAGTTTCGCGGGCAGAACCGTATAATCAACCTTAAGTTACAAGTGAAATTATAAAGCGATCGTCAGTTGCCACAGCTGCAAATAAAGCCACCAGCTAAACGTTTAGTGTTGCCCTCGTAGGCACATAACTTAATATTTATGTGTTTATTTTAGTCGTTTTGTTCTTTTGTGTGCGCTGCGTTATTAGAATTGAACCACTGTGTACAGTTGCGGATAAATGTGAAAACGAACAAAGAAAATACAACCATATTTTGTTATAAGTACGAGGAGCTGATGGTTGTTGGGGTCCCAAGGTGCTGGAGTGGCGACCCCGCACCGGGAAGCGCAGTGTTGGCAGACCCCCCACCAGGTGGACCGACGACATCAAACGAGTCGCAGGAAGCCGCTGGATTCAGGCGGCGCAAGACCGAGGCCTGTGGAAGTCCATGCAAGAGACTTATGTCCAGCAGTGGACGTCTGTCGGTTGACAAAGATTTGTTATAATTTCTTATAATGTGGTAAATTACTTTGCCCGTGCTACTACTAACAATTTCAGATGAAACACGGGAAATACTTATTCCCCATGTTATTACTGGCTGAAATCTGGTACTTAAATTTCATTCTTCTCTTCCAAAATCTTTGACGTAGATTACTGATGATTACATGTATAATAGAGACATCAGTAAAGCCTGGTTTATGGCAAAGAACAGTGTGACATTGTGGCATACTCCAAATGGAAAGGTTTTTTTTTTCATGACAAGCTAGTCCTTGACTGCGATCTCACCTGATGATAAGTGACGATGCAGTCTAAGATGGTAGCGGGCTAACATGGAAGGGGTATGGCAGTGAACATTCAACCCATACCCTATAATTGGTTTCTACACGCCATCGTGTCGGAACGCTAAATCGCTTGGCGGCACGTCTTTTGACGGTAGGGTGGTAACTAGCCACGGCCAAAGCCTCCCACCAGACACCGTAATTCCGCATACCGTAATATATATTTTACGTTTACGCCAACATAACCTAGGAAACGTTTTGACATGGTTTTGAATGTTACATTTTATGTCATCTGTGGAAAATCTGTGACGTTGTAGCAACGCTCAGGCAACATTGTGGGATGCTGCAATGATGTTGCTATACCGGGCTTAAGTGACGACCTCGTCGTGTGTGCAGTGACTTTTAGCGGGAGGTCCCTGGTTCAGGTCCCAGTTGGTCCAATATGGAATATAAAAAACTTGAGAGGTGTCAAGGGACACCCGGATGGAGCGAAGTTCCTTTCGATTAATTAATTTGGCATTGTGTTCAATATTTTCAGACTACAATATTAGATCTCCGTAGCCTTGTGGTTTCTACACATTCACATTCAAAAAAGTGTCGGTTCAATTTATCTTAATTTTTTCCGTCTAGCCCCCTTCCGCACCGCGCGATAAGGAACTACGTTCCAATAATATCTAAAAATGACCTACTTTGATGGAAACTCCTAGTAGGTTCTTAGGTAAATACAAACCTAGAAAAGAAAGCATAATAAGCACAGGTTACTACTTTACTTTCTGACTTAATATTAAGTGACTCATTTCTGAGTGAGATAAAACTCAAATTAAATATGGATTAAAAGAGTTCGCGTTAAAAATATGATATAAGTACATAGTATCAAGAAGCTTATATAACTACCCAATACGGATTGACGCTCGGAAGTAATATACTAAGTAGTAAGTACCCGTCACATAGGCGTCATAAATTCATAATCTGATAATCCCTAAACAGGTCCAAAATCCCTGTCAACCGAATAATTCGTAGAAAGATTTGAAATGATGGTATTTACAGAGTAAGGGATCTTATATTATTCTATAGTGGATATCCTACAAATTATAATCAGGTAAGTTTTAATGATAATTATTAATATCCTAAAACCTATCCTATTTGATATGTGTTTATAAATCTACTATATAAAAATAAGTCGGGTTTTCCTTCCTGACACTATATATCCAGAACGCACGAACCGATTTCCACGGTTTTGCATTCGTTGGAAAGGTCTCGGGCTCCGTGAGGTTTATAGCAAAGAAAATTCTATCCACGCGGACGAAGTCGCGGGCATCAGCTAGTTTATCATAAAACCGCTTAACGTGCTCTCCATGACATAGAAAGAATGCGAACTGAAAACTCAGAGCTAAACTAGAGTCAACTTTCAAATTACCAACTTGGGTCAAGCTCAAGTTGATTGATAAAAAAATAGGAATGTTGCCAACTTATCAAACCAAAAATTCTTAATCAAACGTCGAAACTCGTGTATTATGTCAGTTTGAATGGACTGTGACGACATAAACATTTGACGCACCTTTTGCGGTAAAAAAATAGCTATCTAACTCAAACCTAACAGCGGACTTCTAGACGCAAGAATAGAGACAAATGACCCTTGTCACTACTACATCAACTTAAGATATGAATAAAAGTTTTCGGATCGAGAGAATACGCCAAAATAAGCGCGTGTACGCTCGTTTGGTGTTTGGAAGCGCAATATAGCGTATACGCCCGAAAAAATACGCTAGTCTGAAATCGCTCTAAGGGTTACCTAATTCAACTATTATTATTATCGACGTCATTGATTGCACTTTTCCTCAGCACATTACAGATAACGTACAACACCGCAACTATAGCGCCCACGACTGCAGCGTCGAGCGCCCACTGCCATTGTGTCGCACAACAGGTATATTACGCGCATAATACCCGCCGAGGTAGTCAACGCCGTTTGTTTACGACTGCACCTACTCCAGAGCCTTATCTCGAGCGCGGAACGACCCGCACTTGTTTATGATGCCCTGGTACTTTCATAGTTCGGAATACTTTCCAATCTTCAGCCAGCTTCCCAGCTCATTTTTAAACGCATCGGCTAACTTTCCTCCATTTAAACATCTTCTAAGCAAGCGTCTAAGCATCCTAGTCCTAGGCGGCAAAAACATTCATCATCATCATCATTAACAACCCATCAACGGCTCACTACTGAGCGCAGGTCTCCTTTCAGAGAAGGGTTATAGCAGAGTAAAGATAGATATTCTACTGTGGTTATAGGCTGTCCACCACGCTGGCCCAATGCGAATTGGCGGACTTCACATATCTTCAAGAACATTATGAAGAACTCCCAGGTGTGCAGGTTTCCTCACGATGTTTTCCTGCACCGTTGAAGCAAGTGATATCTAAGTGCTTAAACGCACTTGACTCCGAAAAGTCAGAGGTGCGTACCCGGGATCGAACCTGCGACCCTCCAAATAGGAGACACAGTCCCAACCACTAGGCTATCACTGCTTCATAGTTCTAGATTTATGTCTAGGTCTAGATTTGCTGTTAGGCACTTCGTAGCCTAGCGTTGTAGGTACCACAGGCACAGGTTGTACTTATTAGTAGCTACTAGCTACCTATAGTTACCAAAATGCCTCCATTAAGTGCCGATTTTACCATCGTCGAGTGAAGTTTAACCGAGGAATAAATCGGAGTTCTGACAGTTTTTGTATTGGAAATCTGCCAAAATATCTTTACGCTCGGATAAGACTTATTTAACGTTGATGAAATCGGCTTTAAGTGTAAGAAGCCACGTATAGGTATAAAGTTTTTCTATATGCCTTCCTCATTGGGTTTACCGCATTCCATTTCAGTGTAATATTGAAACTTGTCAAATATCAAATATAACCGAAAGGCATCATAAAAATATTACTAGCACACGGAAGATAAATATCCATGTGTAAGTTGTAAAATTCAGAAAAAAAAACTCCCCCGTAACCTATCACGGAAATACTAAAAAACAAATTCTTTCCGTATGTTGATGTCGCTTAAAATTCTAAAGCAAGACAATATGGTGGACAAAAAACACAAAAACTAAGATTTATGTACAATGGATGGATGCGGGCTTGTAAATCTTCTCTAGAGATCTTTCGGTAGCTCCCGAGAGCTTATCTTTTATCATAATCTGAAAGGATGCTTTTAATTTACGGAATTAGTCATAAAAGTTTCCTGCAAATTAGCTTAGTAATAAAGCAGCTGTCTCCGCGACTTCAAGTTAAGTACATCAATCTCTTCTTCTTTATCAACCTATAGTTGTTCTACCAGCTGGGCATAGAACTCTTATTTTCTTCACTTCCACATGTCTCGGTCTTGCGCCACCTCCATCCAGGGGCTCCAGATGAAGTCGGTCCACCTTAACCTGGAGAACGGTCTGCCATCACTTCGCTTCTCGATGGGGGGTCGCCACTTCAGCACCTTTGTGCGCTGCTCATTGCTACTTTAAGCTTCCCGACCCGATGAGTTCTTTCGGTGACTGGCACTCCTACGGATCTCCTCATTTGATTGATCTCACAAGGATACTCCGGTCTCCATGTTCACTGAGTGGTCTCAGGGTCATTTACACAAGAAGTTTCTCGAATGCGAGTGGCAAGAAATCGTTTGCGATTATCGTATGCGACAACTTTTCATACAATTCTTGCCCGCGGGCCGTGATTATAGATTTTATTACATTACATTATTATACATTATGACAAAATCTTGATATCAATCTTGTGATCAAAAAAATCAGTTAAGCGATGCTTGAATACGAGTTTCGAGAATTTCGTTCGTATTAGAGACTCCAGTAACTAGCCATAAGCCTAGATCATCATTAGCAACCCATCAACGGCTCACTACTGAGCGCAGGTCTCCTCTCAGAGAAGGGTTATAGGCCATAGTCCACCACGCTGGCCCAATGCGAATTGACGGACTTCACACACCTTCGAGAACATTATGAAGAACTCTCAGATGTGCAGGTTTCCTCACGATGTTTTCCTTCACCGTTGAAGCAAGTGATATTTAATTGCTTAAACGCACTTGACTCCGAAAAGTCAGAGGTGCGTACCCGGGCTCGAACCTGCGACCCCCCCAAATAGGAGGCCACAGTCCTAACCACTAGGCTATCACTGCTACAAAGCCTAGATACAACGTGAATATTTTCACCTATAGAGGTATGCCTGAGCTTTCGTCAAACTACGAGTATGTAGATAAAGATCTAAAAGAGGTGTACCTGTATAAGACCTGTATAATCCCCACAAAGCCCACTTAGTTTGGTCGCGGCGCGTGACGCGACGGGGCGCGACGGGACACGCGTTATGCGATTACTAAACCCTTTCACGGCTTATAGCTCACATCACAGTAAGACTTCTAAGCTCTTCGGGGGATAGACCGCGATACTTTTTATTACGGACTTAGTTTCAGCACGTATTAGTCATCTTTAATACTTACCTGTATTATTTACTTTTTCTTTCTAACGCGACTTCGTCCCCGTGGAGGTTTGATTTTTAAAAATCCTGCGAGAACACTATTTTTCTAGCGTAAAAGGTCTATGTCACTCTTCAAGTTATCAAATATACCTACTCATGCAAAAACGTCGATTCGTTGTTCCGTTGCTGCGCAATTGAAGGACAAACTAATACACTTTTGCATTAAGGTGTAATATTCTCTACTAATCTGTGATTAGTGAGGATACGACTTACGACTCTACAAAAAATTAGGATTAGTTAAAACTAGCTGATGCCCGCGACTTCGTCCGCGTGGAAAAAGTTTTTAAAAATTGCTTTTTCGTTGCATTACGCCAGTATCTAGTCCGTACTACGTGGTATAGAGCTACAATAGCAACCCACAATCGACATTTTCTTCAGCCGGTACCCAGCAGCATCAAGAATGAGGAATTGGTACCTAGAGTTCAATGATGTAGCCCAGTGGTGTAACAATGGGGGGAGGGTGATTCCTAAACCAAACCGAACGATTGTGAAATTAGGTGAATAGATTGATGTCATCTAAGAATACAAAGCTACTGCACGAAGTTTTTATAAAAGCAAAACGTAAATACTTACATACATATATACATACATACATACATACAAACATACATACATACATACATACATAAATACATACATACATACATACATACATACATACATACATACATACATACATACATACATACATACATACATACATACATACATACATACATACATACATACATACATACATACATACATACATACATACATACATACATACTTACATACATAATTGCCGCGTAATTAAAAAATAAAATACGTGAAACGTAGCATGCGGAAATCCCGCGGGAACTGTTTGTTTTCCCGGGATATAAAGTAGCTTTTGTCACTTTTCAGGTCCTCAAATATGCCTATCAAAAAACCACGTCAATCTGTAACTCCGTTGGCGCATAATTGAAGGATTAATATTTGAAAAGTAGCATACGAATATCCCGCGGGAACTGTTTGTTTTCCCGGGATTAAAAGTAGCCTTTGTCACTTTTCAAGTCCTCAACTATGCCTATCCAATAAACCACGTCAATCTGTAACTCCGTTGGCGCATAATTGAAGGATAAATATGTGAAAGTAGCATATATACTAATATCCCGCAGCAACCGTTTGTTTTCCCGGGATAAAAAGTAGCCTGTGTCATTTTTCAGGCCCTTAACTTCACCTGTGCAAAAAAATCACGTCAATCTAAAACTCCATTGCGCGTATTTTGAAGGACAAATGCGTAAAAAATAGCGATGCTATCCCGCAGGAACTGTTTGCTTTTCCGGGATAAAAAGTAGCCTATGTGCTATTCCAGACTATAATCTATGTCTGTGCCAAATTTCAGCAAAATCGGTTCATTCGTTGTCGCGTTAAAGAGTAACAAACATCCATCCATCCATCTATCCATCCATCCATCCATCCAAACATCCATACATCCATCCTCACAAACTTTCGCATTTATAATATTAGTAGGATAATGCAATAATTACTTCAATTAAATTCTCTTCTCACAGATTCTTGTTGTCATAATTGGGACCACGAGGATGTCGATATTCATAAAAACAACAATTATCGTGGTACGTACTCGTATAATACATTATAATTATGGTAGACTCATCGACGATTCAAAAGCACTTGTAAAAAAGTTTATTTGAATAAAAAACATTTCTATTCTATTCTATGTCATTGAACCACGAAATAAGTCTAAAATCTTGTGGTCCCATATGAATATAGATAAAATAGAAAAGTTTTTTAATTAAATTAACTTTTACAAATACTTTTTTTTACTTTTACTGCTTTAGAGTTTAGAGTACTTTTTATAACTGTCTGCAAGACAGTTATAAAAATTACTTTACCAAAACCAACATGTTTCTGTCAGTGCAGACCCCAAGTGGGTGCGGTGAAACCACACGATTCTTGTCGCAGTTAACCCATAGAATAGTTAAACATATCACTTTCCAATTCCGTTCACGCATGCATTCGATTAGCAGCGTTGGTGACGAAGAAGTACAAAAAACACAAAACACAACCAATCGGAATAAAAACACAAGTATCGAATGAATGTAACGTTATACCCGTGAGGCTGGATGCGACCCTGCGACCACGTAGACGTACCAACACCTTGGCTGACGCGGCTCGTTCATCAAACCACAGATATTTTCGATTAATTTTATTTTTTGGGATCCTTTTTCGTACTTGACTTGACTTTAATATTAATAAAGAGCAACAACGGAACTCTCTATAAAGTTACTTAGGCATGATTTTTGTATAATCGAAATTGATGTTTGCCGTTATTTAGTGTCTAATTATAGGCATGTATTTCTTTTTAAAAAGTTTGGTCTTTTTACCAAAAATATACGTATGCAATAGGTTTTCAGTTGTTATTTTTGCCTAATTATTATATAACCTTAGTAGGTATGTTAGAATAAGAATATGAAATAAATACTATTCTGATTTGTGAAATTTCGTTGTTTTTCTATTATTAAGTAAAAAAAAATCTATAGCGAAAGAAAATGATCAGTCCCTTGACATACCTACTTACGTTATACAGAGTTTACACTGTGTGGAGTTAAGCTAAAGTTTGGTAAAGAATGCTAGATCTAGATATAGACAATCCAGACAATTCTTTTTCCATAACGTCATAGAATCCTAAGGCTAAGCTAAGCCGTTATAGTTTAAGCCTCGTGAACGCAGACATTAAGCCACCAAATGTTTCCAATTACCCGTTAACTGCGATTTATTGCTCAAAATATCGGTTTAGAAGGAATGAAGTTTGATTTGTGCGTAATATAATAATAACCAATGAAGGGGTTAAATTATGGGGTGTTTATTTTGGGCCCGTAACTTTCATACCGTAATTGTTATCCTTTAGTGGTTTATTAATGAATTGAACTCCGGTACAGGAACGTAGGGACTTATTGTTATAGGTTTAAGTCGTTCACGTAGGATTTTCAAATTGAGGCGTAACCTTTTCTATTATTTATTTCCAAAAACTTTTTATTACATTTGATACGCATATATTACACATTTTCTACACATTAATTTATTAAAAACATTTCTTGAATTGAATTGAATTGAAATTGAAAATTCCTTGATTGGTTTTTGTTTTATTTTTTGTAAAAAGAAATTAGTTTGCGCTTGAATTTTTATTTATTCATTCATTTTGTTCATACCTAATTATATTTAAACCTAAATGGATAGTACCTATAGAAATTGATAATAGATTTTGTCATTTTTTAGGGTTCCGTACCCAAAGGGTACCAACGGGACCCTATTACTAAGCCGACGCTGTCCGTCCGTCCGTCCGTCCGTCCGTCCGTCCGTCCGTCTGTCAGCGGGCTGTATCTCGTAAACGGTAATAGGTAGACAGATGAAATTTTCACATGTTATGTATTTCTATTGCCGCTATAACAACAAATAATAAAAATTAAATTAAATTAAAAAAATTAAATTACAATATTTAAATGGGTACATGGAAATATTTTTTTTATTTTTTTTAACGGAACCCTAAAAGAGCGAGGCCCGACTCGCACTTGGCCGATTTTTAGTGAATTACCTAAGACCTGTGGTACGAAAATAATTTAACTATGTATTTATTTTACTGTTGGTTTAGTAATAAAAGCATTCTTCTTCGTCTTTGTCAACCGACAGACGTCCACTGCTGGACAAAGGTGTCTTGCATGGACTTCCACAGGCTTCGGTCTTGCGCCGCCTGAATATAGCGGCTCCCTGCGACTCGTTTGATGTCGTCGGTCCACCTGGTGGGGGGGCCTGCCAACACTGCATTTCTCGGTGCGGGGTTGCCACTCCAGCACCTTGGGACCCCAACGACCATCAGCTCTTCGAACTATGTGCCCGCCCATTTTCACTTCAGTTTCGCGACTCGCTAAGCTATTTCGATGACTATTGACTTTGGTTCTCCTGCGGATCTCCTCATTTCTGATTTGATCTCGCAGGGATACTCCAAGCATAGCTCTCTCCATCGCTCGCTGAGTGACCCTGAGCCTTCTTATGAGGCCCACGGTTAGCTTCCATATCCCAGATCCGTCATCACTGGCAAGGCAACACGCACTGTTCGAAGACAAACAAATATGAATAAAAGCATTACCATAATATTATGTATAACTATACATTATCATAACTTTCATCTAAGATCAGCAGCGCAACGATAATGGTTTAAATATGTACATTAATCCATGAATTAATGGTTTTCGTATAATTTATTGTTTAAAATATTGTTTTGAGAACAATAAAGCGTGATTTGTGCTCAATAAGGTTAAATCTAATGGAAAGTGAAGTGATTATTTTGGGCCCGTAACTTTTTATCCCGTAACTGTTAAATAAGCCTTAGTTATTGGAACGTTTTCTATACGATAGGATATCCCGCATCCGCACCAATATTCTTCAACATTAATTCTGAATATACCTGGGAGGTCCCGGGTTCGATTCCCGGCGGGGTCAATTTGGGAATTTTTAATTTCTGAATTGTCTCTGGTCTGGTCTGGTGGGTGGCTTTGGCTGTGGCTAGTTACCACCCTACCGTCAAAGACGTGCCGCTAAGCGATTTAGCGTTCCGGCACGATGGCGTGTAGAAAGTTAGAAACCAATTAGGATTATGGGTTGAATGTTCACTGCCATACCCCTTCCAAGTTAGCTCGCTACCATCTAAGACTGGATCGTCACTTACCATCAGGTGAGATCGCAGTCAAGGACTAGCTTGTCATCGAATAAAAAAAAAAGTCGCAGTTCGATGCGCAGTGCCATTGCATTCTGCGCACTGAATCGCTGCTTCATTCAGAGTTATACTTCAGGTATCAGTTGGATTCAGCGAATGTTCAGAGGAGCTTCGCTAGCAATTTACGTACCTAGCATGAGATTGGGCTCATTAATTGCTCAATGGATCTAGTTACGTAGTTCAGAGCTTTTAGGTAGATTGACACTTATATGTACTTGCACTATAATATTATGTAAGTACATAGAGGTATAGTAAGATGTACAGATACTTAATATTATAATAATGTTAAAAATCCGAATTGTATGTTAATCTATTTATTTATTTATTTAGGTATAATACAAGCTTTTAGATACCCAGTTTGTGTGTAGCAACAATCGTCTAATGTATTGTATTGTATTGTGGTAGGGAGACCGATTTTACTTGTGTTTGTCCGTATCATTAAAAAAAATCATTAATTAAGTGTAGTAACACTTTTCGATTAGACAGTTTTTAATGTTTTATAAACTCTTTTTCTTTTTCAATATTTCTGTTCTGTCTGTTCTGTTACTGCTTTCCACATTTTCGATGTTGCGGCTATCAACTATAGTCACTAGTGGTACCACCTTATCATAATAATATAACATATCCTTTAATATTTATTTTTCATTTGAACAATGTTTTTTTAACTATAATTAATAAGTTTGAGAAAGAAGAGATTGAAAACAGTTTTCTTGATAAAACATTCCGATTCCGAACACATCGAATTCCGAACACATACCTATTTGTTTGTTTCAGTTTTAATTGCAAAACGTAATTAATCTTTAAGTAGGTTTAATTTTAATAATTACTAGTGGTTCGCCCCGAACTGAGACCTCGCGGTAACGGTATCCCATGATTATTCATTCAATCGATACATGATAACCAAAACTGACATTATTATTATGCCCGTTTTCACCAAACATACCTAAATCATCCCCTAAGTAGGAGTCTCTTAACGTAGGTAGCTCCTAAATACAATCCTAAGTCCTAACATCCGTCGCAATATCCTTTTAGGTGTCCCGTACAGGATCGTGATAAATAAGTTGACAGAAAACATCAATCACCTAACTTATAGGTAGCCCGTAAAGGTTAGGGAACGTTAGTGAAAACATTGAATTATTTATCAAACATTGAATTTAACTCGTAGTTCCATGGGAATAGTTACTGACTGCGCCATCTATTAGCATTATTGTGAAGCTATGTTGATGCTATATGAATTACTGACGCCCATTAAAAATTAAATAATCTCGTTTCTTTATAATATTCATATAATTTTAGTATTTGTTGTTCAAGTACAGGATATAAGTGACCTAAAAACATAAAATCAGTTTGAAAATCCATAGTGGATTTTTCTAGAGAGCGTCTTCAAGCGAGCGTATAAAATCGCCACTTTGAAAGCCCCCCATTTCGTCAATTTTAAGGGAAAAATTAAAAAAAAAATATTTTTGTACTCAGTTCAAAATTATCTTTAAAATGATACGTAACAATTTTATGTAACGCGATTTTTTTTTTTTTACTTCGCATTCGCTTCTATGAGAGCCCCCCTGAAATAAAGATTTTTATAACTTTTTAAGCCATTTTCGGCTGGAGGCCATCGGTTTACATATTATATCTAAATTTGAAGTAATTACGTTCAGTAATTCAAAAGTTATAAGGCTCTGACAGACGGACGGACGGACGGACGGACGGACGGACAAGTGCAAATCGCCCTAGTTAACTCAAAGACCTTCGCTTCGCTCGGTCGATAATACATATGTGTTATATTACTTATATTATTTTTTTTACTTTTTCCTCGTTAACGTTTTCCTTCTCGTTCTGAGAGGCACTTCAGTGACTTTATATATCTAGCATTTAATTTATATCAACTCGTATCTAGGGCACTCACATTGCCTATTTATTATAAATAATTTATTATAATAAATTGCTCCAATTAATAGACACTTTATTACTATAATAAATACAAGGGTTATTGTCACGCAAATAGAATTATCACAATACATAATAATATTATTGTCATTTATTATTGCGAGTATTGTTTTCAATTACGTATGCGATGATTGGTGCAGTGTGTCGATTCTGTGAAAGCTGCATCAATAATTGCTACAGTCTCAACTGTGTTTATTGGTTGAATTTATCGCGTTCTTTCTGCAGCAATGCATTTCAGCCAATAGCGGGAGAGTACCAGCCAATCAGAGGTCATTGCGTTAGTTACATCATTAATGAGAATTGAACTGGCACTAAGTGTGAATCACCGGCCCACTGCAGCTAGGTGCGGCTGTCCTCTCTGAAGAAGAAGGGTTGAGGCCATTACATTAATATACATTATGACAAAATCTCGTATCAGTTAAGCGATGCTTGAAAACGAGTGTCGAAAATTTCGTTCTAATTAGAGACTCTCCAGTAACTAGCCATAAGCCTAGATCATCATAGTCCACCACGCTGGCACAGTAGAATTATAACCAGTACTGAAACTACCTACAAACGCTCGAAACGGCCTCACTCACACAAACATGCGCATCGACGAGACAATTAGCGGACCTCGCAGTCACAGTAGAATTATAACCAGTACTGAAACTACCTACAAACGCTCGAAACGGCCTCACTCACACAAACATGCGCATCGACGAGACAATTAGCGGACCTCGCAGTCACAGTAGAATTATAACCAGTACTGAAACTACCTACAAACGCTCGAAACGGCCTCACTCACACAAACATGCGCATCGACGAGACAATTAGCGGGCCTCGCGGTGCTGTCAGTACTGAGGACCGGTATTTGGTCTCGTCGATGCGCATGTTTGTGTGAGTGAGCCGTTTCGAACGTTTATAGGTAGTTTCCATACTCTATCTATCTTTACTCTGTCGCAGTGCTGTCAGTACTGAGGACCGGTATTTGGTCTCGTCGATGCGCATGTTTGTGTGAGTGAGCCGTTTCGAACGTTTATAGGTAGTTTCCATACTCTATCTATCTTTACTCTGTCGCAGTGCTGTCAGTACTGAGGACCGGTATTTGGTCTCGTCGATGCGCATGTTTGTGTGAGTGAGCCGTTTCGAACGTTTATAGGTAGTTTCCATACTCTATCTATCTTTACTCTGTCGCAGTGCTGTCAGTACTGAGGACCGGTATTTGGTCTCGTCGATGCGCATGTTTGTGTGAGTGAGCCGTTTCGAACGTTTATAGGTAGTTTCCATACTCTATCTATCTTTACTCTGTCGCAGTGCTGTCAGTACTGAGGACCGGTATTTGGTCTCGTCGATGCGCATGTTTGTGTGAGTGAGCCGTTTCGAACGTTTATAGGTAGTTTCCATACTCTATCTATCTTTACTCTGTCGCAGTGCTGTCAGTACTGAGGACCGGTATTTGGTCTCGTCGATGCGCATGTTTGTGTGAGTGAGCCGTTTCGAACGTTTATAGGTAGTTTCCACTGGCCAAGTGTCGATTGGCAGACTTCACACACCTTTGAGATCATTTTGGCTCCAGGCGTGGTTTCCTCACTATGCTTTCCGTGATGACCTATAATTAGTAAGTCGCTGGTAGCCTCTCGAAGCAGGTGACACAGGATCGTGTCCTGTGGCGATCAAGTCAAGAGACCTTTTTTTAGAGTGAATAGGCATCTTCTAGGCAAGCGCGCTCCATCTTAGGCTGCATCTTCACTTACCATCAGGTGAGATTGCAGTCAAGCGCTAGTCTATATATTTAAAAAAATGTACCCAGATATAGTATAGCTGTACCTACAGCTGTAAACGAATATCGGTTGAGATGTTGATGATGAACTCCGTAAAGTCCTCTGACTTTACGCACTTCTGTGCGTGCCCGGGATCAAACCTGTGATCCCCTAAATAGGACACCGCAGTTCTAACCACTAGGCTATCACCGCTATTCTGCTTACAAGTATTGTTTAAGTACGTCAATAAATTATAATGACTCCAATCTCTGTGTCATTACGCAGAAGAATTCACATAAAAACATTTTTAATTATTTTATCTATTTAACACACTTGTATGTTAAAGCGATTAGTACATAACTATACAATATAAATGAGTACTGTACTAGTGCAATGAAAATATTATAGAGACATCTGTCGTGCAAAAATGTACGTTGCGGCGAAGAAATAATAGTGTATTTTCCTAGGCAATGCTAACCAGCTGCGTTTTGCTGTGCCGAATATGGTAAAACATTTATGAGCTAATGCCGGGCCCAGCTGTGCCGTTATGGAGCGCGTTTTTAAGTGGCCTTGAACCAAATGTGAGCTATGAACCAGGTTACACATAATGCAAGTAAGAATTCAGGACTTACTCAATGTTAAAGACTAGCTTTTTTTAAAAACGGGATAAAAGGTAGCCTTTGTCACTCTCCAAGATCTTACTTAACCCATGCAAAAAATTTGATCCGTTGTTCCGTTATCGTGTGATTGAAGGACGAATCAACAAACCAACAAATAAGCACCCTTTCGGAATTATAATATTAGTAAGCATATTCGAATATATTCATCAAACCAAGAATTTTAGTGTGGGTCTCAACGGATAATACTGTCTTTGGACAGTAAATATTATTTTTTCAGTTTCATTGTAACCAATTGTAACATACATACAGTTATAATTCGTTTTAGAAAACTCTACATACAAGTTTAGGTTTATCAACAAACTTTTCTTTAAAGATTTTTAAGGCGATAATAACAGTGGTTCATTAGCAATTAGCAATTAACTTTGGTCATGCGGCCATGCGACAATATAAAAATTGTTTTGAGTTTATACCGTGCTGCGTGGAGTTTCACAGGGAAGTATCCTGGGGCCTCTGCTGTTTCTACTTTATATCAGTGACTTGCCAGAAACCGATAAATAATTACACAATTATCTTTGCTTAAGATATTGTCCTAATAGGATAAGGTAAAGAAATAGAAAGAGCAGTGATAGCCTAGTAGTTAGGACTGTGGTCTCCTATTCGGGGGGTCGCAGGTTCGATCCCGGGTACGCACCTCTGACTTTTCAGAGTCAAGTGCGTTAAAGCAATTAAATATCACTTGCTTTAACGGTGAAGGAAAACATCGTGAGAAAACCTGCACACCTGACAGTTCTTCATTATGTTCTTGAAGGTGTGTGAAGTCCGCCAATTCACATTGGGCCAGCGTGGTGGACTTAATGCCTATAACCCTTCTCTGAGTGGAGACCTGCGCTCAGTACTGAGCCGTTGATGGGTTGCTAATGATGATGATGATGAAAGAAATAGATGTGATTGAGTGGGATAGAGTGATTTTGTCACTACTGTCCCGTGGAATCATTAAGAACGTGGCCACCGCACGCGAGCTGTTGAGCATGTACCAACCGCGTCACCCCACACCCGCCGTGTCCGGCGCGGGTCTACCACTCCACGGCACGCGCCAACTCTACAATTTTATCATAGTCTATGATAATAACGATGGCAATAAAGACATGAGTGAATAGATAACCGAACAGAGACGGAGCTTCTAAAGTTTTGTTTAATATTTGGTTGGGATATCCTTACTTATATTACTAGTGGTTCGCCCCGAACTGAGACCTCGCGGTAACGGTATCCCATGATTATTCATTCAATCGATACATGATAACCAAAACTGACATTATTATTATGCCCGTTTTCACCAAACATACCTAAATCATCCCCTAAGTAGGAGTCTCTTAACGTAGGTAGCTCCTAAATACAATCCTAAGTCCTAACATCCGTCGCAATATCCTTTTAGGTGTCCCGTACAGGATCGTGATAAATAAGTTGACAGAAAACATCAATCACCTAACTTATAGGTAGCCCGTAAAGGTTAGGGAACGTTAGTGAAAACATTGAATTATTTATCAAACATTGAATTTAACTCGTAGTTCCATGGGAATAGTTACTGACTGCGCCATCTATTAGCATTATTGTGAAGCTATGTTGATGCTATATGAATTACTGACGCCCATTAAAAATTAAATAATCTCGTTTCTTTATAATATTCATATAATTTTAGTATTTGTTGTTCAAGTACAGGATATAAGTGACCTAAAAACATAAAATCAGTTTGAAAATCCATAGTGGATTTTTCTAGAGAGCGTCTTCAAGCGAGCGTATAAAATCGCCACTTTGAAAGCCCCCCATTTCGTCAATTTTAAGGGAAAAATTAAAAAAAAAATATTTTTGTACTCAGTTCAAAATTATCTTTAAAATGATACGTAACAATTTTATGTAACGCGATTTTTTTTTTTTTACTTCGCATTCGCTTCTATGAGAGCCCCCCTGAAATAAAGATTTTTATAACTTTTTAAGCCATTTTCGGCTGGAGGCCATCGGTTTACATATTATATCTAAATTTGAAGTAATTACGTTCAGTAATTCAAAAGTTATAAGGCTCTGACAGACGGACGGACGGACGGACGGACGGACGGACAAGTGCAAATCGCCCTAGTTAACTCAAAGACCTTCGCTTCGCTCGGTCGATAAATGCGAAAGTGTGTTTGTTTGTCCTTCAATCACGCTGCAACAGGGCTACGGATTTTTTGCATGGTATAATTGAAGACCTGGAGAGTGACATAGGCTACTTTGTATCCCGGAAAATCAAAGAGTTCCTGAGGGATTTTAAAAAGTAAATCCACGCAAACGAAGTCTCGGGCATCAGCTAGTACCTAATACATTTGTTATTTTATTTATTAACTAGATGATGCCCGCGACTTCGTCCGCGTGGATTAAGATTTTTAATTCCCGCGGGAACTCTGTAATTTTTCGGGATAAAAAGTACCTAGCCTATGTTTTATTCCTGGGTATGAGCTCTCCATCTCCATTCTAAACAGCCAAATCAGATCATTCGTTGTGGCGTTAAAGAGTAAGAAACATCCATCCATTCGTCCATCCATACATCCATACAGCCATCCTCACAAACTTTCGCATTGGTATAATATTAGTAGGATTAGTAGGATGTTTCATTTTTTTTTATTCGATGACAAGATAGTCCTTGACTGCGATCTCACCTGATGGTAAGTGGCGATGCAGTCTAAGATGGTAGCGGACTAACTTGGAAGGGGTATGGCAGTGAACATTCAACCCATACCTCTAATCGGTTTCTACACGCCATCGTGCCGGAACGCTAAATCGCTTGGCGGCACATATTTGACGGTAGGGTGGTAAGTTGGTAACTAGCCACGGCCAACGAAAGCCTCCCACCAGACAAATTATTATTTATTATTCATTTGCGACGTCGATAATTTGGCGGGGTAGTTTAGTAGTTCACAGGCTAAAATTGGTTCTAACTTCTATTAATTGAGTAGCCACGTTTTCGTCTCAAGTCAAACGCAATTAGGATTAGATTTAAGCATTTGATTACGTTCTTACGTAAGGGTTGAAGATTTGAACTTGGTTTAATAAGTAACGAACTGTGTGTAACTAACTGTTGGATGGCAATGTTTAATCGTCCAATTACCGAACTTCCCCAGTCTAACTTTCCGAACGGTTTGTTTACAGATCAATTGGAAAATTGGGGAATTGGGGCCCTATAAAGTTTTGCCTCGAATTTGTCGTTTAAATATAGTTGAAATGGCTATAACTATCGACACTAAAAGTTGTGCCAGAGTTAGGCTGCTAAATATGTAGATAGATACTCGAGGTTAGCTATTTAGGTACAACTATCCTGTCATCTGCCCCAAGTTCAGAAATTCGTTAAGGGGTTGAAAAAGTATATTACTATAACCCTCGGTTTATAACTTGATTTCGAAAGAATTATAGGACTATTATATACATTAGTTACTACAATGTGTAAAAAGTAAAAATATATTTATAATGTACCTAGAGGTAATATTAGTAGCCCTACACAGTTCTATTGAATTTCCGATTGACAAAATATATGCACAGATTTATCAATCGGTTTTGCTTCTGCTGCTCACAAGATAAAACAATAAAATTCATAGCATTATTTTTTAATTTACTCTTGTTTCGAAGTTATCCATTTAACCATGTAAACTTAAAAAATCGGCCAAGTGCGAGTCGGGCCTCGCTCTTTTAGGGTTCCGTTAACAAAAATTAAATTAAAAAATTTCCATCTACCCACCTACCCATTTTAATTAAATTTTTTAAATTAAATTTAATTTTTATTATTTGTTGTTATAGCGGCAATAGAAATACATAATATGTGAAAATTTCATCTGTCTATCTATTACGGTTTACGAGATATAGCCCTCTGACAGACGGACGGACGGACGGACGGACGGACGGACGGACGGACGGACAGCGTAGGCTTAGTAATAGGGTCCCGTTGGTACCCTTTCGGTACGGAACCCTAAAAATCATTATTGTTAATGCCGATTTCAATGCAAAATTACGCTGCCCGTTTTATTCTGTAACTCTAAAACCGCGCTCAAACGACTTCAACAAAATCTTCTATAGTGCTTAACTAACCTCGGACAAATAAATATAACTAGAAAACTTACATATAAAACACGTTATCTCTCACGCTAGGTTAGACCACCCTAATGCTCTAGTAAGATCAGCTATCAGTGATCACTGTGTAGTAATACTTAAGGTAATTAGATCTGTGACACCCACGTAGTTGTTGATTCTGCACGGCACACCTCCATCTCAGAGGAATAGATGCTGATTCCACTGAAATTGAGGTGTCGAATTACATAACTTCTCCTGGGATGCTGTGTTTTAAATCTATACCATTCTACGAATGCACAGTTTGCTTAAGAACTTTGCAATTTTCATAGTCACCAATAACGATAGGCTAATACTTGCAGTATCCTTTAGGCGTCAGTTTTTACAAATTAAAATACGAATAATAATGTGGTGGAGAGTCCTGACTTGTCATAAGAGCCACAGGTTCACCTACGTGAAATAAATAATTTTGATCTTGATTAAGTAGGCATAAAATATCCCAGAAAATCGCGGACATCTTGACTTTCCAGCACGTGTGATCCCAAAAAGATGTAGCTATGTCGATAATAGAGTCAATTAGAGTTAAGGTTTCTTCAGGCCTCTCTGTATTGGAATTTAATCTAAATTTTACAGTTTCGTGAAAGCCTGTAACTATACCTACCTATAAATGATATTGAAAAATTTTACATTCATAAAAAGGACAAAACAGTTACTATTTCATTACACGTAAACAATATTATCTCTATATCAAATATAATTATCAAATCAACAATCATCATATCATATCAATAAAATATGAAAGAAAATTAAAAACGATAAAAAATAACGCACGTAAAATTATTTTAAAATGCGCCATTACGCTCTATAGTCAACTTAAGTGAACATAGCTTACGTTTTTATGAATCTCTAAAGTTACGAACATAACTCCAAATTGAATTATTTAACGATCAAACGACCGGTCGTTGTACACGTAAGGAATAAATTAATTTATTTATTCAACTAATTTATCACATAAATAATTAGGGACTTTTACAACGCACGATATCGTGCCGATGCCATCAATCGAATACACGCGCACGGTTCTTACTTTATTCAAAATTGATGATTGTTGTTTTTCAAATAAAACTTCTATCATGTCATTCATACAAAACAATATTTTGAGAAAGCTCTACTAAAAGTTAATTTCGTTGTAAAATATGTAATCATAATAATATCATCAAAATGTGATTCATAACGGAGTACTCAAATCGAACTGCAATGACAGTAAATGCAGTTTGTACAATCGACTTGACATCCAAAATGTCACAAGGTGTAATAACTAGCTACATGATATTGTAGGCACAGATAGTGTATTGTAGGTAACATTTTGTTTTGAAAAGAGCAACTGCTGAGTTTCTGGCCAGTTTCCGACTCTATAGCAGAATCTGCTTTCCGAATCAGTTGTAAAGTCTTGAGTGGTCACATAAATAATTTAGATTTTTTTATGAAATTTTATAGATTCGCTTTGGAAACTAATAGGTTTTTATTTGTAAGATAGTCTTGACTTCTTATAGTAAGTGCCATAAAGGCCATAAGTTTGCCTATTAGGTAGGTACATTAAATAAATACTTTTGAATTCTGGTACCTAATTCTGAACCTATGTAAAATAGTGGAATTTCTAACCGATTTCCAAAAAAAAAAAAAAGTTCTCAATTCAACAGAAATTGTTTTTTTTAGTTCTATGAATATCCACCAATTTTATTTTCTGTGCTATTTTTACTCCTAGATATTGTAACCATAAACGTAGTGTTGCCCTGATTGTAACACAAGGGACTGTATTGACATTTCACATTGAAGAGTCGCTAGCGTCGTTTTATGTCTTGCAGTTTCGAACTAGGATAGATCGACTCGCAGACGTCCCGTAAGATTCAAATGCAGCCTCAGACATCCATATGTCCCAGCGGGAGACGGCGCGAGGCGTCCGAACGAGGCGATAGTAATCGATACCCGGCTGAGTATTCGCTTTCTCGAATATTTACGCTCCTCGCCTTCTCGTACGACTCGATAATCTTTTATTTTTATTTTTATACTCCACTCGCTTCCTACGCGCGAGTTGGCGTTCCGGATCGTATCGTCATACTATTATTGTTTTTACCCGATTTCGGCAAAACGGCAGAGTTATGCTTTTAGCAGTCTGTGTATTTCTATTTACGCATGTTTCACCGTAACGCCTAACCTATTGAGCCGATTTTAGTGAATGAGGAGTCAATTTCTATTAAGAAAAAATTTAATATCACGAATGTTATATCACCAAATTTTGCATTATCGGGTTTTAAAACTTTCTTCTTGTATGAATGGCTCAATCGCTCACTATGGGTCTCAACTCTCATAGGTAGGCTCATGTTCTTTTTCACCAACCATACCTAAATCATCCCTCTAAAGTCTAAGTAGTAGTCTATTTACGTAGATAGTCCCTAAATACAATCTCTTACCCATTGTCTTGTCATTGTCACGTTTAGGAGTTCTCTAAAGGTTTGTAAAAACGAAATTGACAGAAAGCGTCACCTAACTTAGGTTAGGTAGCCCGTAAAAGTAAGGGAACGTTGGTGCAAACGGGCATCAGAGTCACTTAGAATGAGCTATGCTCGGAGGAGGTACCCCTGCGATATTGCATCAGAAATAAGGAGATCCGTAGGAGAACCAGAATAACCGTCATGCAAAGCTGACTTCCGCGTGTGGTTCATTAATATTGATTTAGTTTGATGAACCATTGGACTCTCAAGGTGCTGGAAATAGAAATAGAAATATTTTTATTCAAATAAACTTTTACAAGTGCTTTTGAATATTCGATGAATCTACCGCTGGTTCGGAATGCCCTTCCTGCCGAGAACAACCAGCAAGAAAATCGGCTGTTGCTCTTTACAAAATAATATGTAGTTTACAATAGGTTCTATGCTATATATATGCAGTGTTTGCACTATGAGGGGAAATTTCAAAAATGCATACCTTACATTAACTTACCGTACATTACTTAATTGAATTCAATACATGTTAAGATGGGCAGACAGAAAGTAGCCCCATTTCCGCCGGTGGCACCCGTTCACGAGCATGACGCATGACCCAGCCGTTGCTTCGCTCAACCATATTTGAAGGAACGTAACGTAACGGAATAGCGATGTCACACCGGAGAGCGCAGTGTTTTCGATCCCCCTTGATAGACAGACGACATGAAATGCTTTGTAGGTAGCTGCCGTTATTCAAACAGATTTCACTCTGCTACTTTTGAGTTTGGTGAACGTTGCACCTTAGTTGCACTAACAAACAGTTTGGGAATCATGTTCTTAATCGGTTTTAACATTTCTTTTACAAGCAGGTATACCCGAGGTTTTGAGCATCGTGACGTGGAACCCACCTCGCTTGCATGTAAATGTACATCTCGGTGCGTTCACCTCACGATAGATGTCGTGGCTGTGTGTTTGTTTGTCATGGTAATTAAATTGGGAATTAGTATGCATTAGCGGGCCTCGTCAGGGCGATTGAAATTGCCTTTAATCTTTTTTACCTGACTCTCCATACCAGCGAACTGATTTAATGACTCACCTACTACTAAATATTCTAATATTTATCTGCACAAGTTGCTGTGAGGACCTGGAGAGATACATAGACTAATTTTTATCCCGGAAAATCAAAGATTTCCCGAGGGATTTTAAAAACCAAATCCACGCGGACGAAGTCGTGGGCATCAGTTACTTCTGACTATTAATTAGTATAAGCAGTGATAGCCTAGTGGTTAGGACTGTCTCCTATTCGGGGAGTCGCAGGTTCGATCCCGGGTACGCACCACTGACTTTTCGAAGTCAAGTGCGTTTAAGCAATTAAATATCACTTGCTTCAACGGTGAAGGAAAACATCGTGAGGAATCCTGCACATCTGAGAGTTCTTCATGATGTTCTCGAAGGTGTGTGAAGTCCGCCAATTCGCATTGGGCCAGCGCAGCGTGGTAAACTATGGCCTATAACCCTTCTCTGAGAGGAGACTTCCGCTTAGTAGTGAGCCGATGATGGGTTGCTAATGATGATGATGATTTAGTAGCGCCGTAAGGTGGTCTTGTCTTCCTAGAATCGATAACCGTACGGCAACTAGTATCGATTCATAGCTTACAAATTGTGAACATCGCGGTTCGATAGTAGTCAATAGACAATAGGCCGAATATTTCAAAATACCGGCTCTAATCGATGAGGACTTTAGGTATAATTCATACAAATTCAAATCCCTCGTCGCCCGCTACTGTTTGGGCCAAGAAAACAAACAAACCAACAATTCCATCGCGAGGTGAACGTTCCGAGAGGAACATTTAGATGCAAATGAGCAGCCAATCAGGCAGGTTCACACCTCACGACGATCAGTTACAAATTGATGACCGTCTTTATTGGAAACTTTATATTTTCCCATTGATATTTGTTTAGTGTTCCGTACACGACAAAAGTGGACATCTAAATCATACTAACACTAATATTATAAATACGAAAGTGTGTTTGTTTGTTGGTTTGTCCTTCAATCACGCTGCAACAGAGCTACGGATCGACTTGATTTCGATCACTGACAAATTGATGACCGTCTTTATTGGAAACTTTATATTTTCCGGTAGTAAATATCATTCGTCTATGATATTTTCCCATTGATATTTGTTTAGTGTTCCATACACGACAAAAGTGGTCATCTACATCATACTAATATTATAAATGCGAAAGTGTGTTTGTTTGTTGGTTTGTCCTTCAATCACGCTGCAACAGAGCTAGGGATGGACGTGATTTTTTTGTATTGGTATAGTTGAGGGCTTGGAGAGTGACATAGGCTACTTTTATCCAGTAAAATCAAAGAGTTCCCGAGGGATTTTAATAGCTAAAACCACGCGGACGAAGTCGCGGGCATCAGCTGGTATTATTATAAATCAATTGCTTTTCGTAACTAAAAAACCGCTTGACTGATTTAAACAATTTAATAATGATATAATTTTTATTTTGTTCGCTCTAACAGGGGTGACTTAAAATTTAAAACCCAAAAGAAAAGCTGAAAAATCTGTAATTTTGTGTAGAAATTACCATACAACACTTTTAATAGATGGCAGGAGTGAAGCGCCGGTAAAAGCTAGTATTAACCCTAGTAGCAATTTGTGTTGGCTGTTAGTTGGTCTTTTGTCCTTATTTTGGTTGGCCAACAGCAAGACTTTTCACCCCTAAAAACCGTGATGCCAACCGTGGCATTACGAAGGGACTTAGTCGGCATCACCACTGACTATCTCCCAACCTTTTTCTACCGTTGGCTTCAAAACCCAAAGGGAAATTGCTACTAGGTTGTTACCCAACTATCAGGTAAAATCGCTGCCTATCTTAGTTATCATGAATGAAAAAATGTATAAAGAGTTTTTTATAATGTACAGAACACCGTTGTTGGCACAATTTTCACTTGTCCGGTTTTTATTCATTTTATGTCCATAAAATGCCACATTGGTGTTGTGTTTCAAGCGAACTGATCGTAAATAAGCAATACCTTAGCGAATATAATGCCTACAAATGTGTATAAAATTTTGAATTTATGTAAATGCGGAAAGGTGCAAGATATTGTGCTGGAGAAGATGTCATTAAAAAATATGTGCTTTGAATGTAGAGTTTTCACATATTATGTATAATTACTTGTTTTTAATAAAATGTTACAATCTAATTACTAGGAATAAAAATAATGCCCGCGTGGAATGACCTAAGGCTCAGGTTTTAAACCTCGATAATAGTTATATGTCAATGGTCATTGTAATATTAATACGAGTATGTATAATAAGTGATCAAACGAACTTACCTGAAGTGAAGTTCGATCATTATTATATGAGTTGCTTCATCCGAAGATATAATTATTACAAAGGTAGTCACTCCAGTCACCAGAGATAAGTCCGCGTATTTTAAAGTTATACCCTATTTTAAAAATAAATCACCTTGGCAGCACCGTCTTAAGTTTGCTCATTATTTTTAGAGATGTATACGGTTCAAAACTTTTTTATTTGGGCAGTCAGGGAGGGTGGGTAATTATATCTTCGGATGAAGCAACTCATATAATAATGATCGAACTTCACTTCAGGTAAGTTCGTTTGATCACTTATTATATTTCTTTGCTCCATCCTTCAATATAATTATACAAAGGTAGTTGTTTAGAGTAAAAAGTTTTGATAAACATGTACGCAATACAGATTTTGTAAATCGTGTATTTTTAATCACTTTCTTATGGAAATACTAATTAATTTGCTTGCATACACTTTAACAATATTAAAATTTATTTATGATATTATTATTATAATATTATTTAATACTATAAATAAGAATATATTTATTTTTATGATTAGGTATAATTCATAAATTGATTCACTATTAGATGTGTTAACGCAATTATTATTAAGACCTGTCTTGGCAGGGTCTGGCATAATCTCCCTCATCCGCCATGGATCTAACATCTAAGCAGCGAAAGAATGAGTTCGATGTGTTAGTCCAGCCTGCCGTTATTCTAATTGCCTCAACGCTCGCCTGAGCGTGAGGTGCTGTGTGCTTGTGTCAACGCTGCTACCTGATAGCGTTTACTTGATCCACCTGCTGATCGATTGAGGTTCGGCCTTTTTGTAAGGCTTCTTGTAGGTAAATAGCAGGTTATTTGTCCCCTCAGATCTTATATTTTTAGTTCTGGAAATATAGTGTGTGAAGGGGTGTAGCAGGGCAGATGCTCAGATTTTCTTGAAAGTAAGGTAGGAAGAGAGAGAGAGAATAGGCTTGGTATCTGCCGCAGCGTATGTTTTTTTTTTTTTTTTAATTTACCGTTATTCTAATTTAAACCCCGATTTCGAAAGTAATATTGCTTTCCAATTTAATTGATGGAAGAGTTTGTAGTCTATGAGCAGTGCAAATTGCTAGTATACTGAAAAGTTTCTTAGTCTTTTTAATATAGTTTAAAACAAGTTGAGGGACTCAAGTACGGGAGTAATAGGGTTTGGTTGATCTTAACTTATAGACACCTTTGAGGAGACGTTTTACGCTCGCTCCAGAAACAATGCTGTTTCTTAGCATAAATTATATTGCAATTCGATAAGGGTTCAAACTCCGTAACAAACGCCGTAAGAGCAAATACCTAATACTGGTCTTTGATGGTTTAAATACATTTTATTATTTAATTTACAAAACTGCCACCGAAACTTGAGTGTGGTATTATATTGTTTTAAAATACTGTCAGAGAATGATGTTAACATTAGTGACGCTGAGTCTGGGTCGGCGCCTTGTTTTAAGGGAGAGAGAGAGAGAGTCCGGAGAGTCTCGCAACACCCAGGGTAAGTTTCTTGTGCAAGGAATGGTGAAATGAGATTGCAATAAGTATTAATTAGGATTAACATTAAGTAATATCCGAAACTACCAAGCTTTGTAGGAGAGAGTACCACGCTTGTGGTAACCAATTTGAAAAAACTAGGATTCCGTTTGCCTCGTTATCCATGATTTTCCTCAGACACTTTAAAATTAAAGAAAAAGGAGGAAACAAAAATCATAGAAAAACATAAAAGCCCCACATAGCGTAAATGCATCGACAGATAAAGCGTCCGGATCTTGTTGTCAAGGCACGGGTTTTTTAAATTTAGTATTATTATTCAAGCAAAAAAAAACGGCCAAGTGCGAGTCGGGCCTCGCTCTTTTAGGGTTCCGTTAAAAAAATTAAATTAAAAGATTTCCATCTACCCACCTACCCATTTTAATTTAATTTTTTTAATTTAATTTAATTTTTATTATTTGTTGTTATAGCGGCAATAGAAATACATATTATGTGAAAATTTCATCTGTCTATCTATTACGGTTTACGAGATACAGCCCGCTGACAGACGGACGGACGGACGGACGGACGGACGGACGGACGGACGGACAGCGTAGGCTGAGTAATAGGGTCCCGTTGGTACCCTTTGGGTACGGAACCCTAAAAACGGACTTAAAGCCTAGGTATCTCAAATAGGTTATAACTTCTTTTATGACCTTGATTAAAACACCTGGAGTCACTGATAAGACGAACAGCCTAACATTAGGTTTAGGCATCAAGAAAATAAAACTCGGAACTAATAGCTCCTATTTGTAATAAATTATTATTAATAACAACCCACATATTAAGTTGGTAAGCTGTTATCCTGCGCCGCAGTGTTACACCCCCCCCCCCCCCCCCCAGTTCATGACGAGTACCGACGAGGCGCTCGCCAGTTTTCCCGGTTGCCGGCTGGTCGAGTACCCGTATATAGTTAGTAAGAACATAACGTATATTGTCTCGCAGACAATAATTTGTAGCTAATGTACATATATTCACGATTACACATTTTCTACACAATTGTCATAAGGATATGGCTCATAACTAGCTCGCAGCTAGTAAGGTTATCACAACTACCAATTTCCTTTTGTGGAGTCACAGCTTTAGCAGCTTCCTAAAGCTAACCTATGGCTCATGAGTAGCTCGCAGCTAGTTATGTAATTGCAATCGACTCGCAGTCAATACCGATTTCTTTAAGGAATCACAGCTTTAGTATGAGATTTATGAATAGCTCGCAGCAAGTTATGTTATCGCAATTGATTCGCAGTTAATCCCTTTTTATTGTGGTGTTACAGCTTTAGGATTTGACTCATGAGTAGCTCGCAGCTAAGAAGTCACATCTTTAGGATATGAACCATAAGTAGCTCGCAGCTAGTTATGTTATCGCAATTGACTCGCAGTCAATCCCGATTTGTTTGTGGAGTCACAGCTGTAGGATTTGACTCATGAGTAGCTCGCAGCTAGGAAGTCACATCTTTAGGATATGAACCACAAGTAGCTCGCAGCTAGTTATGTTATCGCAATTGACTCGCAGTCAACCCCGATTTGTTTGTGGAGTCACAGCTGTAGGATTTGACTCATGAGTAGCTCGCAGTTAGGAAGTCACATCTTTAGGATATGAACCATAAGTAGCTCGCAGCTAGTTATGTTATCGCAATTGACTCGCAGTCAATCCCGATTTTTTTTGTAGAGTCACAGCTTTAGGATTTGACTGATGATTAGCTCGCTCGCAGCTAGTTATGTTATCGCAATTGACTCGCAGTCAATCCTGATTTGTTTGTGGAGTCACAGCTTTAGAATATGACTCATGAGTGGCTCGCAGCTAGTAATATTATCGCAATTGACTCGCAGCCAATGCCAATTTGTTTGTGGAGTCATGGCTTTAGTATATGACTGATGATTAGCTCGCAGTTAATCATGTTATTGCAATTGGTTCGCACTCAATCCCTGTTTGTTGTTTTTTAGTTTCTCAGATAAAGCCAATCCAAATAAAGTTTTGTCTCCTTCCGAATCTTACAGCACTTCTTGTTGAGTTGAGGCATTAAGAGTTTAATGCTGCTTTGAGTGATTCCGAAGTTTGAATCACATAGGATCCTGCAGCCATCTTCCTGCTTAGGTATTTCATGTCCTGCACCCTGTTTTCGGGTTTACTAACGGCCGTGATACTCAGGACGAGTAGTCTTTGTTGCATCCCTTTTTTTTTTTTTTTTAAATATAAAGAGCCATATGGTTGACATGAATATTTTCACCATACTTCGGGGAAACATGCGTCGATTTCCCAAGCGCCGAATGTAATTTTGAGTCAATTTCGAGTTGACCGACCTTTTATAAAGTAACTTTGAACCCTTTGTCAAAATGACCATTCAGTATCTGGATTAACTGTACTAGACTCGGCGTCGGCTTGATTTTCTTCGGTGTTTACGTCTGACGCAAAAAAAAAAACAAAGCTAACATTGTTCACACCAATGCCAACTGGTTCTAGTTAACTTATTTAAGTGAGGGGTATTGAATGCCTCTCTTTCAATTAATATAACTCATTACCGTCGTCGTGTTGACACGAACATTGCACAGTTGTGTAAGTTACGAGCAAGACTTTAAAACCGAGGAAAATGGCCATTATTTCTTCCAAATATTTAATATCTTCTATAATATCTAATAATATGCTACTTGCTCTGCTTGTTCATCTACTTGCTCTGCTTGTTCATCTACCATTGCTTTTAATTTTAAGTGTTTCGTAACAATTAGTGTTTTCAGACAAATCGAAGAAAAGGTGGGTAGTTAGTTCCCTTACGCTTCGCTTGGCTCGTCGTGGCAGGGACACTACCGTCTCTCCAGATAAATAATATTATATTTTTGTTTACAAGTAGGTACTCGAATATAGTTAACGGCTGGGCAAGCTACTAAAGCCCCGTTGAGCGAATTTTACGAGCATAGTTGAGTGAATTCGTGAATTTTATTACATTTTTCGAATGTATAATATGATATGTAGAAATAATAATGATAAATGTCTCCTAACCTAAATAAATCCGAGACACTTGGGGGGTAGGTACTAAGTTAATTCAATCGTGATTGATTACAAGTTGTAACAATAGTGTTACCATAATAATCGTTATAGTTGTGTTTTAATTTTTATTAATTTTCATAATAAAAACACTTCCGCAAGTATTTGCCGAGTAGGTAACGTAATATTTAATTCAGAATATTTACGTTTTCTCTGATACCTCGTAATCGATGAAGACTCACAGTAAACCTCGATACGAAAAGTGAACCGTTTTTATGTTAATGCAAAAACAATAATATAGTAGGCTATGTGGCGGTACGTAAGCGCAAACAAGAGATCGTTTGAAAACAGAAAAGAGCTCGTACCTTTTTCCTTCGATGATTTCAGCCGATGAACAATACTGCAATCACACTATCCTACAATATCACTCGATCTTCTGCACTTCTGGTTAAATTATTAAGTGCGGCGCGCTGAGCGCGTGCGGTCCTTATCTCGCGCGAAAAAGTAATGAGCAAACTTAAGACGGTGCTGCCAAGGTGATTTATTTTTAAAATAGGGTATAACTTTAAAATACGCGGACTTATCTCTGGTGACTGGAGTGACTACCTTTGTATAATTATATTGAAGGATGAAGCAAAGAAATATAATTAGGGTTCCGTACCAAAATGGTAAAAATGGAACCCTTATGGTGAGACTTTCTCTGTCCGTCCGTCTGTCACAGTCGATTATTTCAGTAACTATTAAAGCTATCGACATGAAATTTGGAATAGTTGTGTATAATAGTGGCCCAACATTATTGGAATAAAAAAAAATCGAAAATTATTTTTAGTTTTATTGAAAAAGAGGGAAAATCGGGGGTTTGAAATTTCAAAGTAAAATAACTATACCGATTAGGGTATCATAATATTATATTAAAGTCCTTTACCTGTACATTCTAAAACAGATTTTTATTTATTTTGATCTATATAATATAGATTTTGATTAATGGGGCATAATGTCGAAAATAATACCTCAATAATATGTACCTATGTAATACGAATTTTCTAAATTGACAAGGCATAGTTTTGCTGCACTTGTATACGCAGCAAAAAGAGCAAAAACACATTTTTATTTGCATTTTTCAACGGTCGTGCAACGCATTGTCTTTCTTATATGTATGTGACCTAATTAAGAATTTATGAGACAGTAATTAGTAATTAAGTTTGAAATTATCAACTTATTAATAACTAAGTATAACATTTGCTATTTAATGTTGATGTTGCGTATAACTTGAATAGATAAACAATTTTTTTCTACGATTTACGCATTTAGTTTGATCAGCTGTCGTTTTTGAAATGTCTCTTTTTAATTCCATATTAAGTATGAAAAACTTTAGTAACCCATTTCAGAGAAAGGGCACTATCAACCTATTCCCTCACTCTCATAAACCGATAAAACGGATCCCGTTGAAGACAGAGAAGGCGCACGACTGACGAAGTTTCCGTGCTCTCAGAGGCATGGGATTGTACCACCAACGTTCTAAGTTCGGGCTGCTTATCAGAATTTTTTGGTCAAGATAACCCAAAAATATTTTGGTCCAAGCTTGGAATCGAACTCCTGATCCGAAGAACAATAAGCTGTTTAGATTGACGAGGTAGTCAATCACCTTTTAATATTAATGTTTAAATTACTAGTTACATACTAGGCCACTTTAAAAAGACATTTGGTGGCTAAATCGTTATACGCCATTCATAAAGGTGGATTATACACGATGAATTATTCAGTGTTCCGAGAATGATAACACACGGGCTCATATTTCATCCACACCCGAGGCCGTTTGATAATATTATATCGCGTTTAGTATTAATTCAGAAAGGAAGCCTTATCTGCTGACTGCTGATGACGAGAAAGTAAGAAAAACTACTAATATACCTTCCACTGTTGGGCCAGTGAAAAGAGATCTCTACTCATAAAGGATAAAGGGCGACTAACCCCTTAGAGCCTGAACTCGTGCAGTGTCTCATTTTGAGGTAAAAGATTCTAGGGGAACAAGGAAACAAAGTTCGTGTTTATGAGATTCTACGATGAATCTTTATCTATGGAGTATCACGTAGGTACGTTCAACTTCACTGATTTGATTGTTTGTATTTAAAACTAAATGACGCCCGCCACCATCCCGCGACTTCGTCCGCGTGGATTGAGGTATTTTGATTCCCAAGGGAATTATTTAATTTTCCGGGATAAAATGTAGCCTATGTGTTAATCCAGGGTTAATCTGTATCTATTCCCAGCGAAATCCGTTCAGTAGCTTTTGCGTGAAAAAAAACACACACACACACAAACTTTTGCCTGTATAATATCGTTGCTATGCCCTAACGGAGTTTTCCAATGATGCATGCCTAAGATTGTTTACAATTTGTAATGTGGTTAATGAGTGATTTGGAAAGCAATAAATAAATGATGATAATATTAGTGTGATGTGATGTGAAGTGTGATGATATTCTAATTTTTGTATTGCAGTTATTGTTCAACTAAACACCCGTGTGTCCAGTCTCATAAAACTGTAAGCAGTAACATTCTGCCGATATCGGTTCAATATCTGTTTAATATCGCTTAACTATTTCACCCTACAACCGGCGACGTACTGCGCCTGCACTTTGTACGGATTAAGCTAGTGATTTAGTCGAGTAGACAGTATATACTTAGATTGAAACTAATAAAGATAAAAAATAAATAATTAAAAAAATTAAAAAATACGACTGCCCTGACAACAAACGAACTAAAAAGTTAAAAACAAGTTTATTAGTTAGTCTGTATATATAGAAGCGAAAAGTCACTTATTTACGCGTTAACTACGCGTTAACAAATAAAAAAAATTGTCATCGCAGTCGGGGGACTTCAAAATTTAAAATGTGTTCCACAGAGCGTCCCCCGACAAGTTCCGATCCCAGGCACACATCTCTGTCATTGCGGAGTTAAATGTAAGCAATTAAATATCACTCGCTTTAACGTTGAAAGAAAACATCGTGAGGATCTATAATGTTCTCAAACGTGTGTGAAATTTGTCGAACTCCACTTGGCCAGCGCGGTGGACTGTTGCCTAAAACCTTCTCATTTAAGAGGAGACCTAGGTAGACCTGCAATAGCTGTATACAACACTACACACTACGGTCACAAGCAGACATTCATTCATTCATTTTCATTCGTCTCAACCTGCTGTTCAGCTGTCATACTTTTTTTGGACCTACAATATTGACGTCATTTTGGCGCTGTAAGCAGCTACGAGTGCCCAAGGAACTAAAATTAGTGAGGGCACTAGTTGACAGCTGATGGTTGATACTTTTTGGTACTTCCTGGATCCCTATATTAGTTCCAGAGACACTCGTATGTCAAATGTGGCGCTTCAAATTGTTCCATAATTTAAGCTGTCACTTGTATAGGGACAGCCATTCCAGTGTTATAGAGGTCAGTGGTTGAGACGAATGAAAATGAACGAATGAATGTCTACTTGTGACTGTAAAGTGCAGTGTTGTGTATTTTAGCTATTGCAGGTTCGATGTTTTGAAGTACCTAGGTGACTACTTCAGTATCATTGAAACACGATAAAATATTAAACTTAATAATTATATTTTAATATCTACACCGTGTTCCAATATAATTTACGCAATTGCAATTAATTCAAGTGATCGTACTTACTCGTAATATTAAGCGTAAGAACACGTTAGGCTTGGTCCAAATATTTGTATCATTTCGGAGCATCGTTATATTCGTCGCAAAAATTCTAGTGTCAATCATTATTAACCGTTGATTAGACAGGTTGTTTGATGGTTTATAAAAAATACACTGGCTTCTTTAAATACAAATTAATAGCTGAAAAAAAAGGGAGGATGTTATCAATTCGACGCATATTATTTTTTTTGCGATGTTACTCCATAAATAACTCCGTCAAATCTGAACCAATTACAATATATTTTTATTCGAAAGGTCATACCGTCAGGGTGGTCTCATTTCAATTTGAAGATCTGATGAATATCTTCGGCGATGGAGAACGGAACTCCTCAATGAATAAGAACAAATCGCTCGCGATCAGAGAATATGAAGATTGATCCAATGAAGCTACACTAAAATGCTCAAAATAATACTAAAAACCCGACTTCAAACGCCACTATAAAGTATAAAATAATTTTAGTTTGTACAGGTATGTTGAAGTCGGGCTAGCGTTGCAGTTTCATCGTTTCTATTGAAGTCCGCCCGAGCTTTTAAGAGTAGCGTTGAACACCTTTCTGTCACATGCCACTGCTGCGAATTATTGCTATTTGTAATTTTTTTTTAAAGGAGATTGGCGAATTCCATAGAGTTTCTGACCCAGACGAACTGAACGGTGGGCCTCAAAGCCCACGTTCACGAATCAAACTTCTCATGCTTGTTCTAGTAAACCAGTGTAACAAAAAAGTTCATCAAAGTCTACCAAATAAAGTTGGGAGAAAAAAGATATGCACTTGTATTGCCATGTAACGGTTATTTATAATGTGTACTTGTGAATAATTATATTTTTGATCCCCATCTTCTAAAAATATCGGGCTTCCACAGAAAAATACTCTGAAAAATATTAATTAAAATTAAATGATTTCTGAATCTGAACGGTTTTTAAAAATGCTGGGTCAAAATTCGCCAACCTCCTTTGTATACACTGCATGAAAAATTTTGTAATGGTTAGGAATATTATTATGTATTATATAAAATCATTAGTAAACTAGGTCAATGAAAATAAAAAAATGTCGTGTGTGTTTCAGGCTTTATTCGATATGAAAGAGTTCGATTCGACAGCAGAACGGATCGCTCACGGCTCGCCGCGCCGCTCGTTCGCGCTCGCGACGAACCGATTCGTAAATTTTTCCGTCTCAACGGTAAGCTCATAACAGATTGTTCGACATTTCCCTACTTGCATGCCGGGTGGAGGGTGGCTGCGCAGAGTAGCTCAAACATAGAGCTTTAGTATTTTGACGTGATAACGTCTTATAAATCGATGAACACCGGATGCACGCACAAAAAAGTGTCACGTTCCGCCTGAGCCTGAGCGTGCAAGCGAGAGCGCGGAAAAAGCGATAGAGAGGCACGATCGGTCCAAGCGTTGGCTTGTGACCGCGCCTCCGCCCGCCATTCATCGTCAATGTTTCGTTATGACGTTATCACGTAAAACTATCGTCCGTAACCCGACTTTACAGACAATCAATTTTTTATTCAAATAAACTTTTCAAATAAACTTTTGACGTGATAACGTCTTATAAATCGATGAACACCGGCTGCACGCACGAAAAAGTGTCACGTTCCGCCTGAGCGTGAGCGTGCAAGCGAGAGCGCGGCTTGTGACTAGAGAAAATTGTAATTTTCAACTAACTCCTTCTTTGTATTATACAAAATAATGATAATTCAGTGATAACAATTCAATTCAAATGCAATTTTTCATCAATGTTTCTTACGACGTTTTTTGACAGGTCAGTTACTACCAGTGACTCACCACTGTGGCTGGTCACGAAACGACTAAAGCGTTGGTAAAGCGTATTATTAACACTTTTCTCCAATTCATTTTAGCTGTGTTAGATTGTATGGGTTTTTGTACATTACAGACGTGATTTTTATGGTAAGTTCGCACGTAGCCACCGAAACTAGCAATCCAACATCATCGCTAAACTAAATTAAATTGACAGGACTAAATCTAGACCTATCCTTTTCCGCGGGGAGCTCTCTCTTCATAAGAAAAGGATAGCACGAGATTTTGACCTATCAATTAAGTTTAGAGATTTGTTAACAATAGTAGATACTAACACCATTATAAAACATTTAAAGTCTGTGCGTTGGTTACACTGTGCGGTATATAACAAATTGTAGCGACGCGGCACCCGGCACGCCCGGGTAATGGGCCCGGTGATAATTTATTCCGTAATTAAACAGGGTACTACCACCTACCCATATCTACCGCCACCTACCGCTACCCGGTACCCGGTACCCGCCAGTGCCCGCTGCACGGCGCTGAATAAATTGTATGAATATTAAGATATTATTAACTACCGTTATTTATGATTTGGTGGACTTTGCGCCATTAAAAGCGGATTAAGCGCAAATGCTTTATCGCCTGAAACCAGTATTGCGTATTATATCTTTCAACTTTTCTGTGCTTGACCTTAATAACCTAGCTCTATGTTTACTTTTGATAGTTTTTCATCCTTACTAATTACTAATATTATAAATGCGAAAGTGTGTTTGTTTGTTGGTTTGTTCAATCACGCCGCAACAGGGCTACGGATCGACGTGATTTTTTGCATGGGTATAGTTGAGGACGAGAGTGACATAGGCTACTTTTTATACCGGAAAATCAACGAGTTCCCGAGGGATTTTAAAAACTAAAATCCACGCAGACGAAGTAGTGGGCATCAGCTAGTGTATAATAAATAAAAATCAATGTTTTTATGTTTGTCCTCAGGGTTTCTGGCCGAAAAAATGTAAAATAATAATAATAATAATTTCTATAAACTTTACGTGGCATTGCAACGCATGCTTGCCGGATACTGCTAGTAAACCTATACAAAAATAAATGACAATGAAAATGATTTGCGATGATTTCCAGTATTACTTATTATAAGCAAAAGTTTAGCGTTTATTTCAAATCTAAACTTAAATTCTGGCATGTATTTCATTGGTGTACATTTTTTAAAGTTGACAAGATTACTCCTTTCTGGGCTAAAGAGTATTTTCAATTATATCTTATAGAAGTGGTAAACTTTTGCCCGCTCACTCTCCAAATCCTCAACTATAGCCCATGCAAAAAATCACGTCGATTCGTTGCTGCGTGATTGAAGGACAAATAAACACTCGAACACACTTTCGCATTTATAAACATGCGTTTTAGGTACATGTACATTTTCATTCCTCGATTGATTTTGTAATATTAGTACATGTTTTCCTAGTGGATATAGCGTGGAACAAGCTCATGTTTACTTAATCAGTGTAGCAGCGTCTGCGCAAACACGCGCATACAGACAAACAAACAGTCTGGTCGCTGCCACATTGTATAGCACTGGAGGACGCGCCGTGACAATGGAAATCGGGTCACGTTCTGTGGATAAACGGGTGTTGGGTGGACAAACGGGCTTATACTCAGCTATAATAAATCATTAACAGTTTGTCTGCTATAGGATTGTCTAACAAGTTTAAATTAAAATTAAGTGGCACTCGGGGACTGCCGCGGTAAAGCTATTGCATAGCATTTTTTATCAACTTATGCAATTATAATATTTATGCAATATTTTTTTGCATAATAAAAATTATGCAAAAAAATAATTAAAAACCAAACAAACAAGAAAAGCGCACTGTCACTACTTCGCGAGTGAGATTCGAACCTGCGACATCATACACCATACGGTAAAAAAAGCGGCCGCTCGCCCACTGCGCCAAACAGAGCTACTTGTGAGCCTCTAAAATGTTGAACGCTTACTGAACAACGGTGTACTTTTACCCGTACCCGTTTACTTGTACCCGTTTTCACCATGCATCCGCTAAGTAGTGTTTCTTTACGTAGGTACTAGAGAGATGCGCCGAATGTTCGGCCGGCCGAAGACCGAAGCCTGTGGAAGTCCATGCAGGAGACCTTTGTCCAGCAGTGGACGTCTATAGGTTGATAAAGAAGAAAGAAGAAGAATGTTCGGCCGAATATTCGTATTCGGTACAATCGGGCTTATTTTTTGATGTTCCTATTCGGCCGAATATTTGGTTGTTGGTGTGTATACTTAGAGGACAAATAGACACCGAATGAAGGCATGAATTATTATTTACGCTTTTATGGAGTTAATGCGAGCAGACCAATATTTATGAGTCGAGATAAGTGATAGTTGTAAGCAATACCTGGGTACTTAATAACTAAATGATTTAGAATTTAATTACCTTACTCGATCTAGGACAATAATATTTTGTTAAATGAAAATTCATTTATCTTTAAATAGTATTATATTAATGTAATGTAAAGTAGTTTTTGCCCGCGATTTTAACTGCGTGGAATTAGTCTAGATTATTATTAAAAGTCTTGCGGGAATTCTCTGTTTAACGGGGGAAAAAGGTAACTTATATCACGGTCCAAGTCCTCAACTAAACCCATTCAAAAATTACGCCGATCCGTTGTTCCATTGCTGCGTGACTGAAGGACAAACAAACAAAAAAAAATTATCTATCTCAGTGACTATATCTAAGAACTGCCAAACCCGCATTTTGTGTTACGAAATATAAGCAACTTTCCAAACAAGCGAAACAATGGAAATTGTTTTCTGTAGCTACCTACTGATTTAGAGAATAGCCCACAGATCCGCCATTACAATAGAATAGAATAGAAATATTTTTTAATCAAATAAACTTTTATTCAAATAAACTTTTATTCAAATAAACTTTTATTCAAATAAACTTTTACAAGTGCTTTCGAATAGTCAAAATATGAATCTACCATTGGTTCAGAATGCCCTTCCTACCGAGGAACCAGCAAAAACTCTGTAGTTACTTTTTTTCAATATAGTTTCCAATAGGTACTATGCGATATAATTGTGTTTCCAATGAGGGGCAGTTCCAAAAATGCATACTTACAATTCAATACATGTTAAGACGGGTAGACAGAAAGTAGCTCCATTCCCGCCGGTGGCACACGTTCACGAGCATGAAACAAGATCCAGCCGTTTCTTCCCTCAACCATATTTGAGGGAAAGTTTTCATTTATTCATTCCACCTATTTGAATCTATGAAATAATTCTGTATGCAAAAGTACCTACGTCCTACGTACAGTCTGTGGTACAGTTACGAAGATTCCTTTTCACTTTCGCATTCAGCTACGATTCAATACGGCCTCCCAGTAATTAAGAACTCAAGTTACTATTACTTACTACCGAAGTTCCTTTACTTTTAGAGCATCAGTATTGAGTTAGAGGTCTTCCAAAACTGGACATGGCTCCTCAGTCGATTTAAATTATGCCGTCGGTTGGTATCGATTAGTATTCGAGAGATGTGTGGCGACGTGATGGGAGAATCGATATTAGTATGTACGAGTAATTTATTCGATTTAACTTTAAGCTTGTATAAGTTGTTAATGCTGTTGTACTATAGGCGTTTGTTTGAAATAGTCAATAGGTACATCATTTGGAACATTTTCAAGTTTTTTCAAGTTTTTTTTTTTTTTTTTTAATTCTCAATTTTTGAGAGGTCTTTGAATCTCACATGAGATTATGCCAGACCTATAATAACCTAATTAAATTATACTATACAATCTTACAACTTTAAAAAAAAAATTGAACTTAAACTACTCTTGATTTTGTTTAAAAATTCTTAGAATTAACTCACAAAGAGATCTCGCGGCTGAGGAAAATGGCGCCGCGAGAACACTTTGGAAAATACCCACATCTGCGAGATTTAACTTATAATTATTTATCATTGAGGCTCGCATATCTTCACTCCGTGCACACTCCATTAAAAGATGTTGTGTGTCTTCTAGATTGTTACAGAGGGAACAATTTTTTGACTCAGCCTTTTTCATTAGGTATTTAAAACTATTTAACGGAGTGTGCCCGGAACGTAGTCTGAGAGCCACAACTATCAATTCTCTACGCAACTTAAAATTGGTAAACCATGGTATATAAGGAGGGTCGTTTTGTATAGTTTTGTACCAAATTCCTTTTGAATTTGATATTTCATTAAAATAGTTTTTCCAACTGTTATAGATCTCTAATTTACATTTTAGTAGAACTTCCGTATAGTCTGGAATAACAAATATTTCATTTCCAGATATAGAAGCAACTTTGGCTGATCTATCGGCTTCCTCGTTACCAATTAAACCGATATGAGCCGGAACCCATTGCAATCCCACAGACAAACCATCGCTAGAAAGTTGTAGGTATTTCCTAATAATATCATATGCTACCGAAACACCTCTTCTACCAGAGGAGGCGCATCGAGCTATATGCTGCAATGCACTCTTGCTGTCCGTTAAGATAACGAACTTTTCCAGTCCTACATTTCTAGCATATGATATTGCCTCAGAGATTGCAAAGAGCTCCGTGGACATAATTGTGATATCGGATGTAACTTTGAACATTTCCTTCACCTTGCGACCAGGATCATAAAAAGCTGCTCCAAGTCCGTTACTGGCTTTAGAACCGTCTGTGTATATTTTGTGCCACCCATCATATTTAGTATGCAACATGTTAAGCGTTTTATATTTTAAACCATTACTACAGGTGTTTTTCTTGGACTCTGTTACATCTTTGATTTCAGTACATATAAAATTTGTATTAATTTTCGATGTCCAAGTACTCAAGGAAAACATAGAAAGAGGGTTACAGGAATAAATTTTGTGCTTTCTAACATCATTATAAATTTTAATCAATAATGGTATTTTTTTCTTCTCCCAATAACGTGTTTGACTAAAATCGGCAAGTTTTTTTATTACTATTGCTAAACTGAGACATGGCTTTCAAGCAGTATTTAGTACCCAGATACTGACGACGCAAATGAAGTGGAATGATAGATAGTTCACATTCCATTACGTGAATAGGCGTAGTTTTAATGAAACCACCAATAATACGTAGGGCGGAATTTTGAACTCTATCTAACTTCAATAAATGTGTTTTAGCTGCATTATCATAAAGAAAACTGCCATAATCCATTCGACTGCGAACCAATGCAATGTATAATCGTCTCATATGTTTAGGATGTAATCCCCACGAGGCACCTGCTAGTACTTTTAATAAATTTAATGCTTTTATAGTTTTCTCTCTAGTATCATTAATATGTTTTGTCCAAAGTAATGACTTATCTAACCATATTCCCAAATATTTGAGACAATCGACACGTTCAATCTTGAGATCTTTAATTGCCAGGTTAATCGAGTCTACTCTTCTTTTCCTAGTAAAAACACAATATTTGGTCTTACTAGGTGATAAGTCTAATCCTATTTGTTCCAATGTACTTACTACTATCGTAAGAGCATTTTGCACATTAGTTTTGCTTACGTTTAATTTTTCATTTTGCGCATAAATAACGTAATCGTCTGCGTATTGCAAAACATTTACGTTACTTATGGTTGCACATATGTGGGCAGTAACTATATTAAAAAGAAGAGGAGAAAGTGGATCTCCCTGGGCTAATCCTCTATGAGACCACCTTGTAAAAGGTTTCTCCTTATTATTGTTATCTTCAATTATTAAATATCTTCTGCTTAAAGATTCCCATAAATATCTACATATTTTTGCACCAACATTTAATCTATCTAGAATGATAACTAGTTTCTCAATGAGAACATTATTATAGGCATTTTCAATGTCTAGAAAGCAAGCCAATGTGTGGACACTTTTTGACATCCCTATCTGTATATGTGACACAAGACGGACCAGACAGTCCAAACATGACTGACCTCTTCTAAAACCAGTAGCTGATGATGGTATTACCTTCTCCTTTTCGACAAACCACTCTAATCGTTTTGTTAACATAAGATGATAGATTTTACATATGCACGAAATCAGTGAAATAGGTCTCAACTTCGGGCTTAAATTTGGATTTGGATTATGTTTAGGTATAGGCACAATTTTAACACTACGCCACTGTTCTGGAATAGAAGCTTGACAAAGAATTTGATTATAAATTTTTAATAAGTATAGCTTAGCATTGAGAGGTAGATTGTATATCATAGAGTAAGTAATATCATCATCACCCGGAGCAGTATCCTTTTTTTTTAAACAGTGAATCAATTCATTTATAGAAAAATCTTGTTCTAATGTCAGATTACTAGAACTCAATATTGGCGGGGGAGATTCCACCGAATCTGGAGCTAATGAACGTAAGAGCTCTTTCTTTTTATCACTTGGAACCTGATAACGATTACTTCTTATACCCTTAACCCAACACATTTTGCGCCACATAGTCGGACTATCAGTAACTTCATCAATTTCTCCGCAATATTTTTGCCATTGTTTAGCTACCGCACGTCTTGTAAGCCGTTGTACTTCTGCTATTTTCGAAGTTAATTTGTCAAAATTACTTGGAATTGGGTTGCGCCTAAAGTTTTTAAGGGCTAATCTTCGTTCAGCTATGGCTCGTGATAAAGATGGATCCCAATACGGCTTTGGCTGAAATTTTTGTAAGGGATCTGTACAAATTTTTTTCATCGGAATGCTTTTGCTAGCTGCATCATTAATTTCACTAACAAAGAAATCATACATATTTTGAACACACTCAAGATTTAAAGGGTGTTGATCAAACCTATTCTGTAAAATGCGTCGATATTCTTGCCAATTAGCTAGCTTAAAGTTTCTTTGTTTCAAAAAAGTTGCTCTACTTGGATACTCTAAATTGTATTTAATAAAAATATGATCACTACCTCAACTTTCATTTGAGATTTGCCATTTAAAATAGACAGCAACATCAGAAGTAACAAAAGTAATATCTGGTGAAGTGGCTTGCAAAATATTGTTAACCAATCTAATCCTAGTACTAGAACCATTGTTCAATGCTATATAATTATTATCAAATGATGCATCATATATCTGAGATCCCCTAGTGTCACTTTTACATGACCAATTTGTATGGTGCCCGTTGAAATCTCCCGCCAATACCGATTTATTCGAGAACTTTGAAAATATATCATCCCAATCACTTTGAGAGGTTTGGATAGATGATGGACAATACAATGATGAAACAAATTTTAAGTATTCACAGTTTAAAATTCTTACCGATACAATTTCAATCCCTGCGTTTTTCACATCATTTGGTATATTTTGACTTTTTAAAGATTTATGTACTATAATAGCGACTCCGCCGTAACTATCAGATCTATCTTTTCTGTAAACATTATAATCTTTAAATTTTAACGTTTTTTCAGGCTCTAACCATGTTTCACTCAAAATGCAAATGTGGATATTTTCGCGGTTTAATAACAACTCCAAATCTTGTCTTTTTGGTAATACACTTTGTGCATTCCACTGAGCTATATTAATCACAAAATTCTTTAGGGTTTCACTATCCATTGAATATACCTTTAATCAATTTACTTATTGTCTCTCCATTACCTACAGTCTTAAAAATTAGTGATGTTATCCATTCAAATAATAGTTTAACCACTGAAATTATCTTTTCATCTGCCGACTTCTCGCTGAGTAAAATATCCTTTGTTTTGCATAGAATAGTTATAAAACTGGGTTTTTCTTTTTTAGTCTTACCAGCTTTACTATCTTTCTCAGGTGCGCTTTCAGACCTTTCTTCAGTACCTACAAAACGGTTTTGTGAGCTTTCTGTTTTTCGTGGCTTCTTTTTCTTCTTTTTAGTGTTGGATTTATTTAGATGTCCTGTATCTAAATTCAGGCACAATATAGGCTCTTCTAGGCTAGATTTATCATCTTCACTATCATCTGTCTTTTCTTCTTCTTGACTAGCGATAAACGGTTCATCTTTATTCTCTCTCTCTTGGCTAGTATTTCCTTCTTCCGTGATGGTAGTACTTACGTATTTGGAACCTTTTGTTATCTCTAAGATATAAAGACAACGCTATCTTGTATGTACAGTTATCTCTACTCATGATCTCACGAATACGTTTTTCTTTTAAGAAAACCGGACATCTTTTGTTAAAAGCCATATGATTACCCTTACAATTTATACATTTGTATTTATCGGTATCACAATTCTCATGGTTTTTTGCGCATTTTGGACACACTTTCTTTTTGGAACAACTTCGGGATAAGTGGCCGAAAAGCCAGCAAATTCCGCATTGCGTTACCGGGAAAACATACGGTTCTACTCTGAATCTTCCTCCATACCCATATACATATGCAGGCAAACTATCACCCTTAAAGCAGAATCGCACAGTCTCACTTGGTATCCACTTTCCATGATCTGCAAGTTTTTTGAGTCTTCTTACAGAAATAATCTCTGACTGACATGTTATAGATTCCAGCAACTCTTTTTCTTCTACTTCCATCTGAAGGTATCTAACCGTGCTATAAGAGTAGCTAACTTCATTTGTTAAATGACATCTGTAGCCTAATTCTATAAATTTTGCGCTGTTGAGTAACTTATCAGCTTCTTCTTTTGTTTCAAATCTTATAAATACCTTGTACGGACTTTTGTATTTAATACTTATTATAGCCACCAAATTTTCAGCCTTCAACAATTTAACTAATCCTATTTGTTTAGGAAGTACTTCAGTGGATGTTAAACACACTTCAAATGCCTTTTCCACCGGCTCTTTGCCTACATTTTGTCTCTCGTTATTGTTATCATGTCTTCGCAAATATCGTTTCGCCTTCCTCTGCACAACAATGAACTCATCCTCGTTCTGCTCATGATTTTGAGATCCATCTTCACTCCAATTCCTCTTTGTAGGTCTCTTACCGGCATTAGAGACTAAAGCCATTTTATACGACTTTTGACTCGACTCTTCACACTCATAAACCTCCTGCCCACAGTTAATACTATTACTTTCAAACTCTTCTACACTCATTACACTTCCATTACTAGGCTCTATTGCTAGAGCCGCACATTGCATTTTATTCGCGTCAATGACGGTACATTGAGAAAAAGTTTATCGCGGCGAGTACGGCCTTATCGAATACGTGCGCTCGCCAACCGCTACCGCGCGTGACTGTTTTTCAAGTTGCAACTTGCAATGTATGTATGTACTTATGTAAATATATATGTATGTTTAGGTCAAATTTTGCAAGATGAATTAGAACCACTTTCCAGTTTCCGATTGAGCTGTGCATTTATCTTTATGTAAATCAGATGACAATGCAAAACTATTGGGACATGGAGCTGATCTGATGGTGGAGCTGGAAGATGGCTATCGGAACTCTGAAATAAAACGACGTCACCCTATCTTTGGACTTATTAGATTCTTCTTGACAAGTACTCTGGTACTAGATGATATCCAGGGTCTGATGAGGCAACTTTGGTACTAAAACGACGTAACCCATCGAGTTTGGATTCGTTTGGTTCGTCAAGACAAGTACTCTAATCCTAGATGATAACTATCCAGGGTCTGATGATGTAGCCAGCTACTAAAAAGTTTTTAAAAATATATTTTTTAATTTACATTTGTTTAAATATCTGTACTACTACTACTATTCGAGGGAAGTGTAGCCTAGCTGTCAGAGCATATGTAAAAAATCACGCTAGTAAAGCAACGTTGACCCCGATCGGCAGCTGGATGGGTGCCCGACTGGAGCTCCTTATTTGGCCTTTTCGTTTCTTCCGTGTCTCATTAGCTGACATACCTGCCCCCAGATTGTCTAAAAGTTGCAGATCAAATCGTCAAAGTTAGCGTCAAAGTAAAATAAACCATAATCTCATTCCATTAGAGCTCAATTTCGTGTATCCATTATCATACTTTTAGGTATGTAGGATACCCTAAACGGTTGAGAATGGATACACGAAATTGAGCTCTAATTCAATGTTGTCATGGTTTATTTTACTTTGACGGCGAACTTTGACGATTTGATCGGCAATTCCTACACAATCGCACTTCTGATTGATATCACTAACATCAGCTCATGTAGAATGCGTCATCCTAGATACTTTAAAGTGATTCCGCATTATCTAGGCAATGCATCCCATCTCAGGCAACACTGACATAATGTACATAATTGCAAATGCACTTATAGAGAAATACCGCAGCTCGATAAGGATTCGTTGGATTTATTTATCATGTACCTTCAGTTGTTTAACTTTACACGAATGGAATCGAAATGAATATAATAAATCATGAATTCAATGCATTTAAATAAGAGATATATTGATATTGATACCAGTATTTGTTAACTATACGTGACCCGCGACTTTTCCGTTTAGAATAGATATAATAATTCTTTAAAATTTCAATTTTCCTGTGAGTTGCCCCGTAATTACTAACTATGTACTAGTTTTTAGGGTTCCGTACCCAAAGGGTACCAACGGGACCCTATTACTAAGCCTACGCTGTCCGTCCGTCCGTCCGTCCGTCCGTCCGTCCGTCCGTCCGTCCGTCCGTCCGTCCGTCCGTCCGTCCGTCCGTCCGTCTGTCAGCGGGCTGTATCTCGTAAACCGTAATAGATAGACAGATGAAATTTTCACATATTATGTATTTCTGTTGCCGCTATAACAACAAATAATAAAAATTAAATTAAATTAAAAAAATTAAATTAAAATATTTCCATGGGTAGATACATGGAAATATTTTTATTTAATTTTTTTTAACGGAACCCTAAAAGTGCGAGGCCCGACTCGCACTTGGCCGATTTTTTATTCAAATTTTTTAGGAACAAAGTACTTTCGAATCGTCAAGTGAATCTACCAATCAAATCATTTTTTTTTTCATCATCAGACCCTGAATCATTGACGAGTGGAATGGAAGAGAGACGTATATAAGAGCTGAGGAGAACCGGGAATATAACATAAGATTCTAGCTTGCAATTTTGACAATGTACGTTTCCAATAAGTAGCAGTATCTTTTTATAATATAGTCTCTAGCCTAAAATAACAGAATATTACATACAATTACATACTTTGTTGCATAGAAATTGAAGTACCTATTAGGTACCTCGTTATACTGTGGGATTACTATAACGTCTCTGTCTGTGCTTTTTATCTGTAGGTATCGTCTAAAATAGTACAGTGATTTTTTGAGATGCGTGCCCAAACAAATAAACAGACAAGCTTTTACAATTTATACTAGTCGAGATGACGAAATGACATCCAGTCGCAAAGTTTATGAGATTTAAACAAAATTTTATGCTCAATAAAACGAATGCGCCGCAATCCCGCGTAGGTCGGCCATTTTGCATTTCGAAATAAACTATATAAATTCAAATTTGGCGCCAACGAGCTTTTGTAATGCAAACAAACTATTTTAAAAGCGTCGATTGTGAAAAACGATTTGTTATTTCGCTCGACGGTGGCATCACAGTTTTTTTGGGACTATTATCGCAGGTAAACAAAGCTCGTAGGTAGGTTGCTAGGTAATTTTCTATTGCGTTTATATTTGTTATGACAGTTTCCGTTTTTCAGTGGACAGAAACATATCTACTTGTGGAATCAGGAAATTCAAATCAGGTTCAAAAATATACCACCTACGTATAGGTAACAGTACACAAACGGATTTTTCTTTGTATAGGTATAGATAGCTTTATAAGTATTATTTTTAACTTGGTAGTTGTAGTAATGGTCGAAGATCCGAAGAGAGGTCGTCTTTCACCCATCTGTTTACCAGATGAAAAGTTTTTTATCTATAAAAAAATAAATCGCAATTGTATTGCCTAATTAAATATGTTCAAGGCTATTTTTAACTGACTTCAAAAATGCAGGAGGTTCTCAGTTCGTCGGAATCTTTTTTAGGGTTCCGTACCAAAATGGTAAAAATGGAACCCTTATGGTGAGACTTTCTCCGTCCGTCCGTCCGTCCGTCCGTCCGTCCGTCTGTCACAGTCGATTATTTCAGTAACTATTAAAGCTATCGACATGAAATTTGGCATAGTTGTGGTAGCCCAACATCATTGGAATAAAGAAAAATCGAAAATTATTTTTAGTTTTATTAAAAAAGGGGGAAAATCGGGGGTTTGAAATTTCAAAGTAAAATAACTATACCGAGTGGGGTATCATATGAAAGGCCTTTACTTGTGCATTCTAAGACAATTTTTTATTTATTTCTATATATAATAGTTTTTGATTAATCGGCCAAAATGTCGAAAAAAATACCGTTCTCCCCCCTTATCTCCGAAGTTTACCAATCGAAAAATCTGAAATAATTATGGTCAATAGAGGTTTATGTATATTTTACAGGAAAAATAAAAACAACGCGAAAATTATTTTAGTTTGATCAAAAAAGGGGGAAAATCGGGGGTTTGAAATTTCAAAGTAAGATAACTATACCGAGTGGGGTATCATATTATGAAAGGCCTTTACTTGTGCATTCTAAAACAGTTTTTTATTTATTTCTAGATATAATATTTTTTGATTAATCGGCCAAAATGTCGAAAAAAATACCGTTCCCCCCCCCTTATCTCCGAAGTTTACCAATCGAAAAATCTGAAATAATTATGGTCGATAGAAGTTTATGTATATTTTACAGGAAAAATAAAATCAACGCGAAAATTATTTTAGTTTAATTAAAAAAGGGGGAAAATCAGGGGTTTGAAATTTCAAAGTAAGATAATTATACCGAATGGGGTATCATATGAAAGGCCTTTACTTCTGCATTCTAAAACAGTTTTTTATTTATTTCTATATATAATAGTTTTTGAGCAATCGGCCAAAATGTCGAAAAAAATACCGTTCCCCCCCCCCCCCCCCCCTATCTCCGAAGTTTACCTATCGAAAAATCTGAAATAATTATGGTCAATAGAAGTTTATGTATATTTTACAGGAAAAATAAAACCAACGCTCTAACTAGCATAGTTTTTTTTATATTAACAATAAACCTCTACAAACAAAGTTAACGATAAATAAGCAAATTAATATAATATTATCGTTTTACTTTTACTTTTGGAGTACGGAACCCTCGGTGCGCGAGTCCGACTCGCACTTGGCCGGCTTTTTTTAATGTATGTTCACCGATTACTCCAAGATGCCTGACTGAATGACAACCTCTCTTCGGGATCTCGTACTATAATACGAGTAGATAACAAAAGAGTTTCATGCTAGTTCAGTAGTTTTTGACCCTAGAAATCTTTTAAAACGGTTGTAGAGTTTTACTTGTCTTACGTAGACCTACTAGGTACATTCAATTGTCATCGTCGTCGTCAATCGATATACGTCCACAGCTGGACAAAGATCTCTTGCATTGCAAGGATTACCATTTGCCACATACCTACCTACGAGAAACAAGCGGAGCCTATCAGCGGCTCGCTGGAGATTCATCCACCCTTTTTTTTTGTTAACGGGGGGAATCTTAAGATACCCGATATCCTGAGGGAGAATATCGGGTTATGTAGGATTTTTACCTACTAAAACCCCCTCGATGGCCACCCTCAGCTCATATTGGAAGGCTCCGAGATCTCTTCCGAACACATACCGGTGCCTCCCTTGCGCGACGCTCATTATGGGCTCGTCTCGGCAGAACTACGCGCACCTCACTAGGAGGTAAGGCTACTTGTGCCACATCAAGCTGCCCTCTTCCCAAGGTCGCATAAGATCGAAAAGTGAGCGGCTGAAGCCCTCACTACAGCCACTAGCAACCCTGAGGTCCTTCGGGACTATTGCGCTATTGGGACCGCCGGATTTGGACCACATTCATCCACCCTACACCACTTCAAAAATCCGTATTAAATCCTACTAGCATCCTACTAATATAAATGCGAAAGTTTGTGAGGATGGATCAATGGATGAATGTTTGTTACTAATTGTTCTTTAATTAACGCTACAACGAATGAACCGATTTGGCTGAAATTTGGAATGGATATAGCTCATAGGATTAACACATAGGCTACATCCAGGATTAACACATAGGCTACTTTTTATCCCGGAAAATTACAAAGTTCTCGCGGGAATTAAAAAACCTTCTCGCGGACGAAGTCGTGGGCATCATCTAGTAAAAAAATAGAGACAATTTTATTGACGTTTTGCACGCACTACCTATATTGGAGTCTGGAGGAGACTAGGTAAGCTTCAATTGAGCGTGCAATGTCCTAGGCTCTCGAATAACAGACTTATGTTATTGGATCTGAGCTTGAATGCGAATTGCATCATTATCTCGAAATGTAGAGAGTAGAGACATTTCGTGGAAGTTTTATTGAGTCTACGGCGGTGGCGGCGCGCCGGAGGTCTTCCTAGCTCCTTCGGACAAAGGCGACACAATACAAGCACAGTGAGATATGTTGACTCAGGGAGCGAGGAGTGTGCGCCCGCCTACGCGTACCACCTAGACCAGGGGTCGGCAAGTATTTTTAGGCGGGGTCCGGATACTGTGGGAAAATTTTAACGAGGTCCAGAAAAAAACAACTGATAATAATTAAGTGCTATTTATTTATTATTTTTATTTCAAATCCAATTGAATTTATAAAACACAAGAAGATTAATGTGAAAAACTACACCGACGGTCTTGAGCCAGTTTTTTATACTTAGGTTCTCGAGAGGAACAACAAATTCGAAGTGTGTCTTCGAGGTGGGCGTCCGTTAATCTCGAACGATATTTGTTTTTTACAAAATTCATCTTCGAGAAAGATGTTTCACATAAGTACGTCGAGCCAAACATAGTGGCTAAATTGATAGCTAGTTTTTTAGTTTGTTCATATTTTTCTGGGACATGTTTGGCCCAAAATTCTTCGGTGGATACCGTTTTATACATTTGTAAAGATACATCTTCTTGCAAATCAATTATCTCCATTTGAAGTGATGGCTTTGACAGATTAAACAACTTGGCAGCCACCTCTGTCCATTCTGCCGCTGGATCAACTTCAAATGGCGATTTAAGAAACGGAGATAGCTTGCCCATCTCTGCAAAGTCTTGGAATCTTGTAGCAAATTCGTTCCTAAGATCGGCCAGAAATTTCACAAACACTGTTATGTCTTCTTCAGAGTTCTCCTTTTTATATTCAAGAATTGTCGGAAAATGAATAAATTCTTGTCTTGCAATATCTTTTTCAAAGATATCCAGCTTGCGACGAAAGGCAGACACGCTTTGTATCAGGTCACATATTAATTTTCCATTCCCTTGTAACTCTGTGTTGAGCGCATTTAAATATTTCAAAATATCTTTTAGAAAAGCCACAACTAGCATATTACGCTTATTTGTTATGAACTCAAAGTGCTTTCTGGCTCCCTGCGCATCTAAGTTTTGCAAGAAAGAGGTTACTTGTTCTTTTATTAACCAGAAACGTTCGATAACTTGACCTTTACTTAGCCAACGAACATTGTTGTGTTGCAATAAGTCAGAATACGCTGAATCACATTCAGAAAGAAACTCCTTGAAATGTCGGTGCTGAAGAGCAGAATGGGATCTAATAAAATTAATCAACTTGACCAAGCCGTCCATCACTTCTTTTAGTGTAGCACTAAGTTTTCCACATAGGGCAGCCTGGTGAATTATGCACTGATACGATATTAGACTTGAATTTTTATCCCTGATTCTCTTTACTACACCTTTTTCTTTGCCAATCATTGCTGGGGCCCCGTCAGTTGAAAGCGACACCATTTTATCATAACTAATGTTAGATTTAGTAATAAATTCATCAATGACCTTGAATAAATCTTCTCCTCGAGTGTTACCTTTCAACGGCAATATTGCTAGCAACTCTTCCCTAAAAATCTGACACTCAATGTCAAGAAATCTTACAAAAATAGACATTTGCTCATCATCAACAATGTCACATGATTCATCAAGTGCTAAGGCGTAGCAAGGTGCCTTTTGCAGAAGTTCAAGAAGAGTGTTTTTGATATCAGCAGCTATAATTTCCGTTCTTCTTGTGTTACTTCTCGCTGACAATGGAATACTTTGAATTGCAGTGACAACATCTTTTTTTTCTTCAAAAAGTGCCGTGACTACTTCCAACATACATTCTTTCACTATCTCAGAATCTGAAAATGGTTTCTGGTGTTTATTAAGCGTCCAGCACACACGTAACGCTGCCTCTGTGGACTTTTCTTGCTCGCTCATGCAACGAAATAATAATTTCGTGCTTTTTTTGTAAGAACTGAGATATGCCTGAAGTTTTTCTTTACGAGCCTCACTGCCGAGAGGAAAGTTTTTGTGGAATTGCTGATGAGTAGTTTCGTAGTGTCGCTTCAAATTGCCACTTTTAACAATAGCGACAGTTTTATTACATATAAGGCACACTGGAACCGCTTGAGCCCTATCAGGCAGCGTAAAACAATATTGTTCAGTCCATTCTGCCAGAAACCTTCTATTTTCACTGTCCACTTTTCGCTTTTTAGGATCCATATTAACTTAGGTACGAAAAGGTTTTTTATGAAACGAACGATGTCACAAATAAATGAACGGTTGCGCTGCAACTTACCGACTGGCACTTGGCAATCTGCACCACATCTGCACTCTGCTCTCCCCCGCGCGCGCCCACACGCTCGCACCCCCGATTTCGATACTTGCTCCCGCTAGTACTATTATATATTCTGTGCTCCCGCTCGCACTTGTTTCAACAAAACAAAAACAAACCAGTCGCAGGCGCGCCGCAGTAAGGTTAGCACTAAATCACATCATTAGGCACGCACATCTGTTACACCCTGCATAGAACACCAACTAAACACAAAGACCGAGCGCGCTTGTGAATTGCAAAAAACAACACATTACAATATTAGGCGGTCCGAGGTTCGACCTTTCGCGGTCCGCAAACGGACCGCGGTCCGCCTGTTGCTGACCGTCGACCTAGACGCTAGTGATGTAACTCGAGTTGAACTTATTTCAAAGAGGCGGTTCATTTTTCCACGTTCACACGTTTCACCTACAACTACATGGATGCTATGTCTATGGGGAGAGTGCCCATAGAATAGAACAGAAATATTTTTTATTCAAATAAACTTTTACAAGTGCTTTTGAATAGTCGATAAATCTACCACTGGTTCGGAATGTCCTTCCTGCCGAGAAGAACCAGCAAGAAACTCGGCGGTTGCTCTTTTAAAAACAAATTTACAATACAGTAAATACTATGTAATATATGCAGTGTTTCCACAATGAGGAAAGTTCCAAAAATGCATACCGACTAACTTCTATCTTAAGATGGGCAGACATAAAGTAGCCCCATTCCCGCCGGTGGAACCCGTTCACGAGCATGACGCATGACCCAGTCATTGCTTTACTCAACCATATTTGAGGGAACATAACAACCCGCATCACATGACACCACCACAGAAATGTTTAAAGAGTGCGTGACATACATAAACATAGACATAGGCCATAGAACATAGCGTCAATCATGCCCCTATTGTGCTTCATACGTCATCTGCCGCGAAATTGTCTAAAAACGATTACTAGCTGCTGTGTGATGATCGCCATCAATAATTCTGATTATCTGACACTCTCTTGCTATTCGCTAAATTGCAATTTGCATTTTTGCAGCAAGAATTTAGAGTGACGTCCTTTTACCCGAAGAGAAAAAATAACGTGGTGTAATATCTCGATATTACATTTTTTTTTCGATTATGATTATTGAATCAGCTTATGCCCGCAATTTGATCCGCGTGGATTTAGTTTTTAAAATCTCTCGGAAACTCTTTAATTTTCCGGGATAAAAGTAGCCTATGTCACTCTCCAGGTCCTCAACTATACGATACTAAATCACGTCGATCCGTAGCTTTGTTGCGGCGTGATTGAAGGACAAAACAACAAACAAACACACGTTCGCATTTATATTACTTCTGAACAAACAATATGGGCCAGCAAAGAGCACAAAATGTATTTATCAAAATTCAAATTCAAAATTATTTATTTCACGTAGGCCAACCTGTGGCTCTTATGGTTATGACACGTCATGACTCTACCACCGCCGGTTTGGAAAGCGGATTCTGCTGAGAAGAACCGGCAAGAAACTCAGCAGTTGCTCTTTTCAAAATAATCATTTTACAATATTATTTATCCACTTATGAAGAGAAGTCGTTATTTAAAATGATGATTTATGTTTTAAAGTGATTTAACTATTTATGCTCATAGAGACATTTCTCGCGAACTCATGTCTTTTGACTGGCTCACTGGCTCTTAAAAAAGAACTGCCTCTGAAGTATTTTGAAAGCGTGTCCTCAACACTACTAGCTGTCAAAACTAAAATGATGGCACTGTCCCTATCGGTGTCCGGCAGACAAGATTGAGTGCTCCGTTTTATGATCGAGCGGTGCGTCCCCAAACAATTTGACAACAATTTAACTATACACTGGAACAACACTTACTTTCCTTGTTTCGACAAAAAATTACTTCTTCCGTAACATATTCTTTGGCGATGATTGGAAAAGGTTAACTTTAATCTAAAAAGTTGCAACATGAGCTTGTAAGTTAGGGTAATATTACAATTATTTTTTCCTTCGTTATTTGCGTGTATTTACTGTTACAGTATGTATGTTCAAGAATTCTCTGAAACCTTAAGGTTAGAATAGAATAGAATAGAATAGAAATGTTTTTTATTCAAATAAACTTTTTTACAAGTGCTTTTGAATCGTCGATGAGTCTACCACTGGTTCGGAATGCCGTTCCTGCCGAGAAGAACCAGCAAGAAACTCCGCCCTTTGATTATTTAGTGTTGTGGTTGCCTATTGCATAAAGCAAGAACAAAGACTTTTCATTGATGAAGGTTGATATTGTGATTTGAATTGCTTACCTATTTATGAGGTTTTTTTTATTATAGTGATTGTTTTGTGGAGAACGCTCAGGTGTGCAGGTTTCCTCACGATGTTTTCCTTCACCGTTGAAGCATGTGATATTCTCGAGTAGCTCTAAATTAAGCGTCACTAGTTTCATGATCTTTTAGTGAAGTGCAAACTTCACAAAAAATATTATAAAGTTCTTTCGTCATTTTGAAGTAATTAACTTTATTTAAGTTGCGAGTCGGCAAGTTCGTGACAGATTGAATCGATTAGAGCGTATTCGTGCTCTCTCGATTCTTTAATTGGAATGGATACGGGGAAGTCGCATATCAGGGGTCCTTTTCTGCGAGGGACGTTGCTCGTTAGGCCGAACCTTGAACGCCGTTGTAGTTGCGTTTCTGTCACTATCAGGACATCTCATTACTGTGGATCGAAGTGACACCAACGCTGTTATACCTACTTCTCAAAGTCACAAACACGACCAGAGGAGTTTTTTTTTATATCATATTTATCAGCTGATGCCCACAACTTCTTCCTCTTGCAATTAGGTTTTGCAACAAATAAGTTTTTATTTCAAACCACTGAGACAAGAGAGTGCCGATTTCACCAACGTCGAGTGACCTTTAACCGAGGATCAATTGTGCGGTCTTATAGTTTTTGTAGGTATTCAAAATCTGCTAAAATATCAAAACGCTCGGTTAAGACTTCTTTTACTCAGGTGAAATCGGCCCATAGTAAAGTAACCAAAGGTAATTATTATAAAAACTGGTGGAAACTTGGGCTGTGTTGAGGTCGCTGCAGAGATGTCGGATTGACTACCGGTATATCCAAGTGTTGAAGTGCTTGTATGAAAACGCCACAATGTCAGTACGTATACAGGACCAGACTACGAGGCCAATTCACTTGCAGCGTGGAGTGCGACAGGGAGACGTTATCTCCCCGAAGCTCTTTACCGCTGCGTTGGAGGACGTCTTTAAGCTTCTGGATTGGAACGGGCTTGGCATCAACATAAACGGCGAGTACATCACTCACCTGCGATTTGCCGATGACATAGTAGTCATGGCAGAGACTCTGAGAGACCTCAATACAATGCTCAACGATCTCAGCAGGGTTTCTCAACAGGTGGGCCTGAAAATGAACATGAGCAAGACGAAAATCATGTCCAATGCTCATGCACCGCTCCACCCAGTAATTGTTGAGAACTCTGCACTCGAAATTGTCGACGAGTATATTTACCTGGGACACACAGTCCAGCTAGGTAGGTCCAATTTCGAGAAAGAGATCAACCGCCGAATCCAACTCGGCTGGGCAGCGTTCGGGAAGCTCCGAGATGTCTTCTCGTCCAAAATTCCTCAGTGCCTGAAGACTAAAGTCTTCGAACAGTGCGTGTTGCCAGTGATGACTTACGGATCCGAGACATGGTCGCTAACTAAGGGCCTCATAAGTAGGCTCAGGACCGCTCAGCGGGCGATGGAGAGAGCTATGCTCGGAGTGTCCCTGCGGGATCGAATCAGAAATGAGGAGATCCGTAGGAGAACCAGAGTCACCAACATAGCTAAGCGAGTCGCGATACTGAAGTGGAAATGGGCGGGGCACATAGTTCGAAGAGCTGATGGTCGTTGGGGTCCCAAGGTGCTGGAGTGGCGACCCCGCACCGGGAAGCGCAGTGTAGGCAGACCCCCCACCAGGTGGACCGACGACATCAAATGAGTCGCAGGGAGCCGCTGGATTCAGGCGGCGCAAGACCGAGGCCTGTGGAAGTCCATGCAAGAGACCTTTGTCCAGCAGTGGACGTCTATCGGTTGATAAAGAAGAAGAAGAATTATTATAAACTGCCTTAAAAATCCTACTACTTAGAAACACCTTTTGCTGATATTATGTCGTGCATCGTTTCAGAACCTCCAGCATCTAGCTTTAAACGAGCGAATGAATTTAAAAATCCTTGGGAATCGTTCGTTTTTCTAGAATAAAAAGTACAAGTATCCTACTATTTCGCTTCGAAAAAATCAATTCAATCGGTTGCTTCATTGCAACGTGATCGAAGGACAAATAATTTCCTTTAATTACGCAGCAATTTCTTGCATAGATTTAGATCATCACCATCATCATTAGCAACCCATCAACGGCTCACTACTGAGTGCAGGTCTCCTCTCAGAGAAAGGTTATAGGCCATAGTCCACCATGCTGGCCCAATGCGAATTGGCGGACTTCACACACCTTCATGAACATTATGAAGAACTCTCAGGTGTGCCGGTTTCCTCACGATGTTTTCCTTCACCGTTGAAGCAAGTAATATTTAATTGCTTAAACGCACTTGACTCCGAAAAGTCAGAGGTGCGTACCCGGGATCGAACCTGCGACCCCCCGAATAGGAGACCACAGTCCTAACCACTAGGCTATCACTACTTTAAGATTTAGTGATATGAAAAATACAGTTCATTCATAAAGGTTCGTGATCTAAAATCATTGCTTTAAATAGCTTAATTGGTTTAGATTAGTGGTAGGTATGGGTTGGAGTTGAACAGGTCAATCGATTGATTCATTTAATGCAATTTCGCAATCATTTTCGATATATGAATGTCACCCGTAGAAAATAGAAAAATTAATATTATATATGTGAAAGTGTGTTTGTTTGTTGGTTTGTCCTTCAAATGACGGCGCAAGAGAGCTACAGATCGAAGTGATTTTTTGCCTGGGTATAGTTGAGGACCTGGAGAGTGACATAGGCTACTTTTTATCCCGGAAAATCAAAGAGTTCCCGCGGGATTTTAAAAACCAAATCCACGCGGACGAAGTCGCAGGCAACAGCTAGTTTAGTAGTAGGAAATATTTTTTTTGAGCGTAGAGTTGTAATTGAATTTAAACGGACAGTGTTGACACTGTTGGACAGGATTGTCTTAAGTGGTAGTACGCATTCGGTTTTCCGAGACATAACACAAACTAAAGTAAGAAATTATGCTATAACGTTTTTGCTATACGCTATATAGACACTCAGTTCCGTCAAAATATATCCATTTATCACAGTCATATCACACTGGCGAGACAGGTGCTTCGTGTAACCGCGCTGGTGGAAACCTACAAAAATGCGGGAACGAATCAAAATGACACAGACGACCAAAAAGACATGAGCAACCGCGCGCGACTTACTCGCGCAGGGTTCCGCACTATTATAACTTCTAGATATTTATTTATCACCATTGACCACGCTACGGATGAATTATGACATTTTAGAATGGCCCATGCTAAAATGTTTAAGAAGTTAGTCAGAATATCGAGTTGGACGTGAGTTACTCACAAATTAGTCGATATGCTGACTAATTTCTTAAACTGGACACTTTCAAGTAAAGATTTTTATATAAACCTGTGAAGACGATACTGCCATTGGCGCAATTAGAATGCCATAAGCCTACTTTGTCGTATAAGTTTAAATTGCGAAAAACCAAATTAAATTTGAATTTCACGGGCAGACCCGCTAATGCACCTTAAAGTTGGCAAAACATTTGTTCGAGCGAAGCGAGGTCTTCGAGTCGACTTCGGTGAATTTATATGTGTCCTTCTGTCTATCTGTCCAAGTGTCCGACAGAACTTTATATCTTATGAATTAAAGAAAATGTTTTTGACAGAGCCTGAAAATAATTTCTTTTTAAATAATATTTTTTATTATTATTTCAAATTCAAATTATACCTATAAACATTTTTGGCAATGTTCTTTATTGTTACGACCAAAAATTTTTCATGGCCCAGTGGAAGAATTGTATTGATTATATCCCTCTAACAATTCAAATTCAAATTCAAAATTATTTATTTCACGTAGGCCAACCTGTGGCTCTTATGACTAGTCATGACTCTACCACCGGTTCGGAAAGCGGATTCTGCTGAGAAGAGCCGGCAAGAAACTCAGCAGTTGCTCTTTTCAAAATAATCATTTTACAATATTATTATGAAGCTATTACATTGTAATAAGTTTTTTATACTATCTTGTGGGCAGCTGGATGCCAAGCCGATTTAACCTATGCAACTTTGTTCGAATATAATATAATATTTCCACAATTAGGGGAAGTTCCAAAAAAAAATTATAACCATAATCTAAATGCATAATTATTATACAAATATTTTTTGTTTAAATATGGTTTTACACTGGTGTACAAATTTTTAATTATCATTCTGGGTAAGCCTTTTTCGATACATTCTTTTTAGGTTGTGGGACGTATTACGGAACCCAAAAAAAAAAAAATGAAAAAAATAACTTTCCCGGAATCGGTAGCGAGTGTGTGAGATATTTGTAGTGATAATATTAGCCGTGTGGTGGACTAGCCGCGCTTCCCGGAACCGTCTCCCTGCGACATATTAATTACTAGCCACAATACACCAGCGGTGTTTACGTGCGGGGACCTTCACAATTACTCGCGAGTGTGACAATGTTATCTTTATACAGAAGTGGATGGGCAGAGTTAGCAAGGAGTTATTTTTAAACACTTTAAGGCCCGCTTACAGAGATGCTGGGCTAGGTTTAACCCAGGAATAAATTTGTAATTTTGACAGAAGCTTCATACTAAATCTGTCAAAACAGCAGCTAACTCTGGGTTAAAAGGATAATTTGGAGTTTATCAGAGACGCAGGGTTAGGTTTAAACCAGAAATAAATTTGTAATTTTGACAGAAGCTGTATATAAAATCTGTCAAAGCAACAGCTAATTCGAATAAATAATATAAGTCAACCCCATCCAAAGGTCCCACGCTTGCTTAGAGAATCCCTAGGACTTCAGACTTGCACGCATTTTTAGAGAATCCCTAGGACTTATGCTATCTTTAAACCTTTCAAAATCAATTGACAGTTCAGCATTTGAGCCGCGAAAAGCTATCAGATTGATGCATTCGAGTAGGATTATAATACTAGATGATGCCCGCGACTTCGTGCGCGTGGATTAAGTTTTTTAGATTCCCGCGGGAAAGTGTAATTTTCCGTGATAAAAAGGAGCTTATTTGTTAATTCAGGGTATCATCTATCTCCATTCCGAATTTCAGCCAAAACAAACATACACATAAACTTTCGCTCTTATAATATTTAAGTGTGATGTAAGCTGGATGTACAACATAATAGGTATTGCTCCAAGATACATAATTAATTAAAATCTAGTAAGAGTGTGTATACATTTGTTTTTAGAAAAGCTGTATCAAAGAGAGAGACCTATATTTACTTTGTAACATGAAATCTCAAAAAAATATCCTTTCTCATCTCTAGAATCTTTGTGCAAAACGATAAAATCGGTTCAGTGGCTATGAAAACATTACAGACAGACATAATGTTAGGGATAGATATATAATATTAAAGTATTCAGGAAACAATATTTAATCATAAAATTTGTCCTGGCGGAAATCAATCCCACAGAATGATGATTCCTAAAAGATTCCTAATAAAGAAATAGGTATTCTAAACAACGCGTGAGTCGATCGTTAAATTACATAAATAACCAATAGATCGATAGATAAAGAGGATTTATGTAGGATCATTTCGCTCAGGAAATCGCAAAAACATTACGCGTTCGAACTGAATGTTAAAAAGTTACAACATTGATTAAGGCTGACCGCACATTGACTAACATTTAAACTACAATTTCAAGAAACAAGGAATGTATTTAATTCTTCGATCACATAAAAAAACGGTTTCATTGGTGATTAGAACTGTTTGTACTGTTGCTGAGATCGGTGTCAGGTAAGTAATTTATTTCTTCGCAAACGAGTATTGTGGCAAATGCTTTTGGACACAATATCTATACCAATTATACCTCTAAACTAAATTGACAGGTCTAAATCTAGTGCTATTCTTTTCCAGAGAGTACATATTTTCAAAAGGATAGCAGGAGATGTAGACCTGACAATTATTTATTTTAGTTTAGAAATTGTGTGCAACAGAATTAGTCTTATCGTCGATGTAATCTATATATATATACAAAAGAAAGTGGTGTTAGTTACACTATTTATAATTCAAGAACGGATGAACCGATTTGGCTGAAAATTGGTGGAGAGGTAGCTTAGAACCAGGAGACAGACATAGGATACTTTTTATCCCGTTCGACCGCGTTTCCGTCAAGTCACTATAAAACGTGGTATAACAAAAACTAGTATAGTAATGGATGAAGTAGTGGTTCCTCAGACCGGGAGAGCTACTTTTTATCTCGGATAATGAAAGAGTTCCCGCGGGATTTTTTAAAACTAAATCCATGCGGACGAAGTCGCGGGCATCAGCTAGTATAATATAAAAGTGACTGTACAAGTAATTGGAAGGTTGGAATCGCATTCCGAACCAGTGGTAGATCCATTTGACAATTCGAAAGCACTTTGTACAAGTTAATTTGAATAAAAAATTATTCTATTCTATTAATAATAATATTTTCGTACCACTTGCTCAAAAAAGTGACATTCTGTGCCACAAAAAGCGAACATAATAATAGTCATTTTTAATCTGTTGAAAACAGGGAAAGAAAATTGTACTGAATTTCATTCATCCTCTAGGGGGAGAATGTGATTTAAATTTGGAATACTTACCGAAATTTATACCGAACTAAATCTGTGTTTACACCATTGAGTTTGTATATAAAGCAATAAACATCTTTTTGAAAAAGGAATACGCATTTATTATGCAGTTATGATTATTAAATAAAATTACGAAAACCGACGAGGCCGTATGAGCTTGATGCCTTTGCTTTTCCGACAAAAAAATATTAGTCTAGGAATTTGCCGCGTTTTTGTTTTCTTCAAATACATAAACGTTAAGTTTATTTTAATTTATTTTTATAAATAAGTTAATTTTCTAAAAATACGTTACGATGTTAAATCAAAGCGACAGTGACAGTGAATAGGGTATTTGACTATATTAAAAATATCGTTTCATTTGGTGTCATCCTAAAAGATTAGTAACTAAAAATCGGCCCAGTGCGAGTCGGGCCTCGCTCTTTTAGGGTTCCGTTAAAAAAATTAAATTAAAAAATTTCCATCTACCCACCTACCCATTTTAATTTATTTTTTTTAATTTAATTTAATTTTTATTATTTGTTGTTATAGCGGCAATAGAAATACATAATATGTGAAAATTTCATCTGTCTATCTATTACGGTTTACGAGATACAGCCCGCTGACAGACGGACGGACGGACGGACGGACGGACGGACGGACGGACAGCGTAGGCTTAGTAATAGGGTCCCGTTGGTACCCTTTGGGTACGGAACCCTAAAAACATTATTCCATACGACAAAACTAAAAAATAAAGTTTTATTTAATTAGAAAACATTTAATAAAATCGCTATAATTCCGGCCATGGTCACGTGATCGAAAACGTTCCGTGATCTCGAATGACGTCACAGTCCACACCACCTATGGGCTGTGGAATTCTCATTGTTTGAAATATGACTGTGACGTCATGAGAGCAAATGGAACGTTTCGGCGGCAATTTATTTTTTTGAATTTATTTCTCGATTTTTATGAAAAATACTGAAAATTATGCCGAAATATACGTTTTGTTAGCTTCAGCATAGCATTATTAACAATTTAAGATGATTTCCTAAAAGTTATCAAATACCCTATTGTCGGATTCCATCAGTGCAAAATGCTCAGACGCAAGAACAGAGAAATACTCAAATCAACTCATCAACAATATAAATGTACCAAACAAAAATGTAACTCTCTCTATCAATAATTGGACCAATGTTTCGAATGTTAACTTTTACTTTTAATTGTCATTATTTTTAATAAATACTTATCTCATATTATTATTGTGTTAATTTTTTCGCAAATGGTACGAAAAGTAGAGTATTTTCCTCGGTGATAAAGCTGTCTTAGTCTTGGGTGTACTTAAATCCCTCGCTACACTCAGGACTCGTCTTAAATCCCTCGCTCCGCTCGTGATTTAAGTTTTTAACACCCTCGCTACGCTCGGGAGTAAACCTCGTGTCCTTCGTTATGCTCGCGATTTAAATCGTCACCCGCGACAGAAGACACTGCTTTATCCCCTTGGTTAATAATCTACTATTATGTGCTTGTTTGTAATATCGTTTGGTTACTCCTTTGAGGGTTATTCAGTAATGGTCACCTTATGCAGCTGAAAATTAAGCAATAGTTGGTTACTTTTACGATTGATAAACACTCAATTTGCATTGAGCTAGCGTGGTGGGCTATGACCCTTCTCTGAGAGGCGACCTGCGCTCAATAGTGAGCCGTTGATGGGTTGCTGATGATGATGATGAAATACTCAAGCGACAATCGTTCAAGCTATCTGCTTAGCAGCCCATGAGCGGGCAGCCAAAAAGCAGAGCGTTAGTTATTCAGTATTCATATCACGAGTGGAAGCAGCCCCACGTTTTGGAAACTAAACAAATGTTGCTCGTGCTAGCTTCTAAATTCTAATGTTTGTCATTTTATCACTTTGCTTCGTGATAAAAAGTCTAGCGTATTGAATACTAGCAAAAGTGTATAAACATCAATTATAAATCTAAATATTATGTAAAAAGAATCGGGCTGAAAGGCATACAGATAGCTATTAAGACGAAGGCATCCGATAAGAAAGGATTTTTGAAAATTAAACCTCTAAGGGTGTAGTAAAAAAGGGGTTTGAAAAATCGAACTTAACCTGAGCTAAGTCGCGGGCAAAAGCTTTTAGTTATTTCGTAAAAAGGGAATACGAATTGCTGGGAACCGCTGATTGCAGGTGGCGCAAGACCGAGCCTTATGGAAGTCCATGCAAGAGACCTTTGTCCAGCAGTGGATGTCTATCGGTTGATGAAGAAGAAAATGGAGAAAAGGAGATTCTTTATGAAAAGTTTCTCAAGGTCATACTTTTTACTCTTACTCTAAATAATCTATTTTTTCCTATTCTTGAACTGAACCATCATCAGTCATCAATTTTTACCTCCATTATTTATGCCAACATTAGAATATAAAATAACAAGATAATATTATTATACCTATAGCAGTCTCTCACAAACGGTCACGCGGTACTGAATAGGAGAGAGCACCTTTTTAAAGTGGCTTCATTATGGTTTTAAAATTGAATTGTTAAGTTGACAACGGATTCGCAAGAATGGCGGAAACGATTTATCACAATTGGCAGGTAAAATGTTTACTTAAGGACAATTTGAGATAAAAGCCCATGCCAGACTCCATCAAAGGATCTCAGGCGTGCCATATCAGGCCATCGCCGTCCCATGAAATTGACTTTGTCACTACTCATAAATCTCCCGCCAAATGCCAAAAAAATAACAATATGGCGTCCCACCGAGGCGTTCGAAATTCGAATTCATCCGTCCGTCGGATGTTTACACAACGGGCGGCATGCGGTTTTTTATGTCGCATTTCTTTTGAAATGCTCAGTTTCGAATGGTTTTTGGATTCATGCTTTATTTAATTCTGAAAATTCTTCTATTGTTTGTTGCATTTAGGAATGGAGTTGTCAAAATATTTAGTTACTTAAATAATGTGAAGTAGGTACAGAATTACAGACCTATACCAGTATACTACAGTATACACACATAATTAATTAATTAATCATTAAATAATATAAATTGTGTACCGCCTTTTTGTACCTACATTTTAAGTTTTCTTTTTTGTAACCTGTAATTCATTTGTGTTTTGTGGTGCAATAAAGTATATACAATATACATACATACATACATAATTTAATACATGCGGCTGAGTGCGGTAGTTACAGAAGTTAAGAGAAGGGAATGAAATGATTCAGAGTTGATTTAAAAATAGAGCTATTAAATCATAAGCAATCGTAGCTATCTTACTTCTCATAACCAGTTAATATAAAATACGGGACCCAATATTTCCCTTTAAAGTGCACAGAGCAAGTTAAAACAGCAATAAATCTGTTTTGCATACTCAGCGCGGCAATGGCTACAATGTTAATTGTGGTTCTTGGCTATGGTTTTCTTGCTGCAATAATATATTTTAGCCAATTTTGAGAGGATCGGCCAATCAGAGCCAATAGGGTATTTGACTATATTAAAAATATCGTTTCATCTGGTGTCATCCTAAAAGATTATTGTCTAAAAAATAAAGCTTTATTTAATTAGAAAACATTAATTAAAATTGTTATAATTCTGGCTATGTTCACGTTCTTGAATCTCGAATGACGTCACAGTTAACGCCACCTTTGGGCTTTGGAATTGTCATTGAACTATGTGTGAAATGTGACGTCATGTACACAAATGGAACGTTTCCGCGAAATTTTATTTTTTTGAATTTATTTCTCGATTTTTATGAAAAATACTGAAAATTATGCCGAAATATACGTTTTGTTAGCTTCAGCATAGTATTATTAACAATTTAATATGATTTTCTAAAAGTAGTCAAATACCGTATTAGGATCATCACTGACCTTAGACTGCGTTGTCATCTTGTCATCGAATAAAAAAAATCGGCCGGGGGTCGAAACGATAAGTCGCTACTCTGACTTATAGCTTGAGCAGAAACTCTGTTCGTGCCGATATAGGTGTCTCAGCTATAAGTCGTCCCTCGAATAGCAATAAAATATAAATTTCATCTGGGAGGTGGCACTGGGCACAGCGTCGGGCCGGTTTTGCATCCACTATCGAGTGTCGCCATCTACTGGCGCGCTGCGTCGGCGTCTCGACACTCTATACTAGCGGCACGCTATGATGGCCGGTTTGACACATTACAATAGTGATGTGGAATGTCAATTTATTCTCGAACAAAAAACAATTAAGTTTTGTTTTTGTACCTGATTAAATAGGTTTAATAAAACAAAAATGTATATGTTTATTTAATTTATTTGAACGAACTGAATATTTGAATGAAAATGAATATACATACTTTATATGCACACAAGAAACATATGAATACAAAAGATACCAAAAAAGGTGCCACAAAAGGCCATAATTAATCAGATTCGTCCATACTACTATTTTCACTGTCGTCACTGCTATCATCACCTACATTAATAATTATATGTTCGTTTTCTATAATATTATCTATTTTCACATCTCTTTCATAATCTTCCCTTATTAATTTAACAGTTCTATTCACAACCTTTTCCCAGTCTCCTTTAGTCACATGTTCACAAGCTTCTTCTAATAATTTTAGCATTTTTTTTGTGGTAAATGGGGGTTCTGTATTGTGTCTTGCAGCATATCCCTTAATTTGAGCCCACACCAACTCAATCGCATTATACTCACAATGGTAAGGCGGTAACCGTATAACTCTGTGCCCATGTTCTAATGCTATTTCGTCAATGACGTATCGGATCTTGGTTGGTTTGTTTTCTTTTAAAAGACGTACTAATTCCGCTTTTAACATATTCATGTTTGCATCTACGCCATTTTTACGAAGCCATGCGACGATATCAGCTTTCTTTTGGGATTGGGCAGGTGGCTTGTCAATTTGCATCGAGTGGTATGGGGCGTTGTCCATAATTATAATAGATGGTTCAGGGAGGCTACACAACATTGAGGTAAACCATTCAGTAAACTTTTCTCCATTCATGTCTTCATGATAGTCTCCAGTGGTTTTTGACGCAAAAGCCATGAGAGAACCTTCGACAAACCCGTTGATGGTTCCGGCGTGACAAATTATAAGTCGCGATCCTTTTCCTACAGGAACTTTGGAAGTAGATGCTGCTGTGTCATCGTTCCAAGAACGGCCTACAGTATGGTTAGCATTAAGCCATGTTTCATCCAAGAACACAACATTTTGCCAATTTTTGATTTCTTTCACTTGCCGTAAAAAAGTATACCTTGCCATCGCTATATCAAATCTTTCCATCAATATTTTGCGTTTGTTACATTTTTTGTATCGAAATCCAATGGTCTTCAAAATCTTCGTTAAAGAACTTTCCCCACCGAAGAATAATCCAGCTTCCTTCAGTGAATGCACCAACTTTTTTCTTGTTGGATACTCCTTCTGTAAATAGTAGCCGTAAACATGTCTTCGGATAGCATCGGCATCAAAGCTATCGATGCCTACGACTGGTTTTGCTCGTTTTCTCTTTTTTGGTGTGTGAAGTTTATTTTCTTCTGTGCCAGTCTCGCCATATTTTTTTTTAGTTATCCGTCTAACAGTTCGTTGTCCAATATTAAGCGCATCAGCTACGCGTTCAACCACTGACGTTATAGGTAAAATTGGCCCTCCATTTTGAGCTTCACGATCGAAATAGTTACGAAGGCGTATTACGAACTCACGTGTCTGACTATTTAGAACAGTTCTCTGCGTACGTTCAGTCATATCGACGAAATCCACAACAAAGGGCTTGAACAGAGTCCAAATTAACGAGCAAGGGTCAACAGTAATGCAGTATCAATATTTGAAATCCAAAGCCAGGTCAAAACTATATCACAATCGCATTGCACTGACAGTTTATACTTTTCGAAGCAACGTCAATTCGAAACTGCTTTGTTTTGCATTGAGCATTGACGCGAGTTTGCCGGAGGTAGTAGTTGTGCTAGCCAGCGATCCTATGTGACGATCGTATTAGATTCCATTTTTAAAAATTTTCAATTTAGAAAACCAAATGCCGAGTTGTGGTATATATCATATAAAAATAAAAATTTTACCTTTTGTATGAAACAGCTGATATTTTTTTGCGATTTCAGAGGTTTGTCCACATAGTGAAAATTGTTCATATTCACAAGTACATTCACCCCTTAAATGGTGCAAACTGATTTTTCTACACTTGTATACATTTTAGAAATCAATTTAATAAATAAATTTTGAGTCCTAAACCTAAAACTACATTCGATAAAATTTATGAATCTCTGCACATCACTATCGTCAATAAAGTAATACAATTATTTCCTTCAAAGTCGTTATCAATTAATACGGAACTTCATGAGCGGACAAACGTCAAACCGGCCATCATAGCGTGCCGCTAGTGTAGATTTGGAGAATGGGGAGAGGAAAATACGAAATGGTGTGAACGTTGCCATTTTTATTATAAAAATTCTTTTTAAACAATCGACTTCAAACTCCCGCTTTTCTACATTACAAACACACTATACAAAGTACCTATTTAATTTATTGTTGATATTTTAAAAACCGCTCGACCGTTTTCGATGAAATTTATATGGCACCACCTGGGAAGTATGCCTTTTGAAACAAAAAAGAATTTTTCAAATCGATCCACACTTCTTCAAGTAATCGGTGAACGTATATAAAAAAAACATTCCGACGAATTGAGAACCTTCTTCTTTTTTTAAATTCGGTTAAAAACATTACATAATAATTCAATGGTTAAAAATGTGATAAAGTATGGTGACCTAAGACGTTCAGGAGTCAGGACGTACACTACCAACGCTTACAGCAGTATTAATTCAAAATTATTTTGATATTGTATGTCATATAATCATATTATGTAGAAGTCATATTATAATCTATGACTCTCAAAACAAAATTGAATGAATACTGTTTAATGCGTAAGTAGTTAGTAGTATAGTCCTCGAATTGCCTTTTTTGTTAACACCACGTGTTGTTCCTACCTAACGACACGGTAAGTATATATTCGATTAACCTGGGATTAAATTAACCCAAATCGGCAAACGAGCTGACTTTGATTGGTCAATTAATAGTGTTTACGGTGTCGGTATCTTGTCTCGGAGAGCTTTTCTACATTACCTTCTAGTTAAAATCAAGTTACTTTATTTTCGAGATGACATTGCTGCAGCAAATGAGCGATATTTATGACATTACCTATTTTGATAGTTTAATGGACAAGGTAATTAATCTCCAAATGCTAAAAAAAGTTAAAGCCTCATAAACCTGTGGCATATGTATTTCGACCGTTTAATTTTAACTGCGCGGTTTGTTGTGGCGCTTTAACGAGCGGCCACGCACGCGCGGGTTAATTTTAAACCGAATTTCAAACCGCCTGGTTTGTACGGAAGTAATCATTATACGGGATTACTCTCTTTACACGTGGACATTGACAGCTGGTATTTTCCACAAATACAAAGACGCATAGCAAGCTACAAAGCGGACTGTGTGTTGGGTGTCTAGGGAAAAATTCGCAGGAGATAAATAGAGGAAATCTGCTATGGGATGTGCTAAAAATGATTGCTACAGTTCGACGATAGCAATCATATCTGATTGGCTGAATTTTATTTTCGAACTAGCTGATGCCCGCGGCTTTATCTACGTGGATTTAGTTTTTATCCCTCTGGAAGCCTTTGTTTTTCCGGGATAAAAAGTAGCCTAAGTCACTCTCCAGGTCTTCAAATATACCCATTTAAAAATCACGTAGATTCTAAGCTCCGTTGCAGCGTGATTGAAGGACAAATCAACAAACAACACATGCACAAGCATTTATAAAATTAGCGAATACTAGTAAAGATTAAGTTGGAATTATTTAAACCCTGCCGAGAATCGAATGTGGTGTTTCATTCACCACATTCGATTCTTGGCAGGCTCGGCACAACGTTCAACGCTTCGCCAGAGAAGTAATCCCATTACTATACATTTATACATATACATATATTTTTATGTTTAGCCAAAATGCTTTTTCCGTGGGTCTTATCACAGGAAATATAGACACTAATCTTAGTCTCATTTTCAATGACGTTTTAACACAGGAAGCGTGATAATGGTAATTTGAAGCTGAGTGGGATGGAATTATTTTACGCATTATGTTATCATCAACTGTTTAACAATTACATTAACAGATATAGCATTTAACTTACTTCCACATACTTATATTTACTTACTGTCATTTCAATAACATAAAAACATCAAATTCTATAAAAAAAAATAACATCTAGAGTGTAGACCACTGGAACGAGGAAATTCTGGTTGCGCTACCCCCCGTGAAAGGCCAAACTTATAATTCGTCATGATCGTAGAATAACGAAGGATTTGCATTTTACTAAATTTACAGTACAGCCATTTGAAATGATTTCCGACTTTTTTTGTCATTCCTTTCTAAATAAAAAAAATCTGAAATCCACAATGTGAAAGTTCATTACTATTACAGATTTCTTATTATTTAGATTTTAATTTATTAAAATTATTTCAAATGGCTGTATTGTAAAGTTAGTAAAATGCAGATCCCTCGTTGTTCTAAGATCATGACGATATATTATTTGAGGTAACTTTCAGCCCTCCGGTCAACAGTGGACATTAATTACTTACTTAGACCACAGAATATTATAATATTACGTATTAAAACTAAACATAAAGGCATACGGGCATTTTGAATTTTTTTCATACTTTCCCCAGATCAGTAAATGCGCGTGAGTACGATGCGGACAAATGTGCGATCGGCTTTAGCCGTTCCTAGCCATATTTCCAGAACTTTTTATTGCCGTAAGTAAGTACGTAATAGTCGTTTGTCGTTTAAATCGCGATTTCAGATCTAATCGCCTCCATATTTCACCAGAACTCTATTGAAACTTTGCCAACTAAAGTTCATGCTCCCTTTTAACTTTAACTACCTAAGGAATCCCATTGTTTTCGGTTTATTTACTGATATTTGACTCGACAGTTAAATAGAGGTTATTTGAAGATTCTGCATCAGCCAATTTCGTTAATTACTCATGACTGTTGAATAACTGATGGTAAACTGTAATTAATGATCAATGAACTATGTTTGTCTTTACTCCCAAAATAAAACAGTGACTCGGACGAAGCTGACATCAAAACCTAATTAACCCAATTAGCTATTAAAAATCATAAAAAATACGCGTCGAATTGAGAACCTCCTCCTTCTTTTGAAGTCGGTTGAAAATGCAATCTCTCTGCATGGTTCACAGCTTGAGAAGAACACTGAAGAACAAAGAAAATTGTTCAAGAAATACTTCTACATCACACTTAATATTATAAATGCGAAAGTGTGTTTGTTTTTTGGTTTGTTCTTCAATCACGCCGCAAAAGAGCTACGGATTGACGTAATTTTTACAAGCTTTTATTTAACTTGTAGGTAATGTTTGTTTGGGTCAAATCTTGCAAGATGAATTAGACCCACTTCCCGGTTTCTGATCGAGCTGAAGTTTTGCATGTATGTGTAAATCGGATGACAATGCAATATTATTGTGACATGGAGCTGATCTGATGATGGAGACGGAAGATGGCTATCGGAACTCTGTAATAAAACGACGTAACCCCATCGAGTTTGGGTTCGTTTGATTCGTCATAACAAGTACTCTGATCCTAGATGATATTCAGGGTCTAATGATGTAGCTTGCATTTAAAAAAAAATATTTACACTTGTTTGCATGGATATAGTTGAGGTTCTGAAGTGTGACATAGGCTACTTTTTATCCCGGAAAATCAAACACTTCCCGAGGGATTTTAAAAACTAAATCCTAAACTATTTAAAGAATTGTGTCAGATAACAGTTAAATCCAAAGATCACAGTCAACAGTAGGTCTGGTTTGGAAGGATATATAGATCGTTCAACTTCTTTTTCAAGAGCACAAAATCACTATTTAGAGCAGCGGTCTCAAAAGTTGAAATCGCCCTAATGATTGCCAACCTTAGCAAGGAGACGGCACGTTAAGAAGAAGAACTTCTTTTTAAACTACTCGTCAAAAAAACTCTACCCATATAAAAGTTACATCCTTAAAGTTATGTCACATTAAAATTAATGTCAAAAATGTTTCAAAACTAACACGGGATGGGTGGCATGGCTGATGACTGAGTGATCAGGCATTTGAAAATGTTTATGTTATTACATCTTGTGGTTAAGTTTAAACGCCTTGCACGCCTTCTTGAGAAATTGATTGTCACTGTCGATCCTTGACGTTACTGTTAGAACTCGATTGGAGTTTCACTCATGTTTGACTCGATTCCTGTTGCTTGTAAAAAACATGGTTGGTACTTGGTAGTGTATGTAATTAAACTGCCTTAGATACATTTTTTTTTGCTTGTTCTGACCTGTCCGTATCTATATATATAAAAGAAAGTGGTGTTAGTTACACTATTTATAACTCAAGAACGGATGAACCGATTTGGCTGAAAATTGGTGGAGAGGTAGCTTAGAACCAGGAGACGGACATAGGATACTTTTTATCCCGTTCGACCGCGTTTCCGTCAAGTCACTATAAAACGTGGTAGGAAAACGCATCTGACATGGAATAACAAAACGCAAATGACAGTGGAATAACAAAACGTAAAACGCTAAACGTAATTTTGTCTTTGGTTAAGTATGATAAAATTTGACAATTATAAAAAGTGTTATAATAAAGCATTACTGATACTATAAATGCGAAAGTGTGTTTGTTTGTTGGTTTGGCCTTCAATCACGTCGCAACAGAACAGCGGATTGATGCGATTTTTTGCATGGGTATAGTAATGGATGTAGTAGTGGGTCCTCAGACCGGGAGAGCTACTTTATATCTCGGATAATGAAAGAGTTCCCGCGGGATTTTTAAAAACTAAATCCATGCGGACAAAGTCGCGTGCATCAGCTAGTTTGATATATGTAGGTATACATTTTGTGTATTTGTTTTTGTTTGTTTTTTGTTCTTTACGTTAAAATCGACTGCAATGAAAATCAGGAACTTGGAGATAAAGATAAAAAAAAGTTGAGTGTCGTGGAACACTCGGTTGGAACGAAGTTTCTTCTAGTTCTAATAATAAATTAATAATAGAAAAAAAAACTGAAGTCAGGATTCGAACCCTCTAACCGACAGTTTCATTCCTTCGTTAAACTGTTACGGCACGAATGTTTTGATGTAAAGTGTGTAATAAACGAAGGCAACAAGGTGTCGTGACGGAAAAATCTTACGCCTAGCAACAAGGGCCGTGATGGGAAATTCTTACACATTGTTTCGTCTAGCCCCCATCCGCCAAACCGTCCGAAAAGGAACTTCGTTGTAATATATATATATTTTAAAAGAATATCAGCCAAGTTGAAATTGTTAATATTCTCCTCTCCCCTCCAAATAAGCGGAAAGCTTGTGTCAGGAGTGGGTACGACAATAGTGCAACGACCTTTCAGTTTTCAGTCCGCACCTTTAACCGTTGGGCTATTGAGGCTTAAGGTGGATTATACGAGTATGCCCGCGTAATTCAAATTTAATTTGGTTTTTCCCATTTCGTAAACTAATACGACAAAGTAGGCTTATGGCATTCTAATTGCGCCAGTAGAATTATCATCTTCACAGGTTTACATAAAAATCTTTACTTACTTGAAAGTGACCAGTTTAAGAAATTAATCAAAATACCGAGTTGGACGTGAGTTACTCACAAATTAGTCGGTATTTTGATTAATGTCTTAAACTGGTCACTTTGAAGTAAAGATTTTTATGTAAACCTGTGAAGATGATGATCCTACTGGCGCAATTAGAATGCCATTAGCCTAGTTTGTTGTATTAGTTTACAAATTGCGAAAAACCAAATTAAATTTGAAAATTAAGGTCTAAACAAATGGTAGCGTCGCGTGAGTAATACATATTTAAAATATATGATTATTTTATTGGTTCCCAGCCCGCATCCTCCGAGGCGGGGACACAAACCTGTTTCCGAGAGGAGCTCTGACTGCGGCCGCGTGTTTGTTTTCCTTGGCGAGAAACATTTGTCACGGAATGACAGGACAACCCTTTGAGTGATGTATTTACGTGTTGTTTAAATACTGAGAACTCGCTAATACAATTAGCATTACAATTGGATGAAATAAAAACTTACTTAAATGATTTTGACGTGTAACGTCTTCTAAATCGATGAACACCGGCTGAACGCACGAAAAAGTGTCACGTTCCGCCTGAGCCTGCGCCTGCAAGCGAGAGCGCGGAAAGAGCGATAGAAAGGCACGATCGGCCCAAGCGTTGGCTTGTGACTAGAGAAAATTGTAATTTTCAACTAACTCCTTCTTTGTATTATACAAAATAATGATAATTCAGTGATAATAATGCAATTCAATTCATAAAAGTATGCAATTTTTCATCAATGTTTCTTTATGACGTTATCACGTAAAACTATCGTCCGTAAACCGACTATATAGACAACCAGTTTTTTTTTTAAATATAGACTATAAGCAGTGATACCTTAGTGGTTAGTACTTTGGTCACCTATTCGGGATTAGCAGATTCGATTCCGCACCTCTGGCTTTTCTTAGTTATGTGCGTTTAGGAATTAAATATCACAAGCTTCAACGGTGAAGGAAAACATCGTGAGGAAAGGGAAACCGACACGCCTTGAGAGTTCTTCATAATATGTTGGAAGGTGTGTGAAGTCTGTCAATTTGCATTGCGCCAGCATGGTGGACATAAGCTAGGTATACTATAACCCTTCTCTGAGAGGAGACCTGTGCTCAGTAATGCGCTATTGATGGTTTGCTAATAATGATGATGATGTGTCAAAATGACAGATTTCATATCTGTCATTTTGCGCGCTCATGTAAAATGACGTATAAAGAACACATCATTTTACCAGCTTTACCTTGTTTTTTAATCTTAAAAGAAAATCAATATTCCTTATTCAGAGGATTATAGCAGAGGAATATTGATTTTCTTTAAATATCATGAAATTCCGCAAAGTAACGCCTGATTCTATTCAATATTACCTTTAACCGTTTGGCTGTTTGGGCTATGGCCTTCAGCAGATTGGTAATTGATAAAAAAATGATAAAGTTTCATTAAGAATGTTTAATGTAAATATGATCTGGCAGCCCTGCCGGAGCACAATCGTTTAAAGTGATTAAAACCTCGCACCTCAATTAATACAAAAAGTCTCCGCGGACCTGCCACAAGCACGTGGCACGCCGACACTGCAGCCAACCTACCGGCGCGAGTTGAGGTCCCTGCACACGAGCCACTTGCGGCGGGCCCCGCGAGCGGTAGCTTGGTTGAGAATATGGGCGAAAACACATCCAAGCGGCGCGGCGCGGCGCGGCGCTGCAATGCGGAAATCGGCGGCGGACGCCCGTAGTTGTCAGGGAGGACGTCGATTTCCGCGTTGAGGCACCGCTTGGATGTATTTTCGACCTATGGGCGGCGTTTAACATTTATTTCTATTTGACTTTGAGTATCGGCATTTATTTGAGGTCTTTATTGTAAACACATTTTTTAATTATATTAGTTAAGTTGGACTTGACTAATATTCTCCTCTCGCCTCTATAGGCGGAAAGTTCTATAATATAAAACATGCAAGCACGGAAATACTTATTGCAACGCATGGGGATCAAAACCTTTCACTTTAATCCCCAATCTTTCGATTTTGTTTCGCCTAAGTACAGTTTTTTTATTCAATGAAAAGATTTTTACATGATTGCTTGGTCGATTCATGAGATTTTCTTTGAATGAATTCTTATTTTCTTAGTTTTTCGTATTTTAGTGTCAAGTGCAATGCACTTCGTCAACTTACTATATTATTTACTAACTAGCTGATGCCCGCGACTTCGTCCGCGTGGATTTAGTTTTTAAAATCCCTCGGGAACACTTTGATTTTCCGGGATAAAAGTAGCCTTTGTCACTCTCCAGGTCCTCAATTATACCCATGCAAAAAATCACGTAGATTCGTGGCTCTGTTGCGGCGTGATTGAAGGTCAAACCAACAAACAAACACACTTTCGCATTTATAATATTAGTAAATATGATTAGAATATTAAATTACATAGGAAAACACTGTAATATTACGTCCATACGATGTATTACATCCATACCTACTATGTAGTATGTAGGTATAATGATCGTTTGACAAAATCTGACGCCTTTGGTTTGGAGTAGTTTGACTTTGACAAAATAGTATACACGATGGCTATATACGATAAATTAAGCATGCCAGCTTAAGATGAGCCGTATATTCAAAGTATCCTGTAGATTCCGGGGTGCAAGTAATTTGGACCTTCTACTGAAGATTGTGATGTCTATAATTTCTGACCTACTAAATTGATGACCTTGAAATAATTACAGGACAATCTCTAAAGTACCTGCTTTCTAACAAAAAAAGAATGAATGAAATCGGAATACGCCTTAATGAATTACAGCTAAATACACATATTGACTTTCATCCCCTCTCCCAAGGGAACCGTGCTGAATTTCGGGATAAAAAGTATCCTATATTATACCTCGTAGTATGAACTTAAATCGTGCCAAGTTTCATTTAAATCCGTCCAGTAGTTTCGGCGTGATGCGCGGCCAAGATACAGACAGACAGACAGACAGACAGACAGACAGACAGACAGACAGACAGACAAAAAATTAAAAAAAAATTGTTTTGGCTTCATTATCGATTATAGAGTGCCCTCAAACAAAAATTTTCAAAATATCTTCAATGTACAGAATTGGACCTGTTACAGTTTTATTATATTATAGATAGTATAGTAAGTGTTTTAAGAATTGCTTGGTTTTGTGTACGTTAGAGTTTTGATAATTTGTAGAGCGTCGAGCTACCACGTTAATTTTTCTTAAAAATTCAAAATTGGTTTTCAAGAGCAACTGCTGAGTTTCTTGCCGGTATTTCGAAGCAGAATCTATTTTCCAAACCGGTTATTGTCTTGACTTTTCATGAAAGCCACAGGTTGGCTTAAGGCAGCAATAAATAATTTTGAATTTTGATTAGTGCATTAAAAAGTATCAATCTCGATGAATCTTTCCTTCATTGCCGTACTAAGCAGCCCAATAATGCAACTCTTCAAATAAATCACTGTCACTGGTTACTAGGGCGAAAGGGCTCGTCGCAAGTAGCCCGCGTGTGAGAGGCCTTACAGTGGCGGAGTTTGATGGGTTCATCCACTTTATGATTTCCCGCGGGGTTTCCGCATGTGCACATCACTTCATACATTCGCTTTAAGGTTTCGATAACTTTAAGGGATTGGGACGTAGGAGCATATTTTGTTGTACCGAGTTGGGTCGAAGTATTTTCGTTACCTCCCTACCATCAAATTTTATATTTAGTAAGTTACTAGCTGATGCCCGCGACTTTGTCCGTGTGGATTTAGTTTTTAAAATCCTTCGGGAACTCTTTGATTTTCCGGGATAAAAAGTAGCCTTGTAGTATGTCACTCTCCAGGTCCTCAACTATACCCATGCAAAAATCACGTCGATCCGTAGCCCTGTTGCGGCGTGATTGAAGGACAAACCAACAAACCAAGAAACAAACACACTTTCGCATTTATAATAAGGATTAAAGAAATAAAATGGCGACCCCTACTTTAATATACAAAATCTATACTAATTATTGCATAAATGCAATAGTGTGTTTGTTTGCTACTTTTTCGCGAATCTACAACTGCACTGCCCTGCATTGTCTAAGGTTATTCCATTGATCGTTATCGTATTCGATGACATTAGCGTCAAACTAAAATAAACCATAACAGCATTTAATTAGAGCTCAATTTCGTGTATGCGGTCTACTTCGTTGTACTGAATTTGTGACTTTAAATCAGTACAGTCAAGGATGGAAGTAGCTTGGATCCTGGAAAGGGACTTAGTTACTTCTTACTTTAATTCCGAAAAATTGAAGACAACAGAATTTCTGAAAAAATTTAATCCAGGCGCATGAGGTTGCGGGCATCAGCTAGTGTTAATGTTTAATATTATAATGTAATAAAAGGTATTCATTATTGAGAGTTATATATATATATATATATATATATATATATATATATATATATATATATATATATATATATATATATATATATATATATATATTCAAAGCAAGAGCAAAATAAAGTGTCATTAATATGAGTGTCATAAATTAAAACTTACATAAATCTATCTGTGTAGATATGTAAAATTTATATGTGTAGATATTCTAAGAAAACGTTTCATCCTTTTTAACTAAAATTATGAGGAATGAAAACAATTAATAACGTATACTTAAAATCCAATCGTTAAATCAATCAAGTCAAGGAAATCGTATAATTATTTATTTATTTGAATTCATTAATTATTTTTTATTGCTACCTACTTTAAAAGTAATCAGTAAATAGGTTCTCCATCGATTTGGCAATTAAAACGAGATTCTCGTTTATCGTTCGAACTATCTGATCTGCATACATACATTATATTATAATATGTAAGTATATAATCCGGTAAATGAGGTAAACATAAATATCGCCGCGTTTGAAGTGAAACCTAATAGATCATTAATGGCAATGGGTATCGCATCGTATTCGACAAGCCATGCGAGCACCTCTACTAATGTCCCTATACCACAGAATATTAATAGTTCTACGTACCTATACCACCTATACTAACAATGGAATGTGACGTACATTCTAAAGCGTAAAAAAAAAAGAATCTCGCATGAAGCCTTGAACAACATGCATACCTTAAATGTGGAATTATTCCGCATTTTCTTTTCAGCTTTGTGACATAATCTCCGTATTTTGTAGATTTTCAACCTTTTAAGCACGAAGATTTGCAAGCGAAGTATGGAGCAGGCGCTATAATAAAAGCGCAAATAAAAGAAATATTTGGATCTTTTTTGCATCACCGCCACCACTATTCGTAGAACGCTGGCCAACGAGTTCTTCAACTTACACTTTGGTTGAATAATTCGTTGACCAGATTACGTTTTTTCTCTTCATGTTATTCACCACATATTGTTATTGTCTTTTTTCTCCCCCCATTCTTTTTTCTTCCCAGTTGAGTTTTTTGTTTTCCTTAATTAGATATGTAAATTATTCTATCTGTGAAAACTTATAATTAGCTATTTATTTATTTATTTTCTTCTGTTCTTATCTATTTACTTTTTTATATTAGCTGTAAGTTTTCCCTGTAAAATAAAATTAAAAAAAAAAAATTGTGAAAGCACCAGGAGCCGGCGGTCCTTCGGCTTTAAGTCAACGAATTCTACGAAGAACTATGCTGTGTAACCGAATTTCTACAAAATACTTATTCATCAATTTAGTACAGGGAAATTAATAAAGAGTTGTAGATACTAGAAGGTAAAACTATTTTTATTTTACTGACTATATTACAACCAAAATCTGAAACCTGTTGATAAATTGATATACAAAGCCAGGTTGCACTACGTGTACTGTATACAAAACTTGCCACTTAAATTGGTAAAATTAGTTTGGCACTTTAGAAAGAACTTCTGAATATATAGTAGGTAATTTTATTCTTCTTTGTAAGGCGTTACAAGTCAATGTAATTTTAGATCTCACTGCTATCTCACCGAAGCCGATCGAGAACCGCGAGTAGGGCCGGTATCCTATTAGTTTAGCGAGAATTAATCTGTATGCAAATGAAAGTATTCCCCGTAACGAGGTGCCGCCATCGCCATAACTATTAATTCATCCCAATCAGTTCGCCGAATCGCTTGAGACTCTGGTTAACGCTCTCTATTAATATATTAATGATATTAAATTTCTGTCAACAGAGGTCCTTGTACAGCTAGCTTGTAGATACGGCTTCGTCCAATTTTTTCAAACGAATATTAGCGGGATTCGAACCCACATCTCTTGGGAATCGCGCCCGAGTGTGTTAGCCACTTACACTATAGCCACGGTCGAACTACACGTCAGCATCGAAATTAGTGATATTATGTGTCTACTTTTTCAGTTTAAGCAACTGTTAGCGACATCTAGTAGCAACACGTTACAGTTGTTGATCTACTTTCCAAGACCCCATATTGCAATGGAGCTCATTAGGAACTAGAGATGCCACATTGCTTTTAACTATTTTTATTTTTATTAAAGTGTTAACCTACACTTATCGAAATATCAGAATAAATTTATAAACACATATCTAAAATTCCGAAGCCAGCGGGATTCGAACCCACATCTCTTGGGAATCGCGCCCGAGTGTTAATTTTTGTTATGTGTTTATAAATTTATTCTGAATATTAGCTATGCTTGACTTGACATAATATACTTAAATCACGGTAATATTATGTATCTCTCCTTCCCAAAAACTTGGTAAGCTTGTGTGTACGAAATAGTGTTATGGTCGGGGATCGAACCGTCGACCTATTAGTTTTGAGTCCGCATCTTTAATTTTGTTGTTTTTTATTGTGGTGTAAAAAATATTAAAAGTATCTCTAAAACCTAGGGAAATAATGGAATACCCGGAGACTTAGTGCTGAGCTTTAGACAAAAGCTGAAGTATGAATTGTATGATATTATGGAACCTCTGACTTACCTTAGTACCCAGTGAGACCTGGACTGCTAGCTGGCCTAGATCTCAGTGCTCAGGCAAGGTAAGATAAATGCCAGCAATTATTCAGATTTATTATAATTTTACCTGAGGATGTAGTGTAATATTTCAAGATAGCGTTAACTTATAAAGTATGCAGTGCCTTGGGATACTTTAAAAAAAATCGGCCAAGTGCGAGTCAGCCCTCACTCTTTTAGGGTTCCGTTAAAAAAAATTAAATTAAAATATTTCCATGTACCCATGTAAATATTTTAATTTATTTTTTTTAATTTAATTTAATTTTTATTATTTGTTGTTATAGCGGCAATAGAAATACACAATATGTGAAAATTTCATCTGTCTATCTATTACGGTTTACGAGATACAGCCCTCTGACAGACGGACGGACGGACGGACGGACGGACGGTCGGACGGACGGACGGACAGCGTAGGCTTAGTAATAGGGTCCCGTTGGTACCCTTTGGGTACGGAACCCTAAAAAGTACTAGTATAAAAAATTCAAAATTATTTATTTTATGTACCTCAGCCTTTGGCTCTTATGACAAGTCAAGACTCTACCACCGGTTCGGAAAACAGACAGGTTCCATTTAACGTCCACAGAGATCAAGTTTTTCAAAAGAAGCTAGGAGCCGGCTAGACGAAGCGATGATACGGAAAATGGCAGGCAACGATTGGATGCGAAAGGCCGAGAATAGGCAACATTGGCGCTACTTAAAAGATGCCTATGACCAATAGTGGATGCACTCTGGCTAATCCTTGGCCTGATGGTTAGTATACGATGATCACTTACCACTCGACAAACTGCTGAAGACAAATGGCCGGGCTCGATCTGGGAACAAGAAGAATTGGATAAGACAAGTGGACGGTATAGAGCAAGTTTTTAAAAACAATAGTTTTTTGCGATCTGATTTGCGTACCTAGTGGTGATCGCTGTTGATCCATAAATGAGAGGCTTCAGGTTTGGTTCACTGCAAGGGCCATTCGGGAAATTACGCGCTTACATAATCGGGCTCGTAATCGAAGCCTTTTGATTAATCAATAATTGATATATGACTGGTATCGAATAATAAGAACAATTGGGTATTTGACTGATATTTTTTTTATTTATGTAAAATAACGTTTTTCATATTATACTAGCTGATGCCCGCGACTTCGTCCGCATGGAATAAGTTTTTAAAAATCCCGCGGGAACTCTTTCATTATGCGAGATAAAAAGTAGCTCTCCCGGTCTGAGGAACCACTACTACATCCATTACTATACCCTTGCAAAAAATCGCATCAATCCGCTGTTCTGTTTATTTTTTTTTTAAAGTATCCTATGTCCGTCTCCTGGTTCTAAGCTACCTCTCCACCAATTTTCAGCCAAATCGGTTCATCCGTTCTTGAGTTATAAATAGTGTAACTAACACCACTTTCTTTTATATATATAGATTTATTTATAACACAATGCCATTTCTCTTTTTAAATATCTTTACTAGTTTTGGAATTATAAGCTGTTTTACTGTGACTTTATCTGTCTCTTTCTACAACGAAATTTTGTATGGAGCTGATGAATTGTGACATCACACTTGAGTAGCGCTCTGGAAACTTTAAAGCACTATAACTTATTTATTTTTGGACCGATTTATTTTCTGTTTTTACAAATGTTATTCTTACATGTTACATTTTCGGTTAAAAATAATGAATCAACATTTTGAGTATAGTCAAATACCCAATTGAATAATTCGATTGTTTTTCGAATGAATCGCCTATCTTTGGTTTGCGGTTACTTTTAGGCCCGCTTGCAGAGACGCCGGGGTTAGTTAACCCAGGAATAAAGTAATTTTAACAGAAGCTTTATACAAAATCTGTCCTTTTAACCCAGAGTTAGCTGCTAACTCTGGGTTAAAAGGATAACCCAGCGTTTCTGCAAGCGGACCTTAGTCATAAAATTCTTAAAACTCCAAGGTTATATACAAACTAGCTGATGCCCGCGACTTCGTCCGCGTGGAAAAAGTAATAAAAAAGAATTGTTTTATGTTAATCGTGAGGTTTTTACGATTGTACTACGCCACTATACATATAATATTCTGTACCTACTTGGTACCTGCAAACCTACAATATCAATTCAAAATGGAAATTTTGTAAATACCCACAATTTAGGCAGGACCAGCAGCATCAGGATTGAGGAGTTGGTAAGTGGTCTTCAATGATGGATTGGCAACTGGTCTTCATTCTCGCCTGCATCACTGGACTGTAGTCCAGTGATGCAGGCGAGAATTTTCGATTGCACTACGCTTCTTTTTAGTTTATACTTGGCATCTACAGTAGCAACTGAAAACCGAAATTTTCGTGAGCGAAGCGAGTGTGAATTTTTTTTGATCGCACTACGCCTCTGTATAGTCCATACTAATTGGTATCTACAAAAGCAATCTATAATCGACATTATCGCTAGTAAAGCCAGTGCGACATTTTAAGGATTGCACTACGCCACCATATAGTCCATACTTGGCACCTACATAAGCAACACAAAAGCGATGTTATCGCGAGCGAAGCAAGCGCGAAATTTTCAGAACTGCACTACTTAACTATGTACTCCATACTTGGTTTAGACTCACAACAACAATTAAGAAAAGACATTTTCGCCTACGAAGCGAGCGCGAAAATTTTTAAGATTTCATTGCATCACTATGTAGTCCAAAACGGACATTTCGCAAAATTTTTAGGGCTGCACTACATAACTGTGTCATTCATACTTGGTTCTTACAGTATCAATTAAGAAAGACACATTTCGCGAGCGAAGCGAGCGCAAAAATTTTCGATTGCACTACGCTTATTTGTAGTTCATACTTGGCACCTACAGTAGCAACTGAAATCTGATATTTTCGCGAGCGAAGCGAGCGCAAAGATTTTTTGATCGCATTAAGTACGCCTCTGTGTAATCCATACTAATTGGTATAGACAAAAGCAATCTATAATCGACATTATCGCTAGTAAAGCGAGTGCGACATTTTTACGATTGCAGTACGCCACTATGTAGTCTATACTTGGCACCTACATAAGCAACACAAAACCGACGCTGTCGCGAGCGAAGCGAGCGCGAAATTTTTAAGGACTGGACTACTTAACTATGTATTAATACTTGGTTTACACTCACAACATCAATGAAGAAAAGACATTTCCGCGAGCGAAGCGAGCGCGAATTTTTTTACAATTACGTTGCATCACTATGTAGTCCATACTTGGCAATCGAAAACAGACATTTTCGCAAATTTTTAGGGCTGCACTACTTAACTGTGTCCTTCATACTTGGTTCTTACAATACCAATCAAGAAAAGACACAACTTCGCGAGCAAAGCGAGCGCAAAAATTTTAGATTGCACTACGCTCCTTTTTAGTTTCTACTTGGCACCTACATAAGCAAGCGAAAACCGAAATTTTCGCGAACGAAGCGAGCGCAAAAATATTTTGATCGCACTACGCCTCTGTGTAGTCCATACTAATTGGTATAGACAAAAGCAATCTACAATCGACATTTTCGCGAGCGAAGCGAGCGCAAAAATTTTCGGTTGCCCTACGCTTATTTGTAGTTCATATTTGGCACCTACAGTAGCAACCAAAAACTGATATTTTCGCGAGCGAAGCGAGCGCGAAATTTTTTAGGACTGCACTACTTAACTATGTACTCCATACTTGGTTTACGCTTACAACAACAATGAAGAAAAGACATATTCGCGAGCGAAGCGAGCGCCTAATTTTTTAGAATTACATTGCATCACTATGTAGTCCATACTTGGTTTACACTCAAAACAACCATGAAGAAAAGACATTTTCGCGAGCGAAGCGAACGCGAAATTTTTTAGGACTGCACTACTTAACTATGTACTCCATACTTGGTTTACACTTACAACAACAATGAAGAAAAGACATATTCGCGAGCGAAGCGAGCGCCTAATTTTTTAGAATTACATTGCATCACTATGTAGTCCATACTTGGCAATCGAAAACGGGCATTTTCGCAAATTTTTTAGGGCTGCACTACTTAACTGTGTCCTTCATACTTGGTTCTTACAATACCAATCAAGAAAAGACACAATTTCGCGAGCAAAGCGAGCGCAAAAATTTTAGATTGCACTACGCTCCTTTTTAGTTTCTACTTGGCACCTACATAAGCAAGAGAAAACCGAAATTTTCGCGAGCGAAGCGAGCGCGAAAATATTTTGATCGCACTACGCCTCTGTGTAGTCCATACTTTTTGGTATAGACAAAAGCAATCTACAATCGACATTTTCGCGAGCGAAGCGAGCGCAAAAATTTTCGATTGCACTACGCTTCTTTGTAGTTCATACTTGGCACCTACAATAGCAACTGAAAAGTGATATTTTCGCGAGCGAAGCGAGCGCGAAATTTTTTAGGAACGCACTACTTAACTATGTACTCCATACTTGGTTTACACTTACAACAACAATGAAGAAAAGACATTTTCGCGAGCGAAGTGAGCGCGAATTTTTTTACAATTACATTGCATCACTACGTAGTCCATACTTGGCAATCCAAAATGGACATTTTCGCAATTTTTTTAGGGATGCACTACTTAACTGTGTCCTTCATACTTTGTTCTTACAATACCAATCAAGAAAAGACACAATTTCGCGAGCAAAGCGAGCGCAAAAATTTTAGATTGCACTACGCTCCTTTTTAGTTTAAACTTGGCACCTAGGTATACGCCTCTGTGTAGTCCATACTTATTGGTATAGACAAAAGCAATCTACAATCGACATTTACGCGAGCGAAGCGAGCGCAAAAAATTTCGATTGCACTACGCATATTTGTAGTTCATACTTGGCACCTACAGTAGCAACTGAAAACTGATATTTTCGCGAGTGAAGCGAGCATACTTGGTTTACACTCACAACAACAATTAAGAAATTTTCGCCAATGAAGCTAGCGCGAAAATTTTTACAATTTCATTGCATCACTATGTAGTCCATACTTGGCAATCCAAAACAGACATTTCGCAAAATTCTTTAGGGCTGCACTACATAACTGTTTCCTTCATACTTGGTTCTTCTTCTTCTTCTTCTTGAGGTGCCATCTTCTACCGAAGGTTGGCTATCATATTGGCTATTCGGACCTTACACACAACTGCGCGGAATAAGGATCGAGTACTCAGTCCGAACCATGTCCGGAGATTCTTGAGCCAAGAGGTCCGTCTTCTTCCAGGGGGTCTCCTACCTTGTATCTTCCCCTGTATTATTAGTTGGAGCAACTTGTACTTATCGCCACGCATTATATGTCCCAGATATTGCAGTTTTCGTTGCTTTATTGGTTCGTTATACTTGGTTCTTACAATACCAATCAAGAAGACACATTTTAGCGAGCGAAGCGAGCGCGATAATTTTCGATTGCACTACGCTTCTTTGTAGTTCATACTTGGCACCCGCAGTAGCAACTGAAAACTGATATTTTCGCGAGCGAAGCGAGCGCGAAGGTTTTTTTGATCGCACTACGCCTCTGTGTAGTCCATATACAAATGAGTACATAATTTAATATAATTTTTTTACAAAACAAAGTATATATTTTTTTCTTAAGTTTTTAAAACCGCTCAACCGATTTCGGTAAAATTTAAAAAGTACCTGGGAAGTACCCTTTCAAACAAAAAAGTAAGAATTTTCCAAATCAGTTCAGGCGCCTTCAAGTAATCGGTGAACATACATAAAAAAATTGAAAAAATAGATTCCGAGTTCCGACGAATTGAAAATCTGCTCCTTTTTCGAAGTCGGTTAAAAAGAAATCTACAATCGACATTCTCACAAACGAAGCGAGTGAGACATTTTTTACGATTGCACTATGCCACTTTGTAGTCTTCACTTGGTTGGTACCTACAATATGAATTCATTATCGACATTTTGTAAACACCTACTATTTAGGTGGGTATTATCATCAGCAGCATCGGGATTGAGAAGTTGGTACCATTAGTATCTAGTTGTAGCATGGGGAGGAGACGGGAGGTGGATGATTCCTAAACCGAACCGAGCGATAATTAAATTAGCTGAATAGATTGATGCCATCTAAGAATACAAAGCTCCTGTGGGAAATTTTAGTAAACGGAAAACGGAGACGCAAAATTTTTTACGGCTGCGTTATGCCACTACCCTAAGTAGTTCATACTAATTGTTACCTATCATTGGTGAGCAGTACCCAGCAGCATCAGAATTGAGTCCTCTTTTACGGCTCCACTACACTATTATATTTTAAATATTTGGCACCTACAATATCAATTCACAATCGACAGTTCGTAAATATCCATGATTTAGGTGGGCAGTACACTGCACCATCAGGATTGAGGAGCTATGGCCTGGAGGTCAGTGATATAGTATAAAATTAGTATGTAATGAATAGCTCAGGTCAAGATATGGCTATGGTATGAATGTAATAAGATCTATATACGTATATATCGTATGCGAGTGACCTGGAACTATCCGAGAGAAGTTTTGTCCTCTATCTCCGATAATATCTAGCAGATCTTCACCAAAATTGGTCATTGTATTTCTTGTCGTACACACTTTCAAATAAAGAAAGAATTATTAAAATCCGTTCAGATTTGACTGAGTTATGGAGTAAAATCAACAAAAAGTTTTATCCCCTATCCTGGAGTAACCTTATGTTTTATCGGGATAAAGACTATCCTATATGTTGACCCGGAGTATCAGCTACCGCTGTACTAAATTTCATTTAAATCCGTTCAGTAGTTTTCGCGTGAAGCGCGGACAGACAGACAGACAGACAGACAGACAGACAGACAGACAGACAAAAATTAAATAAAAATCAGTTTTGGGCTCAGTATCGATAGTCAAGCATCCCCCAATAAAAATTTTCAAAATATATTAAATGTACAGAAATTTTCCAGTTACAGTTTTATTATAAGTATAGATGAGAGGATAATAAAAATAAAACCGCCCGATACCGTTGCCTCGGGATCGCGTATTTTTTCTTTTTACCCTCGTTTTTTGTGGAGTCAACAGCTGCCCCGTCGGGAGACCGTTTTTAGACCATAAATATCAATTCACAGCATCTAAATCGCATTTATATTTATTTAGACCCCAACTTTGTACAGATTTTGTTTATTTCTTCTTCTTCTGTGATGTAAATATGTATTACTTAGGTGGTCCTTTTAAAGTAGGTACTCTGTCAATTCATCTATTTTTTTGGTTTGCTATGTAGATTGAAATCTAACAGAAAAAAAACTTGAGAGGTATCAAGGGACACCCGGATGTAACGTAGTTCCTTTCGATTAATTAATTTGGCATTATGTTCGGTATATTATTAGAAATTATTTAAAATAAAATTGAAAATAGAAAATTCAGTCTGTCGAGCTGGGATTCGAACCATTGACTTTTAACTGTTAGGCGACTGCAGAAGCCACAAGGCTACGGAGATTAATATTGTACCGCGAAAATACCGAACACAATGCCTTCAAAAAAGTGTCGATCTGTCTAGCCCCCTTCCGAGTTCCGCACCGCGCGATACAAGGAACTACGTTCCAATAATATTTGTTGCTCTATCAGCTATCTATTATGGTTTTAATCAAGATCTCCATAATGGATTGCCTCTAAAGGTCTGTCAAGATAGGTAATCACCTACAAAAGGCCACCTCTCTATTGTGCGGGACGATATAGTGCAAGTGTTTGTGTAATAAAGAGACAGCATAATAGTGGACTGATTAAATAGCATAATTAGTTAGTAATTAATGTGTCATGTATAGTTTAGCAATTGTTTATAGTTTTAAGTACATAAGTCTCATGTATTATCTCATAAGTAAATAGGGAAAATAATAAATAAAGATGAAAATAGAAAACCCATAGGGAAATAGGCCGCGGCTCTCCTTACGGTACAGCTAGGAACCGTAAAGACACCTTATTAATTCCTAGAAATAGGCCGCGGCTTTCCCTACGGTACAGCTCATAGTAGTAAAGATACCTAATTATGTAATAATACCTATTATTATTACTAAATTGTGATTGGTTTAAGATAATGCGCTCTGATTGGTGCACTGATCGATAGCAAAATTACACCAATCAGAGGGGCTACATTTTTTCTGCTATTTTTGTATAAATACCGGGCTGAATTGTAAGCCGGCACAGTTCCCACCGGCAAGCGGTAGCGGTACCCAATAAAGGAAGAATAGTTCTTCGAGAGTTTTCCTTGCTACCCAACCAACCCAGCTACAGCGAATGTACAGAAGCGTACATTGAATGGTCCTTCGAGCCGGATCCGTTGGAAAATCGGGAAAATTCTGAAGAAAATTCGTCGGCCCAGCAAGAATGCCAGTGACACGGCAGGAACTCAAGAGCCGTAAGGCATCGTCAGAAGAAACTCCGTCCACGTCAGAGGGTACCGCTACCACCTCCGCGACCGAAACCAGCGCGGAGACCACTACCGCCTCCGCGTCGACAGCCACGGGGACTGTCACCACCGACACCACGGAGCGCACGACGACCACGGGTACCTCCGCGACGTCGGTGCGCTCTACAGCGCCATCCTCCGCGACAGTGAAGCGGACTGCGGCCGCCACTGCCGGCGCCGCTACCGCCGCCGCTTCCATCGCCGCCACCGTCGCACGCTCAACTACGCCCGCCGTCGCGCCGACGCTGCCAGCCGCCGCGACACAGATGGAACCCCCCGCCGCCAGGGAGGTTCCTGTTACAGTACAGGGGCGTACTCGAGATGTAGACACGTCTACAGTAAGGATGAAGAAAACAGTCAACACACGGGAGTCGAAGCAAGTACAGGTGCCCCGCCCCCCTAGCAAGAGGGGGGGTGGATCGACACACAGCAAGGCCAAGGCTCACAAGATAGCTAAGGCCAAAGAAGAGATGCTACGACTGCAGATCGAATTAGCTGCCGCCCGTCTCGCCGCTCTGGAAGCAGACGATACAGAAGATGAATTAGAAGACGACGATGGTGCCTACGCCGAACCCGAAGCCGAAGTGACTGAACGAGTGGACAGCTGGTTGGAGAGCCAACGCCCACGCCCCGTGCTAGCGATCACCGATGCACCGCACTACCCAATAGAAGAGCCGGTGGTCAACGACGCGGGACAACAGAAGCAACAGGAAGCAATACTTCAGTCACCGGCGGGAGTACAGCCCGGCTTAACGGAGTTAGCCGAAGCAATTACGCGCGCCGTCAAAGCAGCACAGCGCCCCAAGTTCATAGAGCTGCCAACGTTTGGAGGGTCACATCATGAGTGGCTACCGTTCCGCGCCGCATACTACGAAACGGAAAGCATGTTCACCACAGTGGAAAATACCAACCGTCTACGAAGAAACCTGAAGGGCAGAGCAAAAGAAGCTGTGGAGGGGCTTCTCATCACCAGCGCGCACCCATCAGAAGTCATGAAAACCCTGGAGTCAAGATTTGGAAGACCGGAGTCAATAGCAATGATGGAAATGGAAACGCTCCGCGGATTGCCACGTCTCACCGAGTCACCGCGTGACATTTGTATTTTTTCGACGAAGGTCTCCAACGTGGTGGCAACACTGAAGACTCTAAGCTGCGTGAACTACATGTACAACCCGGAAGTTTCGAAGACGGTGGTGGACAAGCTCACACCTACGCTGCGCTACAGATACTACGACTTCGCCGCAGCACAGCCGAAGGAGGATCCAGACCTACTGAAAATGGAGAAGTTCCTCAAGAGAGAAGCGGAGCTATGCGGGCCGTACGCGCTGCCGGAACAGGTGGCGCCACCTACATCAGCCACTCAACAGAAGAGACCACAGAAGATATCATCGCCAAGCTGTTCGAGCGTCTGTTGCTGCGAAGGCTCACCCCGTACGTCCGTTTACGGGATGAGCAGTTCGGCTTTCGCAGTAACCACTCCACGACGCTCCAGCTGGCGAGAGGACTTCACCACATCGCCAGCAAGACGAACAAGGGCTACTGCACCGTCGGGGTCTTTCTCGACATCGAGAAGGCCTTCGACCGTGTGTGGCACACCGGTCTGCTGGCAAAGCTCCTCACCACCGACCTGCCACCCGCGATTGTGCGGCTGGTGGCCTCTTTCCTGGACGGGCGGTCCTTCCACGTCTCCGTGGAGGGCGCGGACTCCCAGCCGCGCCCCATCCGTGCGGGAGTGCCCCAAGGTAGCTGCCTCTCCCCGTGCCTGTACGCGTTGTACACCAACGACATCCCTACCCTCGCCGGACACCTGCGCGAGGGGGAGGAAGACGTGCTGTTGTCGCTCTACGCCGACGACAGCGCGTATCTCGCGTCGTCGTTCCACCAAGCCGCCGCCTGCAACAAGATGCAGCGCATGTTGGACCTGCTTCCGGAGTGGCTGGACAAGTGGAGGATGGCCGTCAACGTGGGGAAGACGGCCGCGATCCTGTTCGGCATCCGGAAGCCATTACGTCAGCTCCGCTTCTGAGGGCAGGACATAGAGTGGCAAACTTCGGTGTGCTACTTGGGGTGCCGCATCGATTTCAGCCTGAACCTGATTCCCATGGTCAACCACGTGGTGAGTCAGGCTAAGGCGGCACTGTCGATGCTGTACCAAGTCCTCACCTCGAGTCTATCACCGAAGACCAAGCTCCTCATCTATGGAGCCTATGTCCGCTCCAAACTGACGTACGCGGCCCCAGCCTGGTATGCGTTCTGCTCAGCATACCAGAGGCGCCGCCTACAGGTCCAACAAAACATGTGCCTCCGCCTGATCGTTGGAGCTCCGAGGTACGTGAGGAACGATGTGATCCATCGCGACCTCAAGACGCCCACCGTGGAGGAGTACGTCCGTACACTGGCGCGGCGCATGTTCGCCAGCGCCGACAACGGACCGTACGAGCACCTCCACGGCATCGCACCGCTAGCCAGCCGACCACCGACCGGGCGTCCTCTACCTCGTGAGCTCCTGCGATCGCCACCACCGAGGAGGCACGCAGGCGGCCACAGCGACGACGACGCGAGATCCACCGGATTTGACCTCAGCTCCGCGCACGGTGGCGACACCATCGCCCGTAGCGCGGAGCACTCCACCGGACTTGACACCGCCCCGCTCGCGGCGGCTATCTGCCCGCCTGCGACGCGTGGCCCCTGGCGATACACTGGCCCCGCGCTCGATGACGACCCTTTCGTCAGTAGCGCGGGGCCCCACACCGAACACGACACCGCTCCGCTCGCGGCGGCGACATGCCCGCCTGCGACGCGGGGCCCCTGGACCGACACCGGTCCCGCGCACGGCAGCGACCTTATCGCCCGTAGCGCGGGTCCACCCTCCCCTGGACCTGACACCGCTCCGCTCGCGGCGGCAACCTTGCCCGCCAGCGAACGGGGCCACTGAATTGACACTCAGCCACAAGGCCCCTACTCAAGCTGAATAGGAGCCTCAGCCGCCGTGGATTGCCAAGACGGCTGAAAACTCACCACCGGGGAAGTGTTCTTCCCCGCGACCCGCCCGGGTAATGAGGCCACGCCTCGAAGCCCGCACCCTCCGCTGGCCACGGCCAACGAAGACGACCCTCGCAACAGAAGATACATAACGTTACAGAGAAGACGTACACACCCAAGTGCCCCATATGCGATGAAGAGCATATAACTACGGAGTGTGAACAGTTCAAGAACTCAGATGCGAACGGAAGATGGGATATAGCCAAGTCCAAGCGCCTATGCTTCCGATGTCTTCGATACAGAAACAGAACCCATAGCTGCCGGGCTAAGGCGTGCGGTGTCAACAGCTGCAAGTACTTCCACCACAGGATGCTGCACTACACCAAGGCTCCGGAGAAGAAAGAAGATAAGGAAGCTACAGAAGTAATCAACTCCGCGTGGACTATTAAGAAGAAACAATCGTATCTGAAGATTATTCCAGTTCAAGTTGAGGGGCCCAAGGGAACGTTCAACACTTTCGCCTTGATGGACGACGGATCAACAGTTACATTGATCGACAACAGCGTAGCCGAGTGCATCGGAGCGACAGGACCCGTCGATCCTTTGAAGATAGAAGCCATCAACGACTTGAAGACATCGGAGTCAGCTTCAAGAAGAGTGAACATCAAGTTAAGAGGTCTCAACGAACATGAAGAGCGTGTACAAGCACGTACAGTGAAGAACCTTCAAGTGGCGTCACAACGGGTTTCAAGAGAGTTGGTAGATGGCTGCAAACACCTGGCAGACATCCGCGACTACCTCGTATATGCAGATGTAAAGCCACGAGTGCTGATTGGTCAAGACAATTGGCATCTTCTGCTGACAACAGAAGTGAGAAGAGGAGACAACAACCAACCAGTGGCCTCTCTCACACCGCTGGGGTGGGTGCTACATGGCAGCCAGACTCGTGCCATCGGACGCAGCATCGACTTCGTATCACACGTCACAGAAGAAACAGAAGATAACCTGGACAGCCTCGTCAAGCAATATTTCGAGATGGACGCGCTCTGCATACAGCCAAAGAAACCGAAGACAGATCCAGAAGAACGAGCACTTCGCATCCTGGAGAAGACCACCACAAGAACAGAAGAAGGAAGATATGAAACAGGACTTCTCTGGCGCAAAGAAGATGTTACGTTCCCTGACAACTACGACAACTCACTGAAGCGACTCTTCAACATCGAAAAGAAGATCGATCGAGATCCCAAGCTAAAACGGAAGTATACAGAACAGATGGAAGCTCTCGTCTCGAAAGGATACGCTGAACTCGCTCCGAAACAGAAGACTACCGGCAAGACGTGGTACTTGCCACACTTCGCGGTGATTAACCCAATGAAACCTGAGAAGCTCCGAGTAGTACATGATGCAGCAGCGAAGACGAAGGGAGTAGCTCTCAACGATATGCTACTCAAAGGACCTGATCTTCTACAGTCACTACCTGGCGTCGTCATGCGGTTCCGGCAACACGAGATAGCAGTCACAGCAGATATCAAGGAGATGTTCATGCAAGTCAAGCTGCGAGCCGAAGACAGAGATGCACTCCGCTACCTGTGGCGCGGAGAGCGACGAGACGACCAACCACCTGAAGAATATAGGATGACTTCGTTGATCTTCGGTGCATCAAGTTCTCCATCTACAGCAATCTACATCAAGAACTTGAACGCCAAACAGTATGAAGATACTCACCCTGAGGCTGCAGCTGCCATCATACAGAAACACTACGTTGACGACTACTTGGACAGCTTCAGAAGCCTCGAAGACGCAGTGCGCATCACGAAGTCAGTGCGTGAAGTGCACTCAAAGGCCAGCTTTGAACTGAAACAGTGGAAGTCGAACTCACCACATTTATTAGAGGCATTGGGTGAAAGTCAACAGTCAGAAGATATGAAACTCTACAAGCCAGAAGAGAAGACAGAACGAGTATTGGGCGTTATCTGGAAACTCAACACAGACGAGCTCACCTTCAACCTCAACCTGGCACGCGTCGCACCAACGCTCATCAATGGGAAGACGCCTACGAAGAGAGAAGCGCTAAGAGTGGTCATGTCGCTGTTTGACCCACTCGGTTTCGCATCGCCTGTCACCATAAGGGCGAAACAGCTGCTGCAAGAAGTATGGCGAAGAGGAACATCATGGGACGACGAGCTGGATGAAGACCTGGCGGAACAATGGCAAGACTGGACTGAAGAATCTCAGCAACGTGACGATCCCGAGAAGATATCTCCAATACAGCGACGCCGCTTCGATACAGTTGCACGTGTTCACCGACGCCAGCGAAGCAGCCTACTCAGCAATTGTCTTCTGGAGAACAGTGGCGCCAAATGGTGAAGTCAACCTATCTCTCGTCATGGCTAAAGCGAAGGTTGCGCCGTTGAAGTTGACATCCATCCCGAGGTTGGAGCTACAAGCGGCAGTCATGGGGACCAGGCTCGCCGAAACAGTTATAGAAGAGCACGAAAGAAAACCGGACAGCAAAGTGTTCTGGACAGACAGCAAGACCGTGCTGACCTGGATAAGAACCGGATCACGCTCATACAAGCCATATGTAGCCCATCGCCTGGCTGCAATTGAAGAGGCCTCCACAGTCACCGAGTGGCGTTGGGTTCCGACGAAGCTGAACGTAGCGGACGACGCCACACGAGACGTCCCAACGTCCTTCAATAAAGATCATCGCTGGTACAAGGGACCGGACTTCCTCTACCAAACAGAAGAGCATTGGCCCGTCGAAGTCACTGCAACAGAAAAAGAAGAACCTTCGGGCGAAGAGAAAGTGAATCACATCGCCGACGACAGGAAACAGAAACTCGCAGAAGCCCTACCTGAAGCATCTCGTTTCTCGAATTGGGACAGACTCCGATACGCCACAGCTCGGGTTCTACAGTTCATCCAACTCTGTAGAGCCAAGAAGGAAAGCGTCAATTACAAAAGGACGCGAAAGAACACAGAAAAGGATCCAAGCTGGAAGAAAACGAACAAGCCTGCGACGAAGCAACAGCCAACAGTCAAGAAAACAACGTCGCCTAATAGAAAGTTTCTCCCAGTCACTGCCGAACAGCTCAGAAGAGCGGAAGAGCTTCTGATGCGTGCATCCCAAGAAGATTCCTTCACAGAAGAAATAGAAGACTTAAGAAACAGCAAGACACTCAACAAGGAGAGCCGTCTGTACCAGCTGAGCGTCGAATACGTCAACGATGCAATCAGGCTAAGAAGTCGGATTCAAGCAACACAAGACGTAACAGAAAACTCCAAGAGCCCCATGGTACTCGACGGTGATCATCCAACAGTCAAGCTCTGGGTGAAGGCTATACATCATCAGCTGCATCACGCCGGAGTCGAAGCTACAGTCAACGAGTGCAGACAACAGTACTGGGTGCTACGAGTGCGTCCAGTCACAAGAATGATCATAAGAAGATGCCTGTTCTGCAGAATGAAGACACAGAAGCCGCCATACCCCAGAACCGGGGACCTGCCGGAGTGTCGCCTGGCTCATCACAAGCGACCCTTCACCTTCACTGGCATCGACTACTTTGGACCTCTCTCAGTGACCGTCGGCCGAACGCGGCAGAAGAGATATGTGGCCATCTTCACCTGTCTCACCATGAGAGCCATACACCTGGAGATAGCTGGCTCACTCAGCGCTGATTCAGCAGTGATGGCGTTGAGGAGAATGATGGCTCGCCGAGGTTTCCCGACGGAAATTTGGTCAGATAACGGCAGCAACCTGAGAGCGGCTGACAAGGAACTTCGGCAGGCGATGGACAGCGCAACAGCAGAAGAAGCAGCGAAGAAGACGATCTCCTGGCGATACATACCACCAGGAGCTCCATTCATGGGCGGAGCTTGGGAACGAATGGTACGCTCCGTGAAGACAGCACTCGCAGCCACGCTACATGAACGGCATCCTACAGAAGAAGTCCTCTCCACCCTACTGGCTGAGGTGGAGTATACAGTCAACAGCAGACCGCTGACACACGTCTCAGTCAGCCCCGAGGATCCTGAAGCACTGACGCCCAACCACTTTCTGTTGGGTGGCCCGGGACGTGTACCGCTGCCAGGTACATTCGACGAGCGGGACGCTGCCTCCAGATCGACGTGGCGAGCCGCGCAGAGATTGGCCGACGTGTTCTGGACGCGCTGGGTGAAGGAGTACCTACCGGAGCTCCAGCACCGGCGGGAGCCGCACGGACGAGGACCAGCGATCCAGATCGGCGACCTCGTGCAAGTTGTCGACGCCAACCTACCGCGCAACGTGTGGATCCGAGGAAGAGTCATCGCCACGTACCCGGGACCAGACGACGTCGTGCGAGCAGTGGACATCCAGACCAAGGGAGGAGTGCTGCGACGGCCGGTGAGGAAGCTGGTGGTCCTGCCCCTGTCTACAAACGACGCGCCCGCACCGACAAGTGATGCGACATAGTCGCACGGCAGGAGAGATGTGCGGGACGATATAGTGCAAGTGTTTGTGTAATAAAGAGACAGCATAATAGTGGACTGATTAAATAGCATAATTAGTTAGTAATTAATGTGTCATGTATAGTTTAGCAATTGTTTATAGTTTTAAGTACATAAGTCTCATGTATTATCTCATAAGTAAATAGGGAAAATAATAAATAAAGATGAAAATAGAAAACCCATAGGGAAATAGGCCGCGGCTCTCCTTACGGTACAGCTAGGAACCGTAAAGACACCTCTGTAATTCCAAGAAATGCCGCGGCTTTCCCTACGGTACAGCTCATAGTAGTAAAGATACCTAATTATGTAATAATACCTATTATTATTACTAAATTGTGATTGGTTTAAGATAATGCGCTCTGATTGGTGCACTGATCGATAGCAAAATTACACCAATCAGAGGGGCTACATTTTTTCTGCTATTTTTGTATAAATACCGGGCTGAATTGTAAGCCGGCACAGTTCCCACCGGCAAGCGGTAGCGGTACCCAATAAAGGAAGAATAGTTCTTCGAGAGTTTTCCTTGCTACCCAACCAACCCAGCTACAGCGAATGTACAGAAGCGTACATCTATGGCCTTGCAAAGAGGAACCCCTGTGCTTAGCAACGGCATTTCGAACCGGGGTACATCACTTGATGATTCAAAAGCACTTTGTAAATATTTATCAGAATAAAAAAACCATTCTATTCTGTCCTATTACGAATATTATAAATGCGAAAGTGCGTTTCTTTGTTGGTTTGTTCTTCAATCAAGCAGCAACGGAGTAAATTGACGTGATTTTTTGGATGTGAGTTGAGGACCTTGAGAGTTACATACGCTACTTTTTATCCCGGAAAAATTTGTATTTCCCGAGTTGTGGTTCCCAAGGGATTTCAATAACCTAACTCCACGCGGATGAAGTCGCGGGCACAAGCTAGTAGGTCATATTTTTGATAATTTATCGAATGGGGAAAAATATTGGAAGCCGTGAACGAAGTCTTGGCAGTTGCTATTGGTTATCTAACGTGAGAGGCAAACGGCAGACATCGGCATATGGGCGCGTATTTTCAAAGGCAAATCAGCGCCACCGCAGAACGCGTTAACTTGATGCTGTTTGCGCTCCCCGCGCCGCTCTGCGCCGATTCAAAGCGAGCAAATTATTTGTAAACATTCGCTTCAGGAAATTCTCAATTTAACGCGGCACGTGCCATGCTCGCTGGTCTTTGTTTTGGCGCGCGACGCCATTTCGGGATTTGCGAGACTAGCCGGCTCGCCTGGCTTCGTACGTGCGGCTGTCACCTCTCCCGCCCAATCGACAATCATCATCATCAACACATCAGTGGCTCACTACTGAGCACAGGTCCTCTCAGAGAGAGTTATAGGCTATAGTCCACCACGCTGGCCCAATGCGAATTGGCAGACTTCACACACCTTCGAGAACATTATGGAGAACTCTCAGGAGTGCAGGTTTCCTCGCGATGTTTTCCTTCACCGTTAAAGCTTATAAATAATTTCTTAAACGCACATAACTTAGATAGGTCACCAGGTCGATCCCCGAATAGGACACTACTGTCCTAACCACTAGGCTATCACTGCTAGACAATAGATGGCAAGAATAAAAGTTTAAAAACTGTGACCCGATACGGAGAATTTGATGTAGCATCCATCATAATATTATTATTGATTTTATTCCACCCAGGACCTCTACTTAGACTTCTGAAAAAATTTGAATTCACAAAATTTTGAATTTCAAAATTACTATATTCTCAAAATATCGAGTTTTTAGAACGTTTTTTTTTTAATATATAGACTAGCGCTTGACTGCAATGTCACCTAATGGTAAGTTAAGATGCAGCCTAAGATGGAGCGCGCTTGCCTAGAAGATGCCTATTAACTCTTGATTTAAAGGTACCCAAGTTATAGTCATACAAATTTTAGCGGTGCGTATTAGGAACGAGGAAGCAAAGCGCTTAGTGCGGGATCGTGAAATTTCGACCACGTAGCGGTGCAGATTCGAGCGATGCCTTGCGGTTTGATGGTAGAAGGGTGATGGAGGAACTAGTTCAAATAGTTCTTGAGCACACTCTCCGAAATATATCCTGTAGAATACCGACAGACAGGCAACCTTGCGCCGGTGTTCCAGACTTAGAAGTTTGGAGTTAGTTAGGGATTCGTCGCCAATGAGTCTTCTGGCGCGTCTGTCCACCGAATCCAATGCAGCAAGCTGGTACTTGGCAGAGCCGTCCCATAAATGGCTGCAATACTCCATGCATGATCGAACTTGTGCTTGATACAAGGTAACAAGCTGTTCCGGCGTAAAGTAGCGCTTGACCTTATTGAGGATACCAAATTTCTTGCCATCAGCTTACATTGATTTTTAGTTTTCAAATATGTGTAGGTATTCTCCAAATCAATGAGACTGAATTGAAAAATGGTGTTCCCACACCCACAATATTTTTAAAAGACCTATTCAACGACACCCCACACTATGGGATAGACGAGAAAAAAAAAATTCATCCCCACTTTACATGTAGGGGAGGCACCCTAAAAAAAATTCTTTTTCACAATTTTATTTCACGACTTTGTTGGCGTGATTGATATTTATACCCTTGATTTCTAGTACCAATAGTCTCTGAGCTAAACCGCGGACACACAGACAGACAGACAGACGGACGGACATGGCGAAACTATAAGGGTTCCTTTTTTACTACGGAACCCTAAAAAGAGTAAACGAGAAATCAGTCTACATCGACACTATCTCTCTCTCTTCGCGAGATATCAATTCTTGCAATTGCATGCTAGGCCGGCTGGTCCTCAACTATGCCCATGCGATAATTCACGTCAATCCGTTGCTCTATTGCGGCGTGATTGAAGGACAAACAAACAAACCACCAAACAAACACACTTTCACATTTATAATATTAGTGAGGATGTCACCCGGACCATAATAGTGAACCTTACCTTCGTTACTCTGTGATAATAGCGTACCTGCCTATCGACTCGAATTGACTCGTTCGTCATAATCAGCTCAGTAGTAGGTATAAGCGCTACGATGGAACTCAGTCTCACGTAAGTAGAAATATACATACATAGGCTGCTAAAATCACAACCCTTCCTATTGGCTTTGCCGTTGTGGCTAAAACAAAAAAAGCCTTATTGTGCCGATGATTATGTTGATGGAAATGGCTTGTAATGTAAAGAGATTTATTTCTATTTGAGGTTTGATTAATGCGCAGAACAATCGCTCGGCCGTGCACCGCCGCTTTGTGGTGGTGATTGCTAAATGCTAACGATTTGATCGCCGATTGAACGATGTAATCAAAAGGTTAGCCGTTTGGGAATTACGAATTAGGCCACATTTGTATCTCTCTGTTGGTGTTAAGGCCTGTTCACATCAAATGTGTGATTATTTTTAACCCCCGACGCAAAAAGAGGGGTGTTATAAGTTTGACGTCGATGTCTGTCTGTCTGTCTGTCTGTGTGTGTGTGTGTGTGTGTCTGTCGGTGGCGTCGTAGCTCTCAAACGGATGGACCTATTTCGATGCGATTTTTTTCATTTGAAAGCCAGTCTCCTTGCGGTGGTTCTTAGCTATGTTTGGTTAATATCGGTCCAGCAGTGTAAGAGTATCAGCTCTTTTCCAAAATGATGTAAGGCATTTTTGATTTTATGATTACATGATTAAGTGCTTCACGCGTGCCAGTCTTTGAGTTATATACTCAAAGGTGCCAGAATAATTTTTAAATGACAATTAATTGATAACTTCGACAGCTGTAGATTCTCATGTCGGGGGTGTTTTAAATTTTCAATTTACACTTGTGCCATTCAAAGGCTGAAAAGCCCAGCTCTAATTGATTTAATAATCAAAAGCTTATTTTCTAAATAATACATAATTATAGTCAAACCAAAGAGACAAACAGATACATTGGATATTAATTGTTATGACCATTGAATTCTGAAAATCTGAACAGTAGGGCTAGTAGTACAAGATTGGATAGTTAACTGAATAGTAATCTACGACATTACCATCAAAGTAAAATAAACCATAACAGTATTGAGTTAGAGCTCAATTTCGTGTATGCATTCTTCTACGTTTATATAACGCAAACGCTCCAAATTGACATCGTTTGTATTGAATTTGTGACTTTAAAACGATACATTATGGTTCATTTTACTTTGAAGCTAATGTCATAGTTAACTATTACGATCAAACGAAGTAAAACGCGGCATAACCACACTGGTGTAGAAGTACCTGCCTAGAAAAGCGTAAACTGTAGTTTAATAAGCATGAGGTTTTCATCTCAAACATAAAATCACTATAGTAAATTCAAATTTATTTCACGTAGGCCAACCTGTGGTTCTAATGACACGTCATGACTCTACCACCGGTTCGGAAAACGGATTTTGCTGAGAAGAGCCGGCAAGAAACTCAGCAGTTGCTCTTTTCAAAATATTCATTAAAATAGCAACAGTAAACCTACGTACTTTTTAAAACGTATAATTTGACGTTGGTGTTTAATTTCTTTTGGACGCTAGAGATTGGCTAGAACTGATAATTATAATATTCTTATGTATGTCGGTTAGTAAAATATGATCAACAATAATTTTAAAAACGTGTATTTGAATTATACTAAAGTTCAAATGAAGCAGTGATAGCCTAGTGGTTAGGACTGTGGTCTCCTATTCGGGGGGTCGCAGTTTCGATCCCGGGTGCGTACCTCTGACTTTTCGGAGTCAAGTGCGTTTAAGCAAGTAAATATCACTTGCTTCAACGGTGAAGGAAAACATCGTGAAGAAATCTGCACATCTGAGAGTTCTTCATAATGTTCTCGAAGATGTGTGAAGTCCGCCAATTCGCATTGGGCCAGCGTGGTGGACTATGGCCTATAACCCTTCTCTGAGAGGAGACCTGCGCTCAGTAGTGAGCCGTTGATGGGTTGTTAATGATGATGATGATGATGCGATGATGATGATGATACTTGTTTCTTAATAAATGCTGATAATATCATTTCTGTAACTTTCAAATTCTGTGTTTATGACTCAATTAAAAACTGTACCTAATCATAGAACCTGAGCAAGTTATAAATGTCAGCATATTACTCTAAACAGCCTACTTAACTCAACCGGTATGTTTCGCCATGATTAAATCAACTGATTACAAACTAATTCAGTCTCCATGTTTTAGCACAAGACTACATTCACTAACCCTATTAAACTTGATATTGAACCTTAGACTTATAAACTTAAAGTATCTTTTCTTTTAACTTAACTCCATACAAGACTTAAGCATTGATGATTCGAAGATAACTTTGTACGGGGAAAAGATCTTTATTAATAAGTGGTAGGATGTAGAATTGCGTGCTGTGACCGGGGGTTAGTTTGGTCTAATTATGCATGTAGGGTGTTGAAATCTAGAATATGCAATAACATTAAATACAGTGTCTATTTTCGGTTGAAGGGACGATTCCGTTACGACTTTTATATTATAACTGACATTTTTAACAATCAGTCAACAAGTACAAGTCAACAACATCTATTCAAGAGTAGGTATCTATCTGGTGATAAAAATTAGTAAAGATTAAGAAGGTAAAGATTTCTATTGAATTTTTAAGCCTTATTCCTTTACTTCCCTATACTTCCTCACTAATATTGAAAATGCTTTTTGTTTGTTTGTTTGTTTGTTTGTTGGTTTGTCCTTCAATCACTCTGCAGTCTAACTCCACGCGGAGAACATAGTTAATTTATAATTATTACCTATTGACCTACCCAATAATTTTAACTCGCCGTCCAAACTTGGATAAATAATGTGCAGGCTATGCAATGCACCGTCCCACTAATTAAAAAATGTAACACACTATAGGACTAACTAAAAAAAGTTACAATAGAGCTTTTATCTCTTATTATTCGTAGCATGAACAGGAAAACATCATGATTTGACCTCATCTCAATGCAATGTCGCAGATTAAAATTACTCGGGTGTTAATATTTACTTCCAACTTTATAGTAGAGCCTTAAATCAACCGCAACATTCATAATATCTCGTTAGCTATACACTCGTTAACTTTAAAAGATTTACAATTTACAGAAACTCAATGAAAAATCTAAAACATATAGAGCAAAAATCATAATGCTACCTAAAACTTTTATGTCTATATCTGCCAAATCTTTTTACCTTTAATTAAAATTTTCTTCAAATTACGTGTAAATGTATTAGTTAATGTATTTGCGATACACTGAGTCTATACAGGTAACGGGCCGATTATTTACATAATTAAGTAATTTTCCCGCTCGACCCTATTAACTAAATTGCGAGTAGATATCGTATAGGTACAGAGTAAGGAAGGTTCATGTAGGTGTATGTCGGCTGGTGACTCTGTCTCTATAACGTACCCATGTTAGAGACGTGACAGAGAGTCACCGAGCAAAGTTAGAAGTTAGCAAAGTTTGTTTGCGTCTCTTCAAACCGACTAAAGTACCTACTTCTACAAAAATAAATAAGTTTTGGTAAGTAGATTTTAACGGTTTCTCTTCTTTTCTTTTAGTTTTAGATTTTCCAGCACAAAGTTTTTCTAGAAGTTTTTTTCTAATTCTACAAAAATAAACCCTTTTCAAAACTGAGGATTTCTATTGATGAAATGTTAAGTAAGAGCCCTTCTCATAATTATTACAAAAAAGAGCAAGGAATATTCCTTACAATATAATAAGTACCTATCTGAAATAAAAGAAAACTTCCTTATTAAAAGTTGTTGTGAAACTCTTTTGAAAAAAATCTTAAAATAATACCAATTAAAGCGATCCGTCTTGAAAAGACAGGTAGGTAAAAGTTTGAATTGCATTTGAAGTTTAGAGAAAAATCTCAGCTTCGAGTGAGGAGTAATTAACGGTCTGGCCTCGAGGGCTCATTGCTCATTAATATGCTTTTACGGAGTTCGCGTCTTAGCTAACGCGCCTTTGAGCTTCTGGTAGTGTGACCATGAACTTACATATGTTTGGATTTGGAGTATCTACCACAGATGAACTAAGATAACATGGCTCGCCCCTCCAATATTCAAAACATTTGAAAGTATTTGTGAAAGTATTATCAAAGCTCCACCAAGATTCACAACACATTTGAGCGTGCCGGCCTGCTATTCAAGACGAGTATTTACAACAGCATACCAACTCTTTCGATATGTTACTACACACATTGAAACAGTAATTTGGAGGGCTGAGCTATGTTATCGTAGGTAATTTCTACAAGGGATCTACTGGCTGCGACCACAACCAGTGAAAACGTCTGTAATATAATAATATTATAAAAAAAAAATATAAAATAAAATTAAAAAATATATTTCTTCTTAGCTGTCTTTTTTTTTAATCTTATTTATTTTTAAGGGGCTTTTATAGGTGACCTATATGTCAGCCCAATCAGTACACACACCTTACAAATGAGTATAATTAAATCAACTATAATTAAATTAGCTGTCTTAAAAGGTGTATAGGTTTCTTATTAGGTTTCTCGTAGAAAGTCGTAAGTGGCCCGCTAAACACAGTATGACGATGAGACCACCCTAAATGTGAAAAAAAACGTCGTAATCGCCTGCCTACATCGCGCCACACGAGTAAATATTCCGAAATAAAAATATTACTTTAATACCTACTCTGTGATCGCGCGTCGCGTCTTCACGATTTCTGTGTTGTTTGATGTTTTAGTCAATAACTGACATTTTTGATAGTATTAAACATGTCCCAGTATATTAAAAGTAACGGCCACCCTATCTTAGAGGCTCATTAATGAAATAATATAAAGATCTTGAAGCGTGAGCCATGTTAAAAAATGTTCGCAAAATAGCATAGGTAATATAGGTACATATATTATTGAACATACGTGCTATTTAAAGGGTTAATTTCACTTGATAAATAGTATTTAAGTAGGTACCTACCTAAGTACCAATATTTAGACATGCACGTCGTGTATGTACCTAGAACATCTTCAAGGAAGATATTTCTGCATTTCATAAATTTAAAAAAAAATCTGAATTTATTAATGTAATTTTGTTCATACTAGTTTTTAATCAAATTACTTTTGTATTATATGTGAATAAATAAATATTTCGACATCCAATCGCATTATATTAATACAAATACGTAAAAATAAATGGCTTCTATTAACTCTGCGTTGTTTATTTAATGTGTTTTATATCCGCCATTATTAATAAAAAGTTAACGCGATAAAAGTCCGCCTACATGGGTGTCAGAGCGAATATAAAAATAATATAAAATTATGAACACACTCGCATGGGCCGCGATGTTATCGCGTGATATATGGTGGGCCGGTGACAACATACAAATGCTGCCTCCATCGCGTATTGATATGTTTAGATGATTACTATGACAAATTATGCGAGGAAATCTGTTGTTTACATTTTAAATGTACCTTTTGTTTATGTTACACTCGCTATATCCGCACTAAACCTATTTTTTTAAGAGTGGGTGTACGCTCGTTAACAGTAAACAGATTTGATTTTTACAGAAGTAGATCAAGTTTCAACTATCCGAAAAAAAACACGCAAAAATTACATCACACTGACAAGGGACGTGCTTGGGCAAAAACATAAAATGATGAAATTTGTTCGATAATAAAAAATCGCGAAGTTAGGTCTAATTTTTAACCAATATTCATTTATTTTCAATGTGTTGCATATTACAGAGCCAAAATTTTTACATTAAATTCCGATTGAAATTATCAAGAGAGAAGCCTAGTGAATTGAAAATTTTACGAGTTACAAAGTATTTGGCGCTTACTACACTCCTATTCCGCGCAAAACGCTTTCTTTTGTCGCGCCTCACATGAGGTTGCGGCTATGTTTTATCTCATCGCGAAATCTGATTTTTTTTGGTGTTGTACGCGTTCTTAACTCATGACAAAAAAGAAGAAGGGTGTCATAAGGTTGACGTGTGTATCTCTATACCTGTGTGACTGTTTGTTCTCTCGTAGCTCCCTAACGTATGGACCAATGTTGATGCGGTTTTTTCCGTTTGAAAGATAATTGATAATCGTTGCGTAATCGAGATGGATGCTAGCTATAATTTATGAAAATCTGCTCAGGCGTTTCAAAATCATCGGCTCATTTCCTATTTGATTAAATGGTCTTACAAAATTTCACTGGTGCGAATGATTTGAAAGGTGTAAGTATTGTTACTTTGGATTACCGAACCAGTGGTAGATCGATTCGAAAGCACTTTGTAAAAGTTTATTTGAATAATAAAATATTCTATTCTATTATTTCCAAGGCATGTTAACCTTGAGCTGATGCTGCAGCATCTAGTAGTCTGCGGGATACCCAACTCCTCAGCAAAATACAGTAGACATAGTGTTGGGGTTCACGAATGGTCACAATGAGTAGGTAGATAGATGATGATCATGGATCGAGGAGGAGGATCTGATGATGGAGCAGAAAACTGAGTAACAGGATGTCAGGTAAGTATATCATACATAGTCCGGCCATAGATTCACATGTCGGGGGTGTTTTAAATCAATTCACACTTCTGTTGTTACCATCTTATCCTATTAATTTAAATAAATAATCCATCATACTGTAATAAGATTTTTCAACTGTCTAAGTATATTCTACTATACTCGTGACTTCATCCGCGTGGATTAAGGTTTTTTAATTTCCGCGGGAACTCCTTAATTTTCCGGGATAATATGTAGCCTATTTGTCAATCCTGGGTATGAGCTATCACTATTCCAAATTTCAGCCAAATCGGTTTATTCGTTGTGGCGTGAAAGAGTAACAAACATCCATACATCCATCCTCACAAACTTTCGCATTTATAATATTAGTAGGATCCATAGGTAATCTAATCCGAGTCAAGCCGCAGCGTGTCCATGTGAATGCTATCTGCAGGAGGTCGTAACACGAGATGCTGCGACCTGCGGCGAGATGGTATCGACACACAACACCCGCACCCGATACCTGCTCAGTGCTCAGGTACCGAATGTTTTGAACTTTTGAAAATCAGGCTGCAGCGCAGATATAACATGTGATTTAAGATAGAGTTCCATTTTCTTAGAAACAAGTGCTTGTTTCTATATTATATTATTACGTAGTACTATTATATGTAGTGTAGTACGGTAGTAATAGCCTCGTGGTTAGGACTGTGGTCTACTATTCGGGGGGCGCAGGTTCGAACCCGGGTACTCACCTCTGACTTTTCGGAGTTAAGTGCGTTTAAGCAATTAAATATCACTTGCTTCAACGGTGAAGGAAAACATCGTGAGGAAACCTGCACACCTGAGAGTTCTTCATAATGTTCTTGAAGGTGTGTGAAGTCCGCCAATTCGCATTGGGCCAGCGTGGTGGACTATGGCCTAGGTATAACTAGGGCTTGCATTCGAATATTCGAATATTCGAATTATTCGAATAATATTTCTTGTCCGAATATTCGAATATTAAATCTGCTATATTCGAATATTCGACCAATTTTCCGAAAGCCAAACTCTGAATATTGATGTGCATGTCGCAGGCATTTTATGTGATTCCGCCGTTTACATACGGCGTCGTCAGTTTAGAAACGCTCGCTGTTATGTAATGCCGCGGCAAATTGAAGTATTTAGTTCTGTTTCTTATGCCTAACAAGTACTATGTTCGCCAAAATCTAAAGTTAGGTTAGAGTTATACATGAATAGTCGGGTGGTAGTGTGAATAGTCAGGTGTGTGTGAAGAGTCTGGTGAACACTTAGGTATATTGGCCAAATGGAACCTAAGTGCCCGGTCTGCGGCCGGGCACCTGACTGTTTCTGTCAGACCCCAACCTAACCTAACTTTAGAGGCAGATTCGTGGCCCTGGTGCTTGGGAATTGCGTAGATTCGCAATAACTACATCTAAAACTACAGTTAAAACAATTGAACGAGTTGTCATTTTGCCCTCGGCATATTACATAACAGCGAGCGTTTCTAAACTGACGACGCCGTATGTAAACGGCGGAATCACACAAAATGCCTGCGACATGCACAAAATATTAATTTTAAACTCCGCGCGCAACGTTATGCTTAGTAGTGGAAGACAATAATTAAGCTTAGAAGAAAGCAGTGATGAGATCTAGGTTGGAACGCGCTTGCCTAGAAGATACCTATTCACTCTTGCCTTGAAGGTTCTTAAGTTGTACGTGTAAGTGTAAGAATAAGCCAAAGTAAGATGATAAGATTAAAACGAATTTTATTTTTGTGCAATGTAACGTTGATCTGATTCTGATCTCATAATTTCTTCTTCTTTGTCAACCGATAGACGACAACTGCTGGGCAAAGGTCTCTTGCATGGACCTCCACAGATCTCGGTCTTGCGCCGCCTGAATCCAGCGGCTCCCTGCAACTTTTGATGTCGTCAGTCCACCCAGTGGGGGGTCTGCCAACACTGCGCTTCCCGTTGCGGAGTCGCCACTCCAGCACCTTGGGACCCCAGCAACCATCAGCTCTTCGAACTATGTGCCGCGGCCATTTCCACTTCAGTTTCACGACTCGCTGAGCTATGTCAGTGAGTTTGGTTCTCCTACGGATCTCCTCATTTCTGATTCGATCTCGCAGGGATACTCCGAGCATAGCTCTCTCCATAGCCCACTGAGTGACCCTGAGCCTTCTTATGAGGCCCACAGTTAGCGACCAATTCTTGGATCCGTAAGTCAACACTGGCAACACGCATTGTTCTTTTAGTGACTTAGAAGACTTTCGTCTACAGGCGCTGAGGGATTTTGGACGAGAAGACATCTCGGAGATTCCCAAATGCTGCCCAGCTGAGTTCGATTCGGCTGTTGATCTCTTTCTCAAAAACCTGTTGAGGATTTGATCCCAGAGCCAAACTGACCCGACACTATACCGAAGATATCTCGGACGTCAGCCTATACGAGATTAGTATGGCTCAAGCAGCTCAAGAACAAGAAGGCGCCTGGTGATGATGGAGTCACTGCAGAACTCCTGAAAGCGGGTGGAAAACCGGTACTTTAGATCTTTCAGCGATTGTTCAATTCCGTCATCACGCCGCTGCATCCGCCGGAAGCATGGCACAGGAGCGTGGTGGTTCTGTTCTTCAAAAAGGGTGATAATACCTTGTTGAAGAATTATTATAGACCCATCTAGCTGCTGAGTCATGTTTATAAGTTGTTCTCGAGAGTCATTACGAATCGTCTCGCTCGTAGGTTCGACTACTTCCAGCCTCCCGAACAAGTCGGATTCCGAAAAGGCTGTGGCACTATAGATCACATTCATACGCTGCGGCAGGTTATACAAAAGATGGAAGAGCATTAACGGCCACTTTGCTTAGCGTCTGAGGACTATGAGAAAGCCTGCGATTTGATGGAAACTTGGGCCTTATTGAGGTCGCTGCAGAGATGCCGGATTGACTACCGGTATATCAAAGTGTTGAAGTGCTTGTATGAAAACGCCACTATGTCAGTACGTATACAGGACCAGACTACGAGGCCAATCCACTTGCAGCGTGGAGTGTGACAGGGAGACGCAATCTCCCCAAAGCTATATACCGCTGCATTGGACGACGTCTTTAAGCTTCTGGATTGGAACGGACTTGGCAACAACATACATCATACAACGGTGAGTACATCACTCACTTGCGATTTGCCAATGACATAGTCGTTATGGCAGAGACTCTGAGCGACCTCAATACAGTACTCAACGATCTCAGCACGGTTTCTCAGCGTTGGGCCTAAAGATGAACATGAGCAAGATGAAAATCATGTCCAATGCTCATGCTCCACTCCACCCTCGTTAAGAATATTGCACTTGACAATGTGCACGAGTAAATAATATACCTGGGACACATAGTCCAGCTAGGTAGGTTCAAATTCATAATTTTTAATACTGAATTATTACCTATTTGTATTCTATCAACGTTGAAAATCTTTCTTTTAAATCTTTTAAGATTTGTAAGTAAGTAATACGAAGTAAGTCGTACGAAGAACCAAAAATAATGTTTAGAATTTAGTACTTTATTTCTAGTTACATGATAAAAGATTTTATGCAAGTTGTTGTTTTTGTAATTGATTATTTGATTTTATTGATATATAAATATTATTACAATACTCACACTCATATCTCGGTTTATAAGACTGAGTTATATTGTGGTTGTCTTGTTATTAAGCACCAACTTTTTATATTTTTTGGGGGACTGAATTAGTGCCATAACAGTCAAATTCCAAACAGTTCTTTAATTTTTAAGTAAGATTTTGTTTTGGTTCAAAGATATTAGACTCAAAGTAAGAGATTGGCAGTTAAAACATGATTATTATAACATCTTTTGTTTTTTTTTTAATTATTCGAATATTATTCGAATAATTCGAATAATACCCGAAAAAAAGGCGAATATTCGAATACCAAAAATTTTCGAATATTTGCAAGCCCTAGGTATAACCCTTCTCTGAGAGGAGACCTGCGCTCAGTAGTGAGCCGTTGATGGGTTGCTAATGATGATGATGATGACTATTATATATTCTGTGATATTATTTAATAGGTAAGGGTCGTCGCACACTTTGGTGCCACGACGTGCAGCATCCAGTTGGCCGATTCTGTAAAAGCTGCATCAATCATTGCTGCAGTCTCAATTGTGGTGATGGACTGAATTTATCGCGTTCTTTTTGTGAACAATCCATTTTTAAGCGATTTTTTTTTATTCGATGACAAGATAATCTTTGACTGCGATCTGACCTGATGGTAAGTGACGTTAGAATAGAATAGAATAGAATAGAAATGTTTTTTATTCAAATAAACTTTTACAAGTACTTTTGAATCGTCAATGAGTCTACCACTGTGCACTGGTTCGGAATGCCGTTCCTGCCGAGAAGAACCAGCAAGAAACTCGGCAGTTGCTCTTTTCAAAATAGGTACTTTTACAATATACTTAATAGATAATTCTATGTATGCAGAGTTTCCACAATGAGGGGAAGTTCCACAAAAGCATACGTAATTGTTTCTAATTATAATTCAACACATGTCAAGACGAGCAGACAGAAAGTAGCCCCATTGCCGCTGGTGGCACCCGTTCACGAGCATGACGCATGACCCAGCCATTGCTTCGCTCAACCATATTTTAGGGAACGTAACAACCCGCATCACACGACACCACCGCAGAAATGTTAAAGAGAGAGTGACATACTTAGGCTACCCATCTTAAGGCATGGAATTGAAACTAATATTCAAATCAAATACTCATTTTAAAATACAGTCTAAGATGGTAGCGGACTAACTTGGAACTTGGACTTGTAATTTGATACAATTTTTACAGCAGTGAAAAAAGGAGGAGGTTCTCAATTTGTCGGAATCTTTTTTTATCTATGTTCACCGATTACTCGAAGACGCCTGAACCGATTGGAAAATTATTTTTTGTTTGAAAGGGTATACTTCCCAGGTGGTCCCATATAAATTTAATCGAAATCGGTCGAGCGGTTTTTAAAATATCAACAATAAATTATATACTTTGTATAGTGGCGCGGGAGTTTGAAGTCGGTTTTTTTAAAAATAATTTTTTATATTAAATTATTAGAGAATCGCACAACAGTTTAACAAGTATCGTAATTCGTAACCGAGCGCCCTTATATTTATTTAGCGGCAGGTACTACTTTTACCCGACTACGGCATAGCCAAGAGGAAGGGTTATGAGTTTAGCTGTCTATGTATGTATGTATATTATAAGTATGACTACTTACCAATGTAGTACTGGTAGTACGTAGCGCCTAAGCTCATCATCATCATCATCATTAACTACCCATCAACGGCTCACTACTGAGCCAGGTCTCCTTTCGGAGAAGGGTTATAGGCCATAGTCCACCTTGTTTCCGTGATCTGTGTCCACCACGCTGGCCCAATGCGAATTGGCGGACTTCACACATCTTCGAGAACATTATGAAGAACTCTCAAATGTGCAGGTTTACTCACGATGTTTTCCTTCACCGTTGAAGCAAGTGATATTTAATTGCTTAAACGCACTTGACTCCGAAAAGTCAGATGTGCGTACCCGGGATCGAACTTGCGACCCCCCGAATAGAAGACCACAGTCGTGACCACTAGGCTATCACTGCTGCGCCTAAACTACTGAGCCGATTTTGATGAATGAGGTGTCCATAACGGTTCGGGTGACATAGGCTACGTTTTATACGAACATCAATTATACCTAACAAAATTGAATGTAACAACATCCAATTTCCCGTAGTTGGGTTACAGTTTTAAGCTTTTATAATTAATAAATAATAATTCCACCTCAAATAAACAAGTGTAAATTAAAAATTTTATTTTTAAATACAAGCTTTTAGTAGCTACATCATTAGACTCTATATATCATCTAGGATCAGAGTTGTTCTTGTCATGACGAATCAAACGAGCCCAAACTCGATGGCCATCGAGTTCCGATAGCCATCTTCCGTCTCCATCATCAGAATCAGAATCAGAATTTATTTATTGCATTATACACTAGTAGTATACAAGAGATGGTAGGTACAATAGATTGTTGGCCGTAGTGTATTACCAATCTAATGGTGTGCAATAACAATAGAAAATTATACAATTAAATTTAAAAATTGGATAGTTCACAGTACACATTTAATTATATCGATAATAAAATAATATAATAATAATTAATATGTCAAAATTGTTAGTAATGTCAATAATTTAAAATAAATAATAACACGTTACTTACTTCATTGAAATTATTATTATCGATAAAATTAATTACATATTTTTAAAAATTAAAAATAATAATAAAATAAAATAGAATATCTGAAGCTCAAGGCATTGAAAAAAAAAACAGCTCTAAATAATTTTATGTATACCTACTCATTTCACTGTTTCATTAAAAAATTCCTCTAGTGTGTAGTAGGCCTTATTTATATGCCAATTTTTCAAAGTTTTCTTAAACTTAGCTAAGGGAAGTTCCTTGATATTATCAGGTAAGTTATTATATACTCGAATGGCCATGATGTATGCACTTTTACGGTAAATATTACAACTTACAGGAGGCAAATGAAGTTTATCTTTTTGTCTACTAGGTCTTGTGCGCAATTCAGATTTTTTTGTGAAGAATTGATTATTGTTTTTTACGAGTAGACTTAATTCTAACAAGTATATTCCTGTAAGAGTAAGAAACTTTTTTCTATAAATATTGGACGTACAGAATCCTCTCTTTTCTTATCATATAGTATTCTTAAGCATCGCTTTTGCAAAATAAACGTGCTTTGAACATTGACAGAGTTCCCCTAGAAAATGACACCATAAAGCAGAATCGAATAGACACTACTGTAGTAAAACGCGGTGGTCACCGACGTGGAGGATACATCCTTTAGCATTGATAGGGCGTATATGCAACTGGATAATTTTTTGTTGACCTTATCAATATGCTCTTTCCAATTCAAGTGATTGTCCAATATAACACCTAGAAATGATGTGCTATTGGTTTCCTGGATTGGTAATCCATTTAATGTTAGATTTAGAGGTAGTGGCTGCTTCTTATAGTTCCTAACCTGCATGTACATTGTTTTGGATGGGTTAACATTCAAACCTATATTATGAAGCCAATTTTGTACTACTTCTAGCAAGAAATTGATTTCATTTTTATATTCTTCTACAGATTCTTCATTTCTGATAAACAGTAAAGTCGCATCGTCAGCAAACATGACACACAGGTGGTTTGTTAGTTCTGGCAAATCGTTCACGTAAACAAGGAATAGAAGGGGACCAAGTTTGCTGCCCTGTGGGACTCCTACCCTAGTTAGTTCATATTTGGACTCAAATTGTTGCAAAGTTTTGGAAGAATGATTAAATTTAGTAATTACTGTGGACTGCATTCTTTTATTCAAATACGATTGAAGAAGATCTGAGGCTATGCCACGTACTCCAAGATTATTTAATTTTTATAATAGAACAGAGTGCCTAACACAATCAAATGCCTTTGACATATCGAGAAACAGCATAGTACAATCTTTTTTCCTGTTAATTTCTTCCCCTAATTTAGTCAGGATTGTGTAAATTGCCAGTGAAGTAGACCGTGCTTGGCGAAAGCCAAACTGATATTTATTTAATACTTCGATTTTATTGAAGAAGTCTATTACTCTGGTGTAGATAATTTTCTCAAAAATCAGATCAGCTCCATGTCACAATAATATTGCATTATCATTCGATTTACACATACATGCAAAATTTCAGCTCAATCGGAAACCGGGAAGTGGTTCTAATTCATCTTGCAAGATTTGACCCAAACAAATAAATAAATAAACTGGTCAAGGTAAATAAAAGCTTGTAAAAAGTAGCTTTATGACACGAAAATAATTATTACTTTTTTTAGCACAGGACTTACACTGGATTTTTGGTTCATTAGTGCTAGCGACGAAAAGTATGAAGCCAGAGTACACGTCTATGTGAGTCCTGAAACTTGCCGGAAACTAATGAGTTGGTAACTCATTCCGTTTGTTCGTTCGCGTAATTGAGTCTACCTGTTATAAAAGGGACTGGGTACAAGGACAAAAAGACCTCACGTATACCGGTGTGTTTATACTATGGTTAAAATAAATGAGACTAAATAACGTATGTACCTACTTACGTAGATACTACTGTGTCATGCAAAGGGAATAAGTTAGTTAGGTACGTGTTTTGGTCTAAGCGCTTCACAGGTCAAAACCGCATAATTTTATCTTGCGATGGCTATTTTGTGCCTATATCATGTATCCTTAATAATATAGTATATTATAGTTAATCCTTACAAAATTGATGTTTATGATTGCAAAAGTGCGTTTGTTTGTTGGTTTGTTAGTTTTTCCATTGATGTAGGAATATCACATTAATGAGTTTTTCCGTCAATTATGTAGCAAGGGTGTAATGGATGGATTTATGCATGGGCATAGTTAAGGATCTGGAAAATGACTTCTACTGTTTACTGTTATTAAACCGCGACTCAAAAAGAGGGGTGTTATGAGGATGGCTTTAGCCTCTGGTGCGATTGATTTGTAATTTGGTATACTGTCACTTCGGATTATTTCCAAGGCATGGTAACCTTGAGCTGATGCTGCAGCATCAAGTAGTCTGCGGGATGAAACATGAAGGATGTTAACTCCTCAACAACTTACGGCAGATATATTGTGTTTGGGCTCATTAGAATGGTCTTAATGAATAGGTGTTAGTTATATGATAATTGAGGATCGAGGATCGAGCATGAGGATCTGATGATGGAGCAGAAAACTAGGTAAAAGGATGTCAGGTATATCGTACATAGTCCGGCCCTAGATTCACGCGTCGGAGTGATTTAAATTTTTAATTTAAACTTGATTTTTGAGTTTGTTAAAGTTTGTGTTAGTAAATTGTGTATTGATTCACTTTAGTCAGTCTGTATAAATTTCACATAAAACTGTCTACAGGACAGTTAGGTTTCTGAGAAAAGAGGGATCGCGAGTTCACGAGGGGAAGAAATATTTGCACGCAATGTTGCAATGAGTCACCTACTTATTTTGCAAATTAATAAAGTCAAATTCCATATTTCTCCTGAAGATGCTCCGATGCGAACGTATGTAGAGTGTATATAAATCGGAGGTTTTGGGTGTCGTTGCGTCGTCCCTGTATTTGTTCTACCAGGTATGGAAGAGAGGCAGTAGTACGGCAGTATACTGCTTGATCCCACTATCCCACTGCACTGCTTGCCGTGGGTAAGAAATTATGAATTCTGTTGTACCCACTTTTGTTGCAAAGATACTGGCTGCTCAAATGCATCGTCACTTGATAATTATATGAGTTAGGACCTTTAAATCAAGAGTTTCATAGCTATATTTAAGGCAATCGCGCTCAATCTTAAGCTGCATCGTCACTTAGCATAAGTTTAAAAAAAACTGCGTGAGTGTCGTGGGTTCAACACTCGGTTGGAACGAAGTTTAGAAATAACGCCATTATTTCTCGCCACATGTTAAAAAATTAAATGTTAAATTGGTGTAAAAACTTAAAGCAAGTTCAAAAAGTTCACGCTGCCCACAATAGATGGCGTTAGTAAATATTGCCGCAAATATTGTGTTCGGAATTTCTCTTCTATAAAACTTTGTTCCAAAAATTAAAAAAAAGGACCCGCAAATATTTTGCTCGGAATTCCTCTTCTATAAAACTTCGTTCCAAAAATTAAAAAAAAAAAGAACAAAGACATGATCTGAAGTCAGGATTCGAACCTCCGAACTGATAGTTTCACTCCTTCATTTAGCCGCTATGCCACCAAAGCTTTGATGGAATGTGTGTAATAAACGAAGGCAACAACAGTCGTGACGGAAAATTCTTACACTTTTTTCGCCTAGCATCAAAGCTCGTGACGGAAAATTTTTACACTTTTTTCGTCTGGCCTCCATCCGCAAAACCGTCCGAAAAGGAACTTCGTTCCAAAAAAAGCTTAGGCAAAACTCATATTGCCGCCCTAACATGACGCTACAGTTACCTACAGTTGGTAATAATTTGCAAGTTTTAAAGTTTGCAAGTCACTCAGTTTATTCCTTTGCCTAATTCAGTAGCATTATGTGACATTATACGAATTGTAAGTTAGGTTGGTGGCTTGTCCCGGGCTCCCCACGACCTGCGTCCTGCACGCGAGGCGGCTGATGTGTTATTTATCGCTTGACACTCACGAAACTTGTCCGATAGTTATTTATATTCATTTATGGTAAAGCTCGTTCGCATTATAGAGACGTTAGCGGATAGCGGGACAGTCATGTCAAGTTTTGAAAGTCTTTTATTTTAGCTACATCGCGTTCACATCGGCGGGTATTTGAGAAATATAATAAACTAGACAGCAAAGAAAAAGGGTCGGTTAGAAAATCTTCAATATCTTCAAAAGTACCTGACCTAGCTTAATGAAATAAAGACTAAATTAAAGAATATTTTAATGTAAATGAAATTTAAAAAAAACTAGAAATTCAAGCTTTTTTTAATAAATGTAAAATAAATGAAATTGCGTAGTTTTTCATTTTGAAGATTTTCTAACCGACCCTTTTCCTTTGCGGTCGTTTATTTTACAATCCTACTATACAAATACAGCCTTAACAATCTCCTATAAGATTGATTTTGAATGTTTATTTTCCATTATGACATTGATGTTTCACTTTTCAGCATGCCACTATCAGCAGTAGTCCTCGAGATGGTGATTTACGGAAATATACAAAGAAGTAGATTTATTTGACCTTTTTAGTTACAATTTTACTAATCATTAAATCCATAGCCTCTCTTTTCACCCCTCTTATCACTATTAAAAAAACGCAATCCATTTTTACTTCTATCTTTTTAATAACTTCTTGGGGAATTCCACTGCAACTGCAAAATTTTCACAACAATTTGAAGATTTCATGAGGTAAAAAATATGAGTTGCCGTAACTTGTCAGGTGAGGTGGGTCAGTTCAGTTCAGTGTAATGAAATTCCGAAATCGCTCCGCTTCTCGCTAACTCTTGTCCACTATGGCCTTAGAACCGTGCGCGTTGGCGGTGGGTGCGCTCAATAAATATGTAATTAATAACAATAACAGACGGACAGACGGAATAACTCAATCAGGGTCCGCTGCTGAGAAGCAGTCTGTGCGCTTCATTTACGATGATGACATTGTGCAAAGCCCTACAACACCATTTTTAACCTACTACGGCAAAGACAAAACGAAAGTTATAAATTATAATGTAGGAATGTAAAGGAGGATGGCGAATTTTGACCCAGTACTTTTAAAAACCGTTCAGATTCAGGAATCATTTAATTTTAATTAACATTTTTCTGTGTAAACCCCATATTATTAGAAGTTGGGGATTAAAAATTATAATTCACAATTACGCATTATAAATAACCATTCTAATGGCAATACATATCATTTTACGGAGTAAAGAATAAATGTCAAAATAATTATGTCAATGTCAATTGTCAACTCATTTGTGATCAGTTTAATTCGTAATTCTTTCGTTTTGTTGAGGCTTGAGACATATAGATGGCAGCACTATAAATTACATAGTTAGTAGTTTAGCTGTTTTAATGTTTAAAAGAAAGCGTGTTCTCGTTGATATATTCAGACAATGATCTTCAGTACTAGTAGTATTGAAAAAAAATTCTTTTCAAAAAACCGACTTCTAACGCCACTACAAAGTATAAAAATAATTTTAGTTTGTCCACGTTTGTTGAAGTCGGGCGGGCCTATATACAAACTATGAAACCGATGCGCGACGCTACAGAATATGATAGACTCGTTTGTAGAAGTCGAGCGAGCATCGCGAGTCGGTTTCATAGTTTGTATTTTAGGCCCGCCCGACTTAAACAAACGTGGATAAACTAAAATTATTTTTATACTTTGTAGTGGCGTTAGAAGTCGGTTTTTTGAAAAGAATTTTTATTTTAAGCTTTTAAGTGTAGTATCCTATGATTGAGGAGCTAGGACCTGGAGCTCCATGATGTAGTCCATACTTGTTACCTACAATATCAATTCGTAATCGAAATTTCCTAAATCGCCATAGTTTTAGCCTGCAGCATCAGGCTTGAGGAGTTGAAGGTTAAAATTTTTATGGGACCATTTCGCAAACATCCTCTGTCGATTAAAAAAAAATCACGTGAATCGGTCCAGTAATCCCGGAGAAATCGGTGGACATACATAGAAAAAAAAAAAAAAAAAAAAGATACCGGCCGAATTGAGAACCTCCTCCTTTTTGGAAGTCGGTTAATAAAACAGCGGTACCGCAACCGCTGCGGGCGCGGCGGGTTAGAACCACGCCGTGAGAATTCAGTCTAGCAACGAAATATCTCTATTTTCTTAGCCTCTATTAATTATAAGCCCGAAGCACTTACCGTCAACGCGGGCGCCCTCGAGCAAAACGAGTAACCTTAGCCCGAGCAAAAATACATGGAGTCGAATTCCTGTAACACACACCGTTCCGTTTCAGGCGTTAATGGCTGCATTAAACAATACCGAACCCGGTCCAGGTACGCGTCTATTTACGGATCCCTAAGCAATTAGCTCCGTTCCACAGTTTACCGAAACAGGGACTTCATTTCAGGACGTCTATCCGAGTGAAAGGGACCTAACTTCTAATATGTTGGTATTTTTGAGACACATAATTTAGCTGTTAATTTTCTGAAAGAATAAGTTGATACTGACCACTCAAAATTAAAAGAAAATTTTTAAAAGAAGAGTTAACAATATTGCTTCCTTTATAAAATGGATTCAAGTCTAATACATTTGCATTAAAATATTTATTCTGTAAAGCTGTTTTCAAAATTGAGACTATTTTAATTTAAAGACTTTAAGTATATAATACCAAAATACATAAATAACAAAACAACAGGTTCTAAACAACAGGTTCGTGGAAACTGTCCATACTGTGGGGTCTAAATTCTTTAAGACCCATCGCAGGAAAAGAACCGAAAAGTTCTCTGACCATACTCTCAAGCTAATGAAGGAGAGACAAGAGATGAGGCTGCAGTCATCGGCAGACGCGGCTGCCTACCGGCGGATTAATAGGCAGATCTCTAAGGCACAAACTCGCGACCTCCGTGTCTTTAATACCAAGTGTATTAAAGATACCATTGAGCGGAACAAAGGCTCAAAAGTGTTCGCGAGAGATCTGTCTATCGGACAGAGCCAGCTGACGCGGCTGAAAACTGATGACGGCCGTCTCGTCTCTTCTCGACCTGAGGTCTTGGGAGAGGTTGAGAAGTTCTATGCACAGTTATATACCACGACACAAAAACCTGTTGAAGATTTGGCGAAAGATCCCAGAGCCAAACTGACCCGACACTATACCGAAGATATCCCGGACGTCAGCCTATACGAGATTAGAATGGCTCTCAAACAACTTAAGGACAACAAGGCGCCAGGTGATGACGGAATCACTGCGGAACTCCTGAAAGCGGGTGGAAAACCGGTACTTAAGATCTTTCAGCGATTGTTCAATTCCGTCATCCACGAGGGCACAACGCCGGAAGCATGGCACAGGAGCGTGGTGGTTCTGTTCTTCAAAAAGGGAGATAATACCTTGTTGAAGAATTATAGACCCATCTCGTTGTTGAGTCATGTTTATAAGTTGTTCTCGAGAGTCATTACGAATCGTCTCGCTCGTAGGTTCGACGACTTCCAGCCTCCCGAACAAGCCGGATTCCGAAAAGGCTTTGGTACCATAGATCACATTCATACGCTGCGGCAGGTTATACAAAAGACGGAAGAGTATAACCGGCCACTTTGCTTAGCGTTTGTGGACTATGAGAAAGCCTTTGATTCGGTGGAAACTTGGGCTGTGTTGAGGTCGCTGCAGAGATGCCGAATTGACTACCGGTATATCCAAGTGTTGAAGTGCTTGTATGAAAACGCCACAATGTCAGTACGTATACAGGACCAGACTACGAGGCCAATCCACTTGCAGCGTGGAGTGCGACAGGGAGACGTTATCTCCCCGAAGCTCTTTACCGCTGCGTTGGAGGACGTCTTTAAGCTTCTGGATTGGAACGGACTTGGCATCAACATAAACGGCGAGTACATCACTCACTTGCGATTTGCCGATGACATAGTAGTCATGGCAGAGACTCTGAGTGACCTCAATACAATGCTCAACGATCTCAGCAGGGTTTCTCAACAGGTGGGCCTGGAAATGAACATGAGCAAGACGAAAATCATGTCCAATGCTCATGCACCGCTCCACCCAGTAATTGTTGAGAACTCTGCACTCGAAATTGTCGACGAGTATATTTACCTGGGACACACAGTCCAGCTAGGTAGGTCCAATTTCGAGAAAGAGATCAACCGCCGAATCCAACTCGGCTGGGCAGCGTTCGGGAAGCTCCGAGATGTCTTTTCGTCCAAAATTCCTCAGTGCCTGAAGACTAAAGTCTTCGAACAGTGCGTGTTGCCAGTGATGACTTACGGATCCGAGACATGGTCGCTAACTAAGGGCCTCATAAGTAGGCTCAGGACCGCTCAGCGTGCGATGGAAAGAGCTATGCTCGGAGTATCCCTGCGGGATCGAATCAGAAATGAGGAGATCCGTAGGAGAACCAGAGCCACCGACATAGCTCAGCGAGTCGCGATACTGAAGTGGAAATGGGCGGGGCACATAGTTCGAAGAGCTGATGGTCGTTGGGGTCCCAAGGTGCTGGAGTGGCGACCCCGCACCGGGAAGCGCAGTGTTGGCAGACCCCCCACCAGGTGGACCGACGACATCAAGCGAGTCGCAGGGAGCCGCTGGATTCAGGCGGCGCAAGACCGAGGTCTGTGGAAGTCCATGCAAGAGACCTTTGTCCAGCAGTGGACGTCTATCGGTTGATAAAGAAGAAGAAGAAGACATAAATAACGACACAATAAAATTATATTATTGGTGACTCCTAGCTTGTATTACACAGAGTGTATCATGTATGTGTGTGTGTCTGTGTGTGTGTGTGTGTGTGTGTGTGTGTATTTATTTGTGTCTATGAGTATGCGAAAGTTTGCTACCTATTCGATTTGTATATTTCAGTTTAAATGTAATTTATTTTGGTATTGGTATTAATTTGGGTAGAGGCCTGGTGATGCCACTACTTTATTAGAAAACAGAATCATAATTTTATACTCTCGTGTGAATTTCACAAAAACAAAATTTTCGTGGTTAGGACACTGTTTCTTGGCCGGCCTCATTTGTGAGCGATCATCGCGTTAGTTAATTTTATCTTTAGTAATTACCTGGTTCACGTTTCATCCCCTGAATTAGCTGCTTACCAGAAATGAGATTAAATTACCACACCAAGCATTAATTAATAAGGTTTTGCTATGCTATTTTTTTATATAAAATTATTTCAGAAAAGAAAAAGATCATTTTTATGTCGAAACTAAGGATTTACTATTCGTGATATAAAAAATACAAAATATATTTTAGTTTTGACCAAAGCTTCAACAGAAAATCTTTAAAAAAACCTTTTCCTGGCCAAGATCCCTTTAGCCAACGAGTTTTCCGGGATAAAAGTAGCCTATCTCCAACTCCTCAACCATACCAATGCAAAAATCACGTCAATTCGTTGCTTCGTTTCTACGTGATTGAAGGACAAATCGGTAACCAAAAACACTTCACATCTATATTAGCAGGGATTAATGAGCTTTACAGACATAAACGGACCATAAAATTTTACAACCAAGGATACGCTTTACTTCCGGCACAACAATGGCAAGACAAGATGTCGGCTTATTTCCCCAAAATGGCGGACCATTTCCGTTTCTCTCCACCCTGGCTTAGCTCCAAATAAGGATCTAGGTTTCATACAATAATTAGAGCGTTAGACTATTATCCTTTGCATTGTTTAATGTTTAGTGCCAATATGCCTTTCACGATTTGGCAAAAGATTGCGCCATGCAAAGCCGTGTTTTATAGACCAAAAAATAATTTATACACTTTCGCATTCATAATATGTATTACTAAGATTCCTTCACATACGGATAATGACTTAATTTATTATAAGTGTAATCGAAGCAGGTACCAAATAGTATAAACATTACTGTTAATAGCAACCACGCATTGAATGTACAATCAAGTTTTATTGCCGGTTAACGCCGAGTACCGATTATACCGAGTGTCGATTGCACAATCAACTTAGAGTTACTCTCAGCTGTTAAGACGATTTCAATTGTTTGCGCTCTCAGCAAATACCTCGTAAATTGCTCGGATGTTCTCTGAGCACCGTTTTCACTAATTGCACATTCTTCGCAGTTTTATTTTTATTCCACTTGTAATGTACGAGGAGCAAGAATTGTTAAATGTTTTCACGGTCTTGTTCTCTTTCCTAATTCAGTTATGTAAAAAATAAAAATGTTTTTGGTAACATTGACTTCATACAAGTTTCGATGTAGACGTGCCGCCAAGCGTTCCGGCACAATGGCGTGTAGAAACCGATTAGGGGTATGGTTTGAATGTTCACTATCACTGCCATACCCCTTGTAAGTTAGCCCGCTGTCATCTTAGCCGGCATCGTCACTCACCATCAGGTGAGATCGCAGTTAAGGACTATCCTGTCAGTTGACATAAAATAAAAAAAATTTCAATATATCTAACAAAACATAACAATTCGTGATCACGCAGTAGGTAGTACAAATTCTGGGCTAGGCAAGCGTGTTCTATTCCTTTCTCAAATAAAATACCGAATTTTTATAATCGATAGGACTTCACGGCTGGACATATGTCTCTTGTATTTCTCGGTCTTGTGCCACCTGTATTTATAAGTGTCCTGCGACTTGTCTAATGTCCTCTGTTAACCTAGTCGGGGGGTCTGCCAACACTGCGATTTCCGGTGAAAGGTCACCACTTTTGCACATTGGGACACCAACGACCTTTCTCGTTGAACCGACAGTTGAGACTTCGAGCGAAATAAAATGCTTGATTGTCGCGGAACACTCGGTTGGAACGAAGTTCCTTTTAATAAATAATTAATAATAAAAATAAATAGAATAATAATAATTAATAATCTGAAGTCAGGATTCGAACCCCCGAAGCTCAAAGCTATGACGGAACGTGTGTAATAAGCGAAGGCTACATACAAGAGTCGTGACGGAAAATTCTTGCACTTTTTTCGTCTAGCCCCCATCCGCCCTGTCCGTACCGACTGCCGTCCGATAAGGCAGAACTTCGTTCCAATATTCGTGCTGCATAATAATTTGAATAATGCTCTTTCTGAGTTTGGCCAGTCAGACAATAATTTAATTGAGCACCAGTTGAACACAATAATGTCGAAGCCTGATAACTGCCAATAAAATCACCAATCGGAATCGTGTCCAGGCTCAGCCAATGCCTATAATTCAGTTACACGCCATATTCTCTAGCATTAAGCTGTCGCTCAGCTGTCGTGTCCATGGTAATGTTGAAAATGCAACCCGCGTCATAGTGCTTTGATTTATACAATTGAAAACTTCGCAAAGTATTATTACATTATAATCTACATACTTAAAATCTACAAGAATAAAAGTAAATAACTGTAACGGATAATTGATATAAATATTAATAACAATTAATAATTGATGAAAAATATAACACATCCGTTATATTGGTTTTGCTCGTAATGTACCCTATGTCACCCCGACCATCATAACAAATCGATCGACACCTCTTTCATCAAAATTGGCTCAGTAATTTATTCACTACGGTGGAACATTTGTACAGTACAGTCACATACATACATACCTACATAGTATTAAAATCATAACCCTTCCTTTTGGTTTTGCCGTTGTCAAGTAAAAATCGGCCAAGTGCGAGTCAGGCCTCGCTCTTTTAGGGTTCCGTTAAAAAAATTAAATTAAAATATTTTCATGTACCCATGGAAATATTTTAATTTAATTTTTTTAATTTAATTTAATTTTTATTATTTGTTGTTATAGCGGCAATAGAAATACATAATATGTGAAAATTTCATCTGTCTATCTATTACGGTTTACGAGATACAGCCCGCTGACAGACGGACGGACGGACGGACGGACGGACGGACAGCGTAGGCTTAGTAATAAGGTCCCGTTGGTACCCTTTGGGTACGGAACCCTAAAAAAGGATATCAATGCGTTTAGACCTATCTAAATTTTTACACATTTGGTTTCACGATAATGTCAAAACAGACACTTTCGTAAAACCAAATGAGCACTGTCATGATAAATACGAAGTCTAATATAGTCCAAAATAGAGTTTAAGTTGTGGTTGTTAACTTGTTAGATTAGGAGCTCAGTCGTTCAACAAATCAAGTTTTTCTTACATAAAGTATAAATAAAATCGTATCGTGATAAGTGACGCCATAGAATAAGTATGTAATGGTGCACATAACGTTAGTAATTCTTCGAACCGTAAATTGTCAAGGAAATCACTTAAAATTCATTAAATATTGATCTAACGATAGGAGAATATTCCATAAATAACCGATTCCCAGAATGTTATGAAAGGCGGTACAAAACCATTGTCGTAATAATAGGCCCCGAAACGATATAAGAGCACATTGAAATCGGCTTACAAGATAGCATCAGGGGCACATTCAATAGAGAGCATAGCTCTTTTATATCGTTTGCACATTCAAGTAGCAATTTTGGTTTGTATGCGACATTTTACAAATGTCGTGACTTGTACCTACATCATATTTCATTCTTAAATAATTCTTTTCATAAAAGTCCTTGCGTTAGCTATCATACTTCTGTGATCATCTATATATATAAAAGAAAGTGGTGTTAGTTACACTATTTATAACTCAAGAACGGATGAACCGATTTGGCTGAAAATTGGTGGAGAGGTAGCTTAGAACCAGGAGACGGACATAGGATACTTTTTATCCCGTTCGACCGCGTTTTTGTCATGTTACTATAAAACGTGGTATAACAAAATCGCATCTGACATGGAATAAAAAAAAATTCTTTTCAAAAAACCGACTTCTAACGCCACTACAAAGTATAAAAATAATTTTAGTTTGTCCACGTTTGTTGAAGTCGGGCGGGCCTATATACAAACTATGAAACCGATGCGCGACGCTACAGAATATGATAGACTCGTTTGTAGAAGTCAAGCGAGCATCGCGAGTCGGTTTCATAGTTTGTATTTTAGGCCCGCCCGACTTCAACAAACGTGGACAAACTAAAATTATTTTTATACTTTGTAGTGGCGTTAGAAGTCGGTTTTTTGAAAAGAATTTTTATTTTAAGCTTTTAAGTGTAGTATACTATGATTGAGGACCTGGAGCTTCATGATGTAGTCCATACTTGTTACCTACAATATCAATTCGTAATCGAAATTTCCTAAATCGCCATAGTTTTAGCCTGCAGCATCAGGCTTGAGGAGTTGAAGGTTAAAATTTTTATGGGACCATTTCGCAAACATCCTCTGTCGATTAAAAAAAAATCACGCGAATCGGTCCAGTAATCCCGGAGAAATCGGTGGACATACATAGAAAAAAAAAAAAAAAAAAAGATACCGGCCGAATTGAGAACCTCCTCCTTTTTGGAAGTCGGTTAAAAACGAAAATGACAGTGGAAGAACAAAACGTAGATAAATGACAGCTAAACGTAATTTTGTATTTGGTTAATTATGGTAAAAAATTATGGTAAAAACAATTATAAAAATTATAGTTTAACGTAATTGATAATATCATCAGTAATATGTTTTCTCTTTGAATCATCATTAACAATGCCGCGAGCAAGACGATCAAATGTTTCCTGCTACAAAGCTACGGATTGACGTGATTTATTGGATAGGTATAGTTGAGAACCTGGAGGGTGGACAAAGATTTCCCGCGGGATGTTATGAACTAAATCCACGCAGACGAAGTCGCGGGCATCAGCTAGTACTACATAAATGAGAAAAAGTGTTTTTTGTTGGTTTGTCCTTCAATCACACAGTAACTCACGCATCGGTGTGAAGTCTCGGGTTCTATTTCCTGTACGGGCGAATTCTCAACGTACAAATGAAGAGATGTAGTTAGATCCGTTTTACGAGCAAATGAATTGAAAATGATCCTAATATAACAGATTTCTTTCACCAAACGTTTACCTTCACATATTATAAGAGAAAGTTTCTACGAATTAACCATACATTTTATCAATATAATTAATATTTGATTTTATAGTTCACTGTTTAATTAGGATAGCTTTTAAAATTATTGATGGGGCCAAAGATTAAGGATTGGTAGCGTCTGCTAAGCGACTATCAAGCCTAAAGCTATGGATTGACCTAAAGAAAATTTTTAACGACTCGTTACGTAAATTTTATATGATTTTATGAAAGTTATGTTTACGTACAGAGTTTGTAAGTACATCCTAGAAATAAATATGACGAACCAGAACACAAAATTACGAGATTTCGTCGATTTCAACAAAAGATATAACGAGTAATCCTTGGAGCTATCTCTATTATAATTTTTAGCGTAAGTATTTTAATTTATACAAAAGACGGACGCACCCATCGATGAGAAAATAAAAATGGCTGCCAATCACATCCATTTTAAGAAATTTCTGTTTGCCTTCTACGATATCCTTTTGATCAGTGTTTTGCTTATAATCGTAGTATATCAAGCCAAATGACATTGGAGCAATACTCATTACTCAGTTATATATTTTTGCAGTTGTCCAATAGAAGGTATTTCAAGTTATATCAATAAATATTTGCTTGAAATCAGTTGGAAAGCAAAGAACGTCTAATCGTCGACAATGGGCCCTGCTCAGTCGGTCAGTGTGGAGAGGCCTTATCTTTAATCTGAACGCCGCCGGGGAGGCGACCCGATGCTCTTCGATAAAGTGCTTTAGCGGCCAAAGATTATGAAATTTTTTTATTTTTTTATTTAATACATTTATGCTGTTGCTATTTATTTTGCAACATCCTTAATACTAATATTATATTTTATAATTTAATCTTAATTATGTTATTCTAAAAAAGTTCTTCATAAAATTATGATTTAGTGTGCCCTACTATCCTCTATCGTTACATTTTCACATAATTTAATTTTGTATAGAAGTACTATTATTATTTTTATTAACATAGCGAATTATTTTGAGTGCAAATTTTAGAAATACATCTCTACAGTTATTATTAACAATAATATTAGGAAAATTTTCTTCTATTATGTCAAAACCTATCATTACTACAGTTTTTGCTCTGTCGTAAGCAAACCTGGGACAGGTACATATGACATGTGATACGGATTCTGGGCTCAACCCGTCACAGTTGCAGTAAGGATCACCTTTTAATTTATATTTATGGAGATATTCGCCGAAGCCACCATGTCCAGTTAATAGTAAGGCTGTTGTAGTCGGTACAATGTAAGACAATATTGTGCACTCACATTGTCACCGGTGGTAAACCCGTACTGAATTAATTCCAGTGCAGCGTGAATTAAAGCGATGATGAAGACAGTACTAATTATTATGCAATACAATAATTGGTATTCAAGATACTGTAACGGTGTACTGCGAGCAGGTCGGTAAAGAAACCACTTATTGCTTCATGTCGAAGAGTCGAATAATAATTTAATGGAAATGCACTCTCAATTTATACAAACAGGCTTAAAACTAATCACCAATAAAAAACAAGATTAAAATATTTACAATTTTCGTCCACCAATCAGAACGCTTACATAAAATCAATTAGGGCGTTCGCGCTTCCAGGAAAATCTATTTTTAGACACAAATCTTGTTTCGTAGAAATTGCATTCCTTAGCCATGACGTAATCCTAAATAACTCGGCGGCACTCGGCGCGCGAGGGGCGCGACGCGCGGGGAGGCGACGCCGGCCGCGCACGCATCGGCTCACCGCTGGGCGCTGGCGCGTCGGCAGTCACGGTCCGACCGCTCCCGGCGGCGCGCGCGTGCTCCCCTTCGCCTTCTCCGCTCGTTCGAAGTGAAAATTCCCGCGATGTTTTTTTCGAATGATGGCGCCAACTTGAAGAATTTTTCCTGGTGACTTCTTCTCAGGTGAGTTTTCTTTCAGTGTCATCGATGATCACACAAATGTGCAGATTGGTTCATTGAGGAGCCTTTTCCTTTTTCCGAGATGAACTCTGCTTGCTCCTGTTACAGTTGCTACACGAAGAAACGACATCTTCTTTACGTTCACCACGTGAGCTCTTGTCCTTTTCAGGGCAAACTCACACCTTCCATATCCATGGTGTTCGTATAGAAACAAGCGATGTCGATAAAAAGTTATTTACATACAATCTGTGTTTTATTTCTCTCCTTTAATAAAGTGAATTCCTTGTGTACTTATTTCTCTCTTATTCCTTTCCTTGCTCCCGGTAATTGAGGTAGATCCCCGGTAATATTAATGGGGATCGGTAACATGGTAACTGTCCTGGTATTTGTAAAAAAAGGTAAATAAATAGGTAATAGGTAAATAGGTATTTGGAAAAGGTATGGTATATACAAAAGGTATTTTGGCGGGAAATGGTGAGCTGCGGATGACGTCAGCGTAAGTATCGTAAGTATTATTACCAATATGTGCTAGGTAGGCACAGTATCCCCCATCAAGCGAAGCGTACATTTTTTTTCACGATGCGTCCGCTTCTCGTGGTGACGTAGGGTGTAGGTACACTCGCTTGAGCCGGGTTCATTGAGCCGGTCGTTGCCTTCGTACTCTGTGTTCCGCTGGTAACTGGGTCATGGTTCACTGAACTCGAGCTCTTGCTTTTTAATGTAGTATTCTTGTCGCTTGCGCTTGAGTCTTCTTCGTTTAGTATGTAGGCAGGCTTGAGTCTATCCAATGATATCACAGTTGTTCGTAGGGGTAACTGTATCTTGAAATATTTTTCGTGGCGCTTCAAAACTTGATAGGGTCCGTCGTACGGCGGTGTTAATGGTGGTCTGACTGTATCGTTCCGTACGAAAACGTGCGTGCATGTAGCTAGGTCCTTGTGCACGAATGTAGGTCTTGATGATGTCATCGCGCGTTGTGTAGGTATTAAGGAGTTCATTGTTTCACAGAGGCGTCGTACGTAGTCCGCATCTTCAATATTCGACTTTGTAGGTACGAAGAAATCAGATGGTATTCGTAGTGCTGCGCCGTAGGTCATCAATGCAGGGCTGAGATTATCTTCTTCACGCAGCGCGGTACGTAGACCTAGTAGCACAGTGGGTAACTCTTCTGTCCAGGTCGTCGATGCGCCTCTTGCCATGAGTGCTGCTTTTAGTGTGCGATGTAGTCGTTCGACCTTGCCGTTTGCCTGCGCGTGGTAACTGGTTGTACGTATTCTTGATATTCCCCATTTCTTCAGTAGCGTGTTGAATAGCCTCGATTCAAAGCTCTGGGCTCGGTCACTTGTGAGGCGGTCTGGAACGCCAAACCTGATGATCCAATTCTCATAGAGAACCTTCGCTAAACTTTCTGCGGTGACCTCTTGAACCGGTACAGCTTCAGGCCATCTGGTGCATCTGTCTATTATGGTGACACAGTACTTGCAGTCGTTGGATAATCGTAGCGGACCCACGACGTCTATGTGTATATGCTCGAAACGTTGAGAAGGTGGAAATTCCGCCAGAGGAGTGACGACGTGGCGATGCACCTTGCTGCGTTGACAGTTGATGCAAGCTTTTGCCCATGTTGCTACTTCTTTGTTCATGGCTGGCCAGAAGAACTTCGATGCTACTTGTTTCCGGGTCGATCGTACTCCAGGGTGGCATAGACCGTGTTGCGCTTTAAATGCAGCAAAGCGGTATGCTTTAGGTAGGTACGGCCGGGGCGATGCAGTGGATAGCTCGCACGTGATTGGTCGATCGAGTCCGGGAAGAGTTATTTCGGCAAACTTCAAGTTAGGTTTTTTCTTCAAATTCTCCAATTCTTCATCGTTGCTCTGGTCTATTGCGAGTTGATTGTAGTCTAAGATGCTTGGGCTCTGGATGTCTTCGATGCGTGATAGGGCGTCGGCAACTGGATTTTCTTCACCTTTGATGTATTTGATTCTCGAACAAAACTGTGATACGAAATGTAACTGTCGCTCGCGTCTAGGCGTGTCGCTACTGCTCGCTGGCCTACTGAGTGCGAAAGAGAGAGGCTTATGATCGGTGAGTATCGTGACTTCGCATCCCTCGATCAATCTCCTGAAGTGCTTTACAGCTGTGTACATAGCTAATAATTCGCGATCGTACACACTGTAGCGACGTTGCGTGGGACTCATTGTTTTCGAGAAAAATGCCAACGGTTTCCAGTGGTTCTCAACCTTCTGTTGAAGCACTGCACCCAAACTGTGATCAGAGGCGTCTGTCTTGATAGCGAGTTCGCAGCCAGGAACAGGGTAGCTTAGCGTTGTTGCTTCGGTGATGCTTTGACGGCATTTTTCGAAGGCTTCGTTAGCTTCTGGTGTCCATTCTATTGGCGTTTTGTCATTCTTTTTCTTGTTGTGAAGAAACTTGTTGAGTTCGTGTTGATGTTCGGCTTGATGTGGTAGGCAGTCTCGGTAGAAATTAATCATGCCTAGGAATCGACGTAACTCGACGACAGTCTTCGGTTTCGGATACGTAGATATTGATTCGATGCGTTCCTTCGTAGGTTTTATTCCGCTGGCGGAGACTTCGTAGCCTAGGAAGTTGATCGTTTCTACTCCGAATTGACATTTGTCGACGTTGAGTGTGACGCCGTATTTGTCGAGACGTTCTAGGACTTGATGGAGAAGCTTCTGATGTTTTTCTTCGTCTTCGGAAAATAAGAGAATGTCGTCAACAAAACAAAAGCAGTCTTCTATGCCTCGGAGAACTTGATGCATGAATCGTTGGAATGTTTGACTGGCATTTCGAAGCCCGAAAGTTAAGCATGTGAACTCATATAAACCGAACGGAGTGATCAACGCTGATTTTTGCGCGTCTTCTTTGCTCGCCATAGGTATCCAGTAGTATGCCATCTTGAGATCAAGTTTTGAAAATATTTTCTTGTTGTTGAGTGAGTACGTGAAATCTTGAATTCGCGGAATAGGATAGCGATCCGGTTGCGTCACTGAGTTTAATCTTCGGTAGTCGCCGCACACGCGAAGTCCGCCGTCTTTCTTCTTAACGACATGTAGAGGACTGGCCCATGGACTTTTCGATGGTCTGCAGATGCCAAGTTCCACCATCCGTTCAAATTCGGCTTTTGCGGCTTTGTATTTATCGGGTGGTAGAGGGCGGGCGCGAGCGGAGAGCGGAGGACCTGTTGTTTCTATGTGATGTACGACGTCGTGCTTGGCTGGTTGCTTCAAAGACATGGGTCGCAGTACGCCAGGATATTGCTTCAAAATGTCGTGGTACTGCTGATCGGAACTCACGATGCGAATGGACTCAGCTTTTGTCGATATTTGTATGGCGTCGATGGTGAGTTTGGTTTCGTCGTCAATCAGTTTCTTCTTGTGAAGGTCTACTAGGAGCTTGTAATGACGAAGAAAGTCTGCCCCCAGTATGGATGTCTTCACGTCAGCGATGATGAATGTCCATGTGAAACAGCGCCGTAGTCCTAGGTTAAGCTTGATAGTTCTCTCTCCGTAGGTATTTATAGGTGAGTTGTTCGCCGCGTAGAGCTTGTAGGTATTTGCGACCTTTTTCTTCATTTTTGATGTTGCGGCCAAAACAGATATGTCCGCGCCAGTGTCCACGAGGAAACGTTCGTGTGTGTCGCGATCATGAACACAAAGGCGGTTGCTGTTCTTGGGAACACCGACGTCCGCCACCGTCGGTGTTGATGTTAGTTTTCCGACGTCTTGTTACGTTGAGCGCACGGTGACTCGCAGCGTCTTGCGTTCTTCCCAAACTTGTGATGGTATCGGCATAACCACGTAGGGTCGCCAGGCTTCACACGTGCTGATGATGATCTTGACTGAGAACGTGAACGGTAGCGTCCTTGGAATGGTCGACGAGGTGTTTGGCGCGTGGACTCCCGTGCTCGCAGTTCCGCTACTTCTAGCGTTAGTTTTTCAAGCTTTGACAATATTTCTGCATATGCTGGCTGGTTAGACGGTGCTGCTGGAGGGGTTGGGTGTGAAATTGCTGCTACGGTGTTTCCGGACGTGCTCCCAGCGTACTCCATCATCCTGTCTGCCATCGCTGCGAGGGTATCGAGCGAGGACTCTTTGTTGACGGAGAGCACGCAGCGGCAGTGGGCTGGTATGTGATTTAGCCATTCAATCTTCAGACCCTCTTCTGTGATAAGTCCGTTGTTAAGTTCTCGCATTTTTCGGAGCAGCACGCTGGGTTTCTGGTCCCCGATGTCTAGGCCGCTGATGAGCTTTTGAAAATTCTCGACTTCTGATTTTTCGTATACGGTGAGCAGCCGGTTCTTGACAGCTTCGTATTTTCCGGTTGCCGGTGGACTGTACAGAAGATCGGTGATGTGCTGTAGATCTGCCGGTTCCAGCTTCGACAGGACGTATCGGTACTTTTGGTCATCTGAAGTCTTGAGAGGATCGACGACTGCTTCAAACTGGACGAACCACGCTCTTGGAACGGTGCGCCAGAACGGAAGGAGCCTCGACTGGACAGAAATTGCTGCCAGGTCGGAGAGCTTGGATTCCGTGGCGATTTTCACGTCGGTGGCTTCTTTTTCGGCCATAGTTTCAGGCTTCTTGATTATTCTTGATTATTCTTCTTTTTTCCAGCGTCGGTGGTCACCACTGTAACGGTGTACTGCGAGCAGGTCGGTAAAGAAACCACTTATTGCTTCATGTCGAAGAGTCGAATAATAATTTAATGGAAATGCACTCTCAATTTATACAAACAGGCTTAAAACTAATCACCAATAAAAAACAAGATTAAAATATTTACAATTTTCGTCCACCAATCAGAACGCTTACATAAAATCAATTAGGGCGTTCGCGCTTCCAGGAAAATCTATTTTTAGACACAAATCTTGTTTCGTAGAAATTGCATTCCTTAGCCATGACGTAATCCTAAATAACTCGGCGGCACTCGGCGCGCGAGGGGCGCGACGCGCGGGGAGGCGACGCCGGCCGCGCACGCATCGGCTCACCGCTGGGCGCTGGCGCGTCGGCAGTCACGGTCCGACCGCTCCCGGCGGCGCGCGCGTTTTCCCCTTCGCCTTCTCCGCTCGTTCGAAGTGAAAATTCCCGCGATGTTTTTTTCGAATGATGGCGCCAACTTGAAGAATTTTTCCTGGTGACTTCTTCTCAGGTGAGTTTTCTTTCAGTGTCATCGATGATAACACAAATGTGCAGATTGGTTCATTGAGGAGCCTTTTCCTTTTTCCGAGATGAACTCTGCTTGCTCCTGTTACAGTTGCTACACGAAGAAACGACATCTTCTTTACGTTCACCACGTGAGCTCTTGTCCTTTTCAGGGCAAACTCACACCTTCCATATCCATGGTGTTCGTATAGAAACAAGCGATGTCGATAAAAAGTTATTTACATACAATCTGTGTTTTATTTCTCTCCTTTAATAAAGTGAATTCCTTGTGTACTTATTTCTCTCTTATTCCTTTCCTTGCTCCCGGTAATTGAGGTAGATCCCCGGTAATATTAATGGGGATCGGTAACATGGTAACTGTCCTGGTATTTGTAAAAAAAGGTAAATAAATAGGTAATAGGTAAATAGGTATTTGGAAAAGGTATGGTATATACAAAAGGTATTTTGGCGGGAAATGGTGAGCTGCGGATGACGTCAGCGTAAGTATCGTAAGTATTATTACCAATATGTGCTAGGTAGGCACAATACAATCGTCCTTCGGAATCCAAGAGCTGTCCGCTACCTTGACAAAGGAATTAGTAAGACCATCTAAAGGGGCAATTCCTTGGATTTTGGGCCCTATTATCCTATGTTGTACCTATGTTGTACCTCCTATGAGTATGCCATGCTGCGTTGGTAGGTATCGAAGATGTTTTAGTTAAATTTGGTTGTACTTAAGTTTTAATTTAGATTTTCGTTTGTTTTAGTAGTTGTTTATTGATTTTCATATCATAATTGCATTGATAGCCCATTGGTTAGGACTGCGGTCTCCTATTCGAGGGGTCGCAGGTTCGATCCCGGGCGCGCCTCTGGCTTGTCGGAGTTAAGTGCGTTTAAGAAATTAAATATCACTTGCTTCAACGGTGAAGGAAAACATCGTGAGGAAACCTGCACGCCTGAGAGTTCACCATAATGTTCTCAAAGGTTCTCATGTGAAGTTCACCAATTCGCATTGGGCCAGCGTGGTGGACTATGGCCTATAACCCTTCTCCGTGAGGAGTCTTGCGCTCAGTAGTGAGACGTTAATGGGTTGCTAATCTATAATATAATAAAACTGTAACAGGTCCAATTCTGTACATTGAAGATATTTTGAAAATTTTTGTTTGAGGGCACTCCATAATCGATACTGAAGCCAAAACAATTTTTTTTTAATTTTTTGTCTGTCTGTCTGTCTGTCTGTCTGTCTGTCTGTCTGTCTGTATCTTGGCCGCGCATCACGCCGAAACTACTGGACGGATTTAAATGAAACTTGGCACGATTTAAGTTAATACTACGAGGTATAATATAGGATACTTTTTATCCCGAAATTCAGCACCGTTCCCTTGGGAGAGGGGATGAAAGTCAAAATGTGTATTTCGCTGTAATTCATTAAGGCGTATTCCGATTTAATCCATTCTTTTTTTGTTAGAAAGCAGGTTCTTTAGAGATTGTCCTGTAATTATTTCAAGGTCGTCAATTTCGTAGTTCAGAAATTATAGACATCACAATCTTCAGTATAGGTCCAAATAACTTGAACCCCGGAATCTACAGGATACTTTGAATGAACGGCTCATCTTAAGCTGGCATGCGTAATTTATCGTATATAGCCATCGTGGATACTATTTTGTCAAAGTCAAACTACTCCAAAGGCGTCAGATTTTGCCAAACGATCATTATACCTACATACTACATAGTAGGTATGGATGTAATACATCGTATGGACGTAATATTACCGTGTTTTCCTATGTAATTTAATATCCTAATCATAATTACTAATATTATAAATGCGAAAGTGTGTTTGTTTGTTGGTTTGTCCTTCAATCACGCCGCAACAGAGCCACGGATCTACGTGATTTTTTTACATGGGTATAATTGAGGACCTGGAGAGTGACATAGGCTACTTTTATCCCGGAAAATCAAAGTGTTCCCGAGGGATTTTAAAAACTAAATCCACGCTGACGAAGTCGCGGGCATCAGCTAGTGATGAATATATCATAATAATGTCATTAAACCACGAAATAAGTCTAAAATCTTTAATGCCTTACAAACGTATAGTGGTATATAATGGCCCTTCTGCTATACTCAATCTTTGTCTTCCAGTAAGCCTTGTGGGTTGTTATCAGCACAATCATCTCACCCGCTGCTCCCGGTTATCTCCAGTTCGCCAACTCACCGCGCGCGTTATTTACATTTTAAATGCCTTATCGATAATGAACTTGAACTGCCTCAGGAGATTACCAATCAAATGAGACTTCTTTATGATACTCGGTTTTTATGGACACAGTTTTTGGGAGAGCTCGGAATGGAAATGAAATAGCTTTTGTGATTTTTATGTCCGTTTTCACCAAAAGTAGAAATCTTACATCTTAGGGCCGATTTCACCAACGTAAAAAAAGTCTTATTCGAGAGTAAATTTGATATTTTGACAGTATGTATTTCCAATACAAGAACTGTCAGAATGCCCAATTTATTCCTCGGTAAAACGTCACTCGACGTTGGTGAAATCGGGGCTTACTAATATTACTTGTAGATGTACTATTATGTATTCTAGGTATATTATAAATGCGAAAGTGTTTGTTTGTTGGTTTTTCCATCAATTACGCTGCAACAGAGCTACAGATTGACGTGATTTTTTGCATACGTTTATAGTTAGACCTGGAGAGCGACATAGGCTATTTTTATCCTAGAAAATCAAAGGTTTCCCGTGGGATTTTAAAAACTAAGCCGTCCACGCGGATGAAGTCACAGGCATTAGCTAGTCAGGCATAATAATCCCTCGATCTCGGGCCGACCTCTGACTTTTCTCAGTTAATGTGCATTTAAGCAAATATCACGTGCAAAAACATCGGAGTTGAAGGAAAACATCGTGAGGACACCTGCACCTACGCCTGAGAGTTCTCCGCGTTCTCAAAGGTGTGTGAAGTCTGCCAATATGTATTGGGCTCATATGGCGGACTATGGCCTAAAACTTTTCTCTGAGAGGAGACCTGCGCTAAGTAGTGAGCCGTTGAGGGGTTGCTGATGATGATGGCATGCAAAGCTAATGCTAATGCATTAGCTTTGCATGAGCGCCATGTAAATGAGCCGTTAATAGCTAAGGAGCTCAGCAAATCTTGCACATGTTTTAAAGATTGTGGTAAAACCCTCTTCCCATTTCTACACAAAGAGGCAAGACTTTTTGGAAAAAAAGAATCGTTTTATCAGCGATCTTTTTTCATTTCTATAACTCTTATTGTATTTCGAACACATGGAGTGTCACCGGGTGTCACAGAGGATTATAATGTACCAAAAAAGTCTCCCCAAAGACTTAATCTTAACAGACGGGCTTTAGAACTGAGGAGTCATTGTTGACGAGTGTTGTATTTATGGAAATCCGTTTAAAATGTCATAACATTTGACGGTTTACCTGCGACGTTATGAGGATTATGAATGTGGGAACCTTGAAAAGGGCAACGCGCCGTATTTATGTACTTAGTTTAAGTTGGAATAAAAATATCAATACGTAGGTAGAGGTAAAGGTATTTTCTGAGTTTTTACAATTTTTCAGTTAAGGAGCGCAATTTAACCAAGTTATTCCTAGTTTCGCATAGGTTGTTAATATTAGAGTGTAAAAACTATCTAAACTAAAAAATAGCTAATCTAAAAGTGAAAATAAAAACAATGTTTTCAAACTGCATCGAAATCTAAGAATTTTTAGAAAGTTTGCGGGAATACACAAACAAACCCAAATTGCGACTTTATTTATTACTTTTGATTTTGCATAACACATAGCTTTGAAAATCTGAATTAAAAAATTAAATTTTTTTTGATAAGCGCCCTCTCATTTTCTTCGTTAGTAAATTTTATCCATGCGAAGCCTGGGCGGGTTGCTATAGTATCCTACTAATATTATAAATGCGAAATATTTGAGTAAGTATGTGTGGATGGATGCATGTTTGTTACTCTTTCACGCTTTCACTCTTTTCAAACAGCTGGGCGGATTTTGATGAATTTTCACAATGTAATAGCTTACACATCAGAATGGCACAATTCAAATTCCACGTGTATCAAAAACCCTTAATCCACGCGGACGAAGTCGAGGGCATCGGCTAGTTTTAGGTATATACGTTGTTATGATGCGTCATATAGATATTAGGTAATTCTAATTATTATAATTCCTATTTTACGTACCTACGTAGTTTGTATGGCATAAAGATTTATATGAAAATGCGTCTCCAGGAAGCTTTCCTAGAAACATTCGGTTGAATATTTCCGCGTGTATGCGGGGTTTATGGTATTCCTGTGCTTTATGCTTTGTTTGCGTCGGCGGAAACCTCCCATCGATCTATAGGGGGTTGGGGGTGGAATAAATACATTATCGTCGTTCGTAAGTATGACCTACTTGTTCTTAGTGTACAAGTAGAGTCTACATGTAAACTTCATAACAAAATTGTGAAGGTACCTATCTCAAAGTTCTTCAACATTATTTATGTACTCTTTCATTAAGACACTTTGTATTTACTGTAAATTAAATATCGAATTAAAAAAATATTTTGGCAAGTTAAAACCAAAAGGTTCTTAAAGTTTTTTTTAAAGATTTCAAAGTTTTGAAGTTTTTTTTACAGTTTGTTTAGAAAAGTACCTTTGTAAAGAAGCTATCATAGTAGCTAATCATAGTAGTCATCAAGTTAGTCCGCTACAAGAGAGTAGTGTAAAAGTCTTGTGTGGTGGTGCATGTGAGTGGTGGTGGCATTGCTTGCTTGGGAACTTGGCTTTTTTGCTTGGCTGGGTAGGTGAGTGGTGCTTAGCTTTTAATTGCATGTTTGACCATACAGATTTTTTCTGTTGGCGGATTATAGCATAATAATTCTAACCTTTTCTTGCTAAAATTCAGTCTGTCGAGCTGGGATTCGAACCATCGACTGCTTGTAGAAATTTATGCGACTGTAGAAACCACAAGGCTACGGAGATCTAATATTGTAGTGTGAAAATATTGAACACAATGCCAAATTCACATTCAAAAAAGTGTCGGTTCAATTTAGTCTTATTTTTTTCCGTCTAGCCCCCTTTCGTATCGCGCGATAAGGAACTACGTTCCAAAAATTATTATCAAAATGATTCCCAGAGGTAAGCGATAGTCTTCCTGTCGATGAGACATAGACGCCTGAGGAAGTACTAGATGATCTAGACGGGTGATTAAGATTCCATATCATATGGTGTCGTATCACCGGACACCGTGGCTACCGAGAACTGAGCAGGTTTATTGTAGCCAGTACCACCTGGTTGATGCTCACGACGTCATCCGCGTTGCTTTAGCTCTTTCAAACCGTGGGAACTAACTTTTTTTTTATTTATTCTGAAAACTCTGGAAAATGCTTCCATTCCATCAAAATCGGTTTTGTAGTTTATTGAAACTAAAAAACTTAAAGAGGCTGGGCTGGCCATTTCCTATTTCTTATTAATTACTAGCTAGCTGATGCCCGCGACTTCATCCGCTTGGTATTAGTTTTTAAAAATTCCGTGGTTTTTTCCCTTTGATTTTCCGGGTTCTCAACTGTACATACCTACGAAAAAAATCACGTCGATCCGTCACTCTGTCGCAGTTTATTATTATGCATAAAATATGAAAATATTTTTTTTGAATTAAAGGGAATTTTATATCGTAATACTTACCTAATATTTCATCATTTTTAGGGTTCCGTAGTAAACAAGGAACCCTTATAGTTTCGCCATGTCCGTCCGTCTGTCTGTCTGTCTGTCTGTCTGTCTGTCTGTCCGCGGTTTAGCTCAGAGACTATTGATACTAGAAATCTGTAATTTGACAAGGGTATAAATATCAATCACGCCGACAAAGTGGTGAAATAAAATTGTGAAAAATATTTTTTTTTAGGGTACCTCCCCTACATGTAAAGGTGGGATGAATTTTTTTTTTCTCATCTATCCCATAGTGTGGGGTATCGTTGAATAGGTCTTTCAAAAACGTTGTGGGTGTGGGAACACCATTTTTTCAATTCAGGGATCCGTTTGTGAAATATGATATTTTAAAGTGCTAAATTTTATTAGAGTCAAGTGTCCCCCCCCTCTGCCAGCTAAATGGTTGTATATAGGATACAGGAAAAAAATCACAGCAGTAGTATATATAATGAATTTTAAAGGAAAACTATCACGGCTAAGTAGGGTTCATTAGTGAAGGAGTTATATCGGTTTTTCTAAGTTAGATATTACACGTAGTGTAAGTTGCATATTTTGTAGTATATTATTAGTGATTAAACGAACTTACCTGTATGTGAAGTTCTATCATAATTATACGAGAGCTTCGTCCGAATATATTAGCAGATAAACACATGTAGTATCGCCTAGCGATCGCCATTCGCACACTATATTGAGGGTAGATATCTTCCTCAACTTTTTATTGTAAATTTATTTTTATTTTTCTTAATGTGGGTAGAACGAGTGTTCTCCCCACCCCCTGTGTCCACCTGTCGGCAACACGCCCCGCTCCGCTTCATTTAGTTTAGGGCAGAAAGGATGAAATATTTCACGATTCGTAAGAACATCTTACCCTAAAGGGGAGGGAGGGTGGGATGCTAATATATTCGGACGAAGCTCTCGTATAATTATGATAGAACTTCACATACAGGTAAGTTCGTTTAATCACTAATTATACTCCGCTTCGTTCGAATATATTAGCAGATAAACACATGTAGACTTTTAGAGCCTTTGTGAAATATTGAATCCTGAGTAAAATAATGTTTTACTCATTATAGGCTTTCAAGAAATTATTAATAATTTATTCTTGACATTAGTTATTGTGTACATACAAAAAAATCCTTAAATTAATTACGGCATAATTAATAGGATATTTATTAATTGATTATCATAGTCTTGATTGATTGGTAATTATGGCCTGAGCGAAAGAATCATCATGTTCGTTAGTTAGAACAGGCCTATTATAGAATTTAAAGAATACATTCCGCTCCAGCCGGCTGTCCGGCGGATGACGTCCACACTGACGCCGAGCCGCTCGCTTTCAGTGTGACTCTCACCCAGCGGCTGAGGGTCTGCGAAAGAATCATCATGTTCGTTAGTTAGAACAGGCCTATTATAGAATTTAAAGAATACATTCCGCTCCAGCCGGCTGTCCGGCGGATGACGTCCACACTGACGCCGAGCCGCTCGCTTTCAGTGTGACTCTCACCCAGCGGCTGAGGGTCTGCGATGAAACCGCACGGTGCGGTTTTCTTAACCCAATAAAGAGACTTTTAATGTTGCCCCGCAGATTAGAAGTGCGATCTAAGTATGAGTATAAAGTTTTTCCCTGGCATATTTCAGGTTTCTGATTGAAAAAGGGGAGACCAGTAAAGGTTGACTAGATCCAATACGAGAGGTTTTAATCATTTCTGTAATTTTACTAGAAATTTGAGAACTCGATACTTTAATATTATCAATGGTAATTCTGGAAAAGGTTTGCATTCTATGAGTACTTATAAGAGCAAGTAAAGTAACTAACTTTTTCGAAAGTAGTTCTAATGAAACATTTTCGAGGGGATAGATTTTTTCTAAAGGAAAAACTAAAACGACTGATGGATCCCAAGTCGTGTCGTAACTAGGTACTGGCGGACGTAACCGAAATATTCCCTTAAAAAAACCTTTTAATAGCAGTGTCGTTTCCGACATGATCTCCAACAACTAATGCTATAGCGGAACGACATGACGTGTTGAGAGTACCGTATTGGGCACCTTCGCTAAACGTCTTAGCAAGAAAATCAATAATATTCGGAATCGTAGCATCGTACAAATCAATATTATTACGTAAACAATGGTAGAACCATTTTTTAAGGTATAAGTCATATTGTTTATATGAACTACGTGACAGAGACGCCATCATAACATCGAATGCGGATGAAGGAATGTTTCTTTTCAGCATCGCTGACCAGACAACACTGCGGCAACCAGGGTAATCTTGGTGTAAATGTCGCGGTTGCACGCTTGAGTAGGCCATAGGGGGACAAATACAATCCCCGTAGCTTTATCAGATATAATTTTTCTTAAGCTTTTAAGGATCATTGAGAATGGTGGGAATACGTAAAAGAAAAAAGGTGTCCACTTAATCGTAAACGCGTTAACAGCGTGAGACCCCGGATCGCGATGCCAAGAAACGTATTTCTTACATTTATTATTTAACCTGGTCGCGAAAGCGTCAGTATCAGGGATACCCAACTTTTCAACAATTTCTTGGAAACCCTGCTGTGCTAATTCTCATTCAATATCCGGATGTATTGAGCGTCTAGATTCTGCGTCTGCTTCTTTATTATCAGTGGAGCGAATATAAGAAGCGAAACAAATAGTTTACGACAGTCACACCATTGCCATAATCTCTTTGTGATTTCTGTTAAGTGAGGATACTGGATACCTCCCATTCGGTTGATATAAGAGGTAGCGGTAGTATTATCTACTCGTTGTAAGATTTGAGTATTAGATATGCTTTTTGCAAAAACCTTTAGACCGAGATATGCTGCCTTTATTTCCAGGTAATTTATATGTTGCTCTTGTTCCTGGACGCTCCACTGACAGCTAGCTCTCTCATCACCGCAGGCGACCCCTCACCCCGTTGTTGAGGTGTCTGAGAAGATTTCCAGGCCATAATTATCGTATTTTATTCTACTTACAGAATTTTGAAGTGCATTATAACCATCAAGATAAATCAGGGGTTATCGAATTAGGAATGTTCATGAAATTTTCATAATTATCTTCATGTCTTAAATTTAGATATTTAATTCGTTCAAATAACTTTGTATAAAGCCAACCGTAGTCGACGGCTGGATATGCAGATGTAAGCAAACCAACAAAACGTGCAAAATCTCTAATCTTACATCTTCTGACAGTAAAAAAAAACTGTATTTCTGTTTTTATACACTGTACTTTATCTGATGGCAAACTGACCTGGAGATTCTCAGAATTAATTCTATTACCAAGGAATACACAAGATTTGCTTGGTTTTGGACAACTCTTTTCTTTATTTGTAATAAATCCTAAGATGTGAGAAGTGTCGTAGTTTTGTCGACATCTTCTACACAATGGTCATATGTGTGGGATACCAGAAACCAGTCATCAATGTAAATAGTCGATAAATAACCAGCGGTACGCAATAGTTTGGCGACTGGTTTCAGCACCTTAGTGAAAAACGTAGGGTGCCGTACTGAGACCAAATGGCAAAACGTTGAATTCATAGAGGTTCTTTCCAAATTGGAAACGTAAGAATTTCCTATAGTCAGGATGAATTTTGATTAAAAAAAGAGGCATCTTTCAAGTCCAACTTAGCCATATAACAGTCCTTAGTTATCATTTTTAAGGCTGTTCTAAAATCCTCGATTTTAGAATGTTTAGTTTCAATAAACTTATTTAATTGTTTTAAACTTAAAATAAAACGCATTTTGCCATTTGGCTTGGGTATCAAGAAAATTCTGGAGATAAATTGCCTCTCGCAAGGATAACATTGGGATATAGCACCAATACATAATAGATCACTAATAGCCTTACTAAAGTGAGCCTGTTCTGCGCTAGAATAAGTGTGAACAGGAGGGGCAAGGTGCTGAGTCACCGACTTACTAAATGGTATTTTGTACCCTTTTATGTATGAAAGTAATAAGCTTCCATTGGTCATAAAACGTAGAAAGTCTGCCAGCATAATTTACCGGTGGCGTCTCTAGCGATGACTGCGGTGCTGGCGCTGACTGCTGGAATGCTTGGAGGAGCTTTTAAGTCAGCGCCGGACTTGCTTATAGCTTTGGCAGCTTTAAGTGTGTCCGTTGAATTGGTTCCGAATAAATAACCATCAATCTTAGTATTCTGAAGTGAGTCCTTTATCTCTTTTTTAACTGAAGTGACAACGTAATTTCGGCGGGTCAAGGAATCGTTATGCTGAGAATTGCAAAGCATGCGTCCGGTATCCATTGGTCCGGGGTGCATCAGAAAGCTTGCAGTTAGAAGGGACAAGATACTTTTCTGTAAGTTCCCTGCGAGCTTCTCTAGTTAGGCCAGTAGTGGCGATATGTTCAAAACGCACCGCTAGGTCCTTTTGTAACTCATTGCCATACTTGTTTGTATCGGTCGGATCGACACCTAAGATCTCCAATATATCAGAGTCTAAGGCCACATTTTCCTCAAGGGCTGTGGGGTCAGCATCCCCGGCGGGCAGAATATTTTCTTCTGCAGGCGAGCCCGAGTCCACTCCTGCAGGGCCGGAGTCCGCTCCTGTAGGGCCGGAGTCCGCTCCTGTAGGGCCAGAGTCCGCTCCTACAGGGCCAGGGTCCGGTTCCGAAAAACCAGGGTTTGATTCAGTCGGAATGGCATCCGCATCAGGCGCTCCACAAGCAAATAATCGGGCTCGTGTACCGTCACAGGACTTGAAATTTCGTGATTTGTAATCGATAAAATCGATTTCTTATTTTCTGAGTTATTTTTTAAAAACTCGTTGCAGTACAAACTATTGCGAAACTCACTATGACTAATGAGTATGATGGTTAATAAATAGCCCAGTAAGCTATCCACATCACGATATTGTGGCACAAGCCCTTAAAAACTGCCCACATTACCATTGTGCAATATCAAGTGGAGTAGGTATAAATCGTTGTTGAAGAACACACGTGCTTGGCACAATATTGCTCTCATTAAAATAACGAGTTTAATAGTGAGGAAATAGCCCAATAAGCTATCCACAACACCAAATTGTGGCACGAGACAGCCCTTAAAAACTGCCCACATTACCATTGTGCAATATCAAGTGGATATAAATCGTTAATAATAATAATAATAATAATAATAAATTTTATTTGCCAAATTGTGGGTACATAACAGGTCAAATACATCATATAGCTCCCTTACACAATCGACTGTCACCGACAGTGTGCAAATGTTTAGACATTAATACATACAATTATACAGAATTAAAATTATCAGAAATTAAAATAAAAATTAAAATTAACAATGAATTAAAATTACATTGGTATTAAATTAAATAACATAAACAAATAATAATAATTAATTAAGTATGTCAGTTGTTAATTTACTATGTCATCATCAGTCAGGAATTCTTGTATACTGTAATAATTTTTTCTGTTAAGTAATTCAAAGATGGCACGCTTAAATTTTGATGGCGGCAGATTTTTCTTATTACCTGGTAGTTTATTAAACAAAGTTACAGCCATACAAAATGAGTTTTTTGAACAGACAGCTAACCTTCTAGGTGGGGCCCAGAGTTTATTTTGAGGATATGGCCTGCCCCTCCTGTTCGGATATATTTCGTTCATAGTCGGAAACAGGTTGGGATTTTTCTTTACAAATAGCAATGCTTCATATATATAAAGACACGGTAGTGGTAAAATTTTATTCTCCCTAAACAATGGTTTGCAGCTCTCTAGAGTTTCTGCTCTACATATAGATCGAACACAGGCTTTCTGTTTAATAAATGCCTGTGACGAGTCTGTTGAATTGCCCCACAGTAAAATTCCGTATCGCAAAAGCGACGATACATACCCATGATAAGCAAGTAAGGCAGTTTTTGTATTGCTAATTTGTGACAGCTTTTTCAGAACATATATAAATCTGTCAATTTTCGTACATAATTGTTCTATATGGGCTTTCCAGTTGAAAAACCTATCCAATGTCAGTCCAAGAAATACAATGGTATCAGTTTTCTCAATTTTATAAGATCCACACACCACATTTACATCTGTCGGATGAGAGTTTTGTGTTTGAAACAGCATGTAGCAGGTCTTTTTCATATTAATACTGAGGTTGTTCCAATCCAACCACTGAACAACCGCTGCGAGTGTTTCATTTATTTGATTTTCAAGGGTTAGTTTATCCTTAGTTTTGACTACAATCGTTGTATCATCCGCGTATAGAAAACATTTATGTGGGACTATATTAGGGAGGTCATTTATATATAATAGGAACAATAAAGGACCAAGTACGCTCCCTTGGGGCACTCCATACGGATTTTGAGTTTGAAATGATGATTGGTAGAGACTTGTAAATTTTCCAGAAGTCTTTGAGACTTCAACACATTGCTCACGATTGCTAAGATAACTAGATATCCATTTAAGTGCTTGGCCTCGTATTCCATAGTTTTCCAATTTATTAAGCAGTATTTTGTGACTTATTAAGTCGAAAGCTTTGGTCATATCAAGAAAAATTGACACAACTTTGTTACCAGCGTTTAGACTTTCTAGTACATATTTTGTTAAGGCAAAACAAGCTAGAGTAGTACTACTTTGTTTTCTAAAGCCGTATTGTTCCTCCTTTAATATATTAAATGCAGTTATAAACGTATAAATCCTATCAAACATCATTTTTTCAAATACTTTTGCTAAAATAGGGATGAGCGTTATTGGACGGTAGTTACTTAACTCATCTCTATTATTCTTTTTATGTAATGGTTTTACTACGGACTTCTTTAAATTATTAGGAAATACCCCTTCTGTGAAGGACAAGTTGATGATATGACATAGAGGAAGGGCCCAAAATTTCGCGCAAGCTTTGATTATTTTTGTGTTAAGTCCGTCATATCCTGTTGAGTTAGTATCTTTTAGCTGGGTTATAGCTTTATACACGTCGTGTGGGATTACTGGAGTGAGAAATAAAGAATGACAGCAGTTTTGTAATTTGTTAAGCGTAGGTCTTATTACACTTTGATTATCTGAATTATAGTTGCTTATATTTATAAAATATTTATTAAACTCTTCAGCGATCTCTGTAGGACCTGATAGGGTAACATTTTTATTTAGTCTTATCTCCTTTATTTCATTACACACATTTTTAGCGTGTAAGTTAGAATTAATGACATCCCAAGATGCTTTGCACTTATTTTTGGATTTTAGTATGTAGTTAGTATTAGAAATGCTATGCGATTTAGCCATACAAGCTTTCAATATCCTAGAGTATCTGTTGTAATTTAATTTATTTAAATGTTTATTAGCTGCTGACAGTCTGTAATTCAGGTATAGTTTCCTTTTAACTATACATGATCGTTTTAATCCTTTAGAGATCCATTTATTTTTAATCTGTTTATTCATTAATTTAACTACTATGATTGGGAAACATAAATTGTAAAAAAGTACTACTTCATTGTGAAACTTTTCAAAAGCTGTATTAGTATCAGTCTCCATCAGCACGTCACTGAATGATAATGCGGACATACATTGCATAAATTTTCTTTTGTTACTAGTGCAAAAATCTCGTCTCTTTATAAATAATCTTTCATTTTTGGGTTTCGTACTGTAAGTCGTAGTTGGGAATGTAATCGTTGTTGAAGAAAACACTTGCTTGGCTCAATATTGCTCTCATTAATAAAATAACGAGTTTAATAGTGAGGAAATAGCCCAATAAGCTATCCGCAACACCATATTGTGGCACGAGACAGCCCTTAAAAACTGCCCACAATACCATTGTGCAATATCAAGTGAAGTACGTATAAATCGTTGATGAAGAAAGCACGTGCTTGGCACAATATTGCTCTCATTAAAATAACGAGTTTAATAGTGAGGAAATAGCCCAATAAGCTATCCACAACACCATATTGTGGCACGAGACAGCCCTTAAAAACTGCCCACAATACCATTGTGCAATATCAAGTGGAGTAGGTATAGATCGTTGTTGAAGAAAACGCGTGCTTGGCACAATATTGCTCTCATTAAAATAACGAGTTTAATAGTGAGGAAATAGCCCAATAAGCTATCCACAACACCATGTCTGGCACGAAACAGCCCTTAAAAACTGCCCACTAGCCATTGCGCAATATTGTTGACAACAAATCAAAAGTATAGGTTATGTAGGTACACTTAATGGTAATGAACAAACTAACCTTCTGATCCTGAACACTGCTGCGTGGAAGTATCCCGTGTCGAAGACGATGAACTCGATATAGCACGTTTACGACGTTTAACCGTCGTTTTGCGATGTTACATTTCTTCATTTTTCTTTAGTTTTTACGTAAACTTTCGTAATCAACATCACTATGCTTTCTTTTAGGCATATTTTAAACACTTAGCACTGTTTTTACACTTGAAGATAAATTGCCTAAAGAACGTGCGAACTGGCTGAGCACTAAAACGCGAATGAAGCGGAGCGGGGCGTGTTGCCGACAGGTGGACACAGGGGATGGGGAGAACACTCGTTCTACCCACATTAAGAAAAATAAAAATAAATTTACAATAAAAAGTTGAGGAAGATATCTACCCTCAATATAGTGTGCGAATGGCGATCGCTAGGCGATACTACATGTGTTTATCTGCTAATATATTCGGACGAAGCGGAGTATAATAGTATTTAAACCATGGAATTCAAAATGTATGTTGAGACTTTCAACTACGGAACCCTACACTGCGCGTGGCCCGACACGCACTTGGCCGGTTTTTTCCCTATACAAAACTTTAAAGGAAATATAAAATATTATCATGAGTTAGGCAAGTATAAATCGGTTCTTGATGCGAAGTGAGAACGTTACATCTGAAATTACAAAAAAAACATTTCCTTATGCACGAACGGCTTTTCATTCCCGTTCTTTTATAACATTTTCTCTTATTAAATTCTTCTTTTAATACAGAAATAATAAAAGGAGGAATATAAATTGTCTATTCATTGCGAAATGTGTTAAGCGTCCAAGTAAACACTAAATATAACGATGTACACAGAAGTAAGACTTTTTCATCGCAGAATTTATGGTGACTGTCCATTCATGGGGCTCGCGTTTTAATGGACTCTTTTGAATAAGGAACAGAGCAGACTGGCGACAAAAGTCGTCATACAATCAGCGCCACATCAAAATAGTTATTCTTCTATTGAGCTCTTTTTTAACTACCCAAAAAACTGGTCGAGTTAAAAAAATATATTGCAGTGTTTTTCTTTTCATGCTATGAAAATATGAAAAATATGCATTCTCAAGTGACACAAAATTTTTTTTTTTTAAATTTCGATCCCACCTGATGGTAAGTGATGATACAGCCTTAGTTGGTTGACAGTTAAATGGCCTTAGGTTTTAAAATTCTTGACTTCTTTTGTTGACTAATAGAAGGCCTAAGTATTTTTTAATCTATATTTTTTGCGGTTTTTTACCAGCTGACATAAACACCCCATGCAAAAGTATTTAAATATAGCGAACATGAATTGAAAAATTTTGCCAAACATAATATCCGCCCCATATTACACCTTGGTACAACATAAAATTCAAAATGGCCGCATTATCCTGTCGCCTCATATCTCACGTCAGGGCTGCGACAAATCTTCTCAACACATTCGTGACAATGTTGTTCACTCGTTATACATACTCCTACAAGCACAGGGTTGACACTCGGGATTTATAGTCCATTTGGCAAACGCATAAACACACTACATACAGGGCAGACTTCATGTTGCAACTTAGTCCCAACATAGTTCGTAATAATAGTACCTATAGTCATTTTGACAGTTGCTTAAAAAATCGGATTAAACGAAACCTTTTAAATAAATAAAAAGACTTTATCGCTGATTATCATCGTCATCAACCCATCATCTGCCCAGGAATGCACGGTTATCCTCCCAGAATAAGAATGGTTTAGGCCATAGTCTACGTATATAGGCCACGCGGGCCAAGTGCTGCAAGACACCATTGAGAACATTACGAAGAACTCTCAGGCTTTTCTTCACCGTTAAAGTGATAATTAATTGTTTACAATGTATATAGCTCAAAGTAAGATATATCCAATTCGTGCCTTGGACTGGGACCCTGGACCGGTGTCTAGACCCAGAAAAAGTAGTTTTTAGGCTATGACTGCTATTTTAACAATATGTCTTGATATTAATGATAAATTGGGGGAGGTAGGACCGAGTAACTATAGAATATAGGGCCGAATTCAGGAAGACATTGACACACTAGAATAACTCTGGGATGAATTTGTTCAGAACTTCGATGGCTTAAAAATCCAGACTCCAGAGGGGTAGAGTTGCTTAGAGAGACCCAGTTGTCAAAGAAGAAAAATGTTGCACTTAAACGTCCTGATACACGAATTCTATGGGTATTATTTGATTTACTAGGTTGAAACGTAAGTCGGAGTAGGAAATTGGCCACGTCTGTAGAGTCTTAAAATCCTATTACATTTTTTAAGACCTGCATTTTATTACTCATATAAAATTCAACTTTATGATAAAGTTCTAACGCAGTTTATTGGGAGCAAAGTTGTTTGGCTCGATTCGTGAATCAGCATTGCCATATTGAATTTGAACAGCAACGATGAATAAAACCGTCGGCCTGTCAAAATATTTAACGACTGCAACATGCGCTCGCGTCGCGGATTTAATAGAGTCCGCCATATTGCTTGTTTATATACCGGTCATGCTGTATTGAATCGAGTTGTAGTTGAGTATAAAACGTTCACATTAACCAACAGCCACACTAATATAACAGTCTATCAGTTTGTAAACTATTCATAGCTAAACCGATATTAATGAAACGGGGTCCGGAGATATAGCTTACAGTTTAGAGGGTGATAGACGTCTATCCCATCCCGCAAGTAGATCCGACGCGACAGTGCGAGAAATGTCAACTGTTGAATCAACGCAGAGTTTGTAATTTTCTGTGTTTCATTGTTTAAACTTGAAGACTTTTAACCTCGAGAAAATATTTTAGACATTGATTATGATCGAAAGAATGCCGATGTCCGGTTTTCATTTTCCAAGCCGATCAATCGATGACGAAAAAATTAAGATGCATGATAATTGTTCATCTCTACATATAGTATACTAGCTGATGCCCGTGACTTCGTCCGCGTGGATTTAGTTTTTTAAAATCCCTCGGGAACTATTATAATACTAGCTGATGCCCACGACTTCGTCCGCGTGGATTTAGTTTTTAAAATCCCGCGGGAACTGTTAGATTTTCCGGGATAAAAGTAACCTATGTCACTCTCCAGGTCCTCAATCATACCCAAGCAAAAAATCACGTAAAGAACAACAAACACACAGTCACTTTTAAAATAATACTACCAGCTTTTGCCCGCGGCCTCCCTCGACTTAAGCTCGATTTTTCAAACCACTATTGTACCCCTTAGGAGTTGAATTTTCAAAAATCTTTTCTGAGCGGATGCTTTTCTTAGAGGATGTCATAATAGCTAATGCCAAAATGCGAAATTCGTCCAGTAGATAACTAGTTTGAGCTGTGAGCTGTGAGCTGTGCGTTGATAGATCAGTCAGTCACCTTTTCCTTTTTATATATTTAGATTATTAAGTAATAATATGATGATTTTTGCTTGGCCTACATAACTGTGAAATGTGAACAATTGATTAATTCCGTACGTAAGAAGTCGCGGGTAGCAACTAGTTCGCTCACATACCGGCCATGTACGGTGTATTGAATCGAGAGTTTATAGCGTTTACCTATATTGCGCGAACATTGTATTATGCACCTGGGTGATAAAGTCGCGGGTTTAGGTGAAGGCCCTGCCTTATATGACTCCATATGTGGGCAGCTGGGAATAACTTCATATATTTTTCTCATCTCAATATACTCTATACCTACTCAATATTTTAAGGTCTATCATTACTAATATTATAAAATAACTAGCTTTTGCCGGCGGCATTCAATCCCCAATTTAATCCCCTAAGAGGTTGAATTTTCAAAAATCCTTTCTTAGCGTATGCCTACCTCATAGTAGCTATCTGGATTCCAAACAGCCCGATCCGTCAAGTAGTTTGAGCTGTGCGTTGATAGATCAGTCAGTCAGTCAGTCAATCAGTAAGTCATCTTTTCCTTTTATTACAAGCTTTTATTTAGCTTGACTAGTTTATTTATTTATTTGTTTGTTTGGGTCAAATTTTGCAAGATGAATCCCACTTCCCGGTTTCTGATCGAGCTGAAATTTTGCATGTATGTGTAAATCGGATGACAATGCAATATTATTGTGACATGGAGCTGATCTGATGATGGAGACGGAAGATGGCTATCGGAACTCTGTAATAAAACGACGCGACGTAACCCCATCGAGTTTGGGCTCGTTTGATTCCTCATAACAAGTACTCTGATCCTAGATGATATCCAGAGTCTAATGATGTAGCTACTAAAAGCTTGCGATTAAAAATAAATATACACTGGTACATAATATATTTAGATGCAAAAGTGCGGTTGGTTGTTTGTTGGTTTGTCGTAAAATCACGTAGTAGGTAACGGAGCAAGGGTTTGATGTGATTTTTTAGTTTTTACATGAGCATAGCAGAGGACTTGGAGAGTTACATAGGCTACCATTTATCACGGAAAAACAAGGTTTCCGCGGGTTTTAAAAACCTCCTGCAACGCGAATGACGTGGCGGTTTAAAGCTAGTTTGTAATAAACTTATGTCTCTCTAAACTATATATTACTAGCAGATGCCCGCGACTTTAGTTTTTAAAATCTGCGTGGACTTAGTTTTTGAAATCCTTCGGGAATTCTTTGATTTTCCGGGATAAAAGTAGCCCATATCACTCTCCATGTCCTCAACTATATCCATTTAAAAAATCACGTCGATTCGTAGCTTTGTTGCGGCGTGATTAAAGGACAAACCAACAAACAAACACACTTTGGCATTGTCTAATATTAGTATGATTCTATCTTTTATATTTTAAATTTAATCCTCGTTATTTGTCTTTCTGCGTGTATCTAAGATATAAATCAATCATAATTCATAATTCATGATTCAATCGTACCTTGTTGGTAATTCGCAAACATACCATATTGATCTCACCTTGGGTGTAAAAAACCCATCACAGAATTAGACGTCTGACATAAAAAATAGCAGCTTGTATAAACGCACTGACTCACAGGCCTAGGAGTAGACATAGTGGTCTCAGTGTAGACAAGAATAGAACAGAAATGTTTTTAGGGTTCCGTACCCAAAGGGTACCAACGGGACCCTATTACTAAGCCTACGCTGTCCGTCCGTCCGTCCGTCCGTCTGTCAGCGGGCTGTATCTCGTAAACCGTAATAGATAGACAGATGAAATTTTCACATATTATGTATTTCTATTGCCGCTATAACAACAAATAATAAAAATTAAATTAAATTAAAAAAATGGGTAGATGGAAATCTTTTAATTTAATTTTTTTAACGGAACCCTAAAAGAGCGAGGCCCGACTCGCACTTGGCCGATTTTTTATTCAAATAAACTTTTTTACAAGTGCTTTTGAATCATCGATGAGTCTACCACTGGTTCGGCATGCCGTTCCTGCCGAGAAGAACCAGCAAGAAACTCTGCAGTTGCTCTTTTCAAAACAAGTTTACAATATAAAAGATATTATGCTATGTATGCAGTATGTATGTATGAAGTAGTAACGCTAAACTTTTTGGCCACAAATATGTATATTTATATTTATAAATTTATAATAACGAATATTAAGTTGCAAATGGAGTTAGGTTTTTAAAAATCTCGCGAGAATTCTTTATTTTTAAAAATAGCCTTTTGATAGAAAGTATACCTACCCTATAGCCTCTAGATCCTCAATATACCTACCATACCTCATCAAGTCAATCTATTGCTCCGTTTGCTACGTTATTGAAGGATATAGCACAAACCAACACACACTTTCACATTTATAATATACATACTTAAGTAGGTTTTTTGACCCAGTGGTCCGGTATTTTGTACAAAGGAGGTCTTTACTTAAATAGCATCTCTCGCCTTAACACTATTGCTTGTTTTATGTACTGTATAAACACCTCGTAAACGCAAATAGAATAATATAAATAACAATTCAAAGAATAAACACCGAGTCAAATGAATCAAGCAGACGTCAAACAAGAATCTTGTTATTTAAATTAAATCTTATATCATCGTGTATCGTAAATCGAATTTATTTTTCGTAGAAGGATTGGCTTTTGGCAGCGGTTTTTGTCACGAATTCATGCTCAATGATCATGAACGATTGAAGTGTGTGAATTTTTCATGACATTCCATCGATTTTCTGTCAGTTTACATGATATAAGGATAAAAAAACTTGAGAGGTGTCAAGGGACACCCGGATGGAACGGAGTTCCTTTCGATTAATGAATTTGGCATTGTTGTGTTCGGTATTTTCGCGGTACAATATTGGGTCTCCGTAGCCTAGTGGCTTCTGCAGTCGCCTAACAGTTAAAAGTCGATGGTTCGAATCCCAGCTCGAAAGACCGAATTTTCTATTTACAATTTTATTTTGAATAATTTCTACATGTGGAATTTTTCCCTAATTTTTTATAACTTATAAGTTATAAAAATTAGGGAAAAATTCCACATGTATGTACCCAATATGAGACCCAATATTGTACCGCGAAAATACCGAACACAATGCCTTCAAAAGTGTCGGTTTCAAAAAAGTGTCGATCCGTCTAGCCCCCTTCAGAGTTCCGCACCGCGCGATAAGGAACTACGTTCCAAAAATAAGGACTTACAAGAATAATAACGGGTACGGTAACTTACGGGTAAAGTCTCGGGAGGCAATGCACTCCGGCAGACTTACACGATGGCGTATAGAAACCATTTGAGATCGCAGTCAAGCCTTGTCACCGAATAGAGTCCATTTCGAAACATCCTTATAAGACTGGAATATTTTACGCAAGAGATCTATACAGATGAATTTAGTTGATGTTGTTGATGAGTTTAGTTTAGAATGTTCACTAATTTTGAATTTTAGCTGTCTGTATTCTCCGTTGAAAATAAAACATACTTGTGAAATAATTATTTCGATACGTCAAGTAGTTTCCAAGATAGACTTTTAAAGTGAGCGCGCGACGACCCGAATTCATATTATAGGTGTATAACTTGAAAAATGACGGACTTTCATACAAATTTTAACCCCCCATTTAACCCCCTAAGGCCCGCTTGCAGAGACGCCGGGTTAGGTTTAACCCAGGAATAAATTTGTAATTTTGACAGAAGCTTTATACGAAATCTGTCAAAGCAGCAGCTAACTCTGGGTTAAAAGGATAACCCGGCGCTTCTGCAAGCGGGCTTTAGGGGTAGAATTTCAAAAAATCCTTTCTTAGTGCTCGCCTACGTCATAAAACAAAACTAGTGTCAAAATTTCAAGGTTCTAACTTCGGTGGCTTAGGCTGTGCGTTGATAGATCAGTCAGTCAGTCAGGACAAGTCTTTTTATAAGTATAGATTAAAAAGGGTAGGTATATGTACCTGCGTTTTAAACTTGAAATTACCTAGACTTAGCTAAGCTATATAATAACGGCCCAACCTCGTCTCGGCACAGACGCCCGTAATTCCAGAGTTCCAACGGTAAAAAAACTAGGAACTAGGTCCGTCAGAAGCTTTGTGCCGCATTTCGATGCAAATTCGTACGATCGGCAAGCCCCAACTATCCCGGGATCAAAGCGACGGATTTATGCGGTAAGTTTCCGCGCACACTAGCGACTTCTTTGTCTTATTGCTTACAAATGTTTTCTGGAACATATTTTCGGTACTTTGAAATAACTAAAGCGAGATCAAATTAGAAATGAGGAGATCCGTAGGAAAAAAGATCACCGACATAGCTAAACGAGTCGCAACGCTAGTAGCATAGTTTCGAATATTCATTGGGATCCCAGGATTAGCAGTGATAGCCTAAACTAGCGACACGCTATGATGGCCGGTTTGACGTTTGTCCGCTCATGAAGTTCCGTATTAATTGATAACGACTTTGAAGGAAATAATTGTATTACTTTATTGACGATAGTGATGTGCAGAGATTCATAAATTTTATCGAATGTAGTTTTAGGTTTAGGACTCAAAATTTATTTATTAAATTGATTTCTAAAATGTATACAAGTGTAGAAAAATCAGTTTGCACCATTTAAGGGGTGAATGTACTTGTGAATATGAACAATTTTCACTATGTGGACAAACCTCTGAAATCGCAAAAAAATATCAGCTGTTTCATACAAAAGGTAAAATTTTTATTTTTATATGATATATACCACAACTCGGCATTTGGTTTTCTAAATTGAAAATTTTTAAAAATGGAATCTAATACGATCGTCACATAGGATCGCTGGCTAGCACAACTACTACCTCCGGCAAACTCGCGTCAATGCTCAATGCAAAACAAAGCAGTTTCGAATTGACGTTGCTTCGAAAAGTATAAACTGTCAGTGCAATGCGATTGTGATATAGTTTTGACCTGGCTTTGGATTTCAAATATTGATACTGCATTACTGTTGACCCTTGCTCGTTAATTTGGACTCTGTTCAAGCCCTTTGTTGTGGATTTCGTCGATATGACCGAACGTACGCAGAGAACTGTTCTAAATAGTCAGACCCGTGAGTTCGTAATACGCCTTCGTAACTATTTCGATCGTGAAGCTCAAAATGGAGGGCCAATTTTACCTATAACGTCAGTGGTTGAACGCGTAGCTGATGCGCTTAATATTGGACAACGAACTGTTAGACGGATAACTAAAAAAAAATATGGCGAGACTGGCACAGAAGAAAATAAACTTCACACACCAAAAAAGAGAAAACGAGCAAAACCAGTCGTAGGCATCGATAGCTTTGATGCCGATGCTATCCGAAGACATGTTTACGGCTACTATTTACAGAAGGAGTATCCAACAAGAAAAAAGTTGGTGCATTCACTGAAGGAAGCTGGATTATTCTTCGGTGGGGAAAGTTCTTTAACGAAGATTTTGAAGACCATTGGATTTCGATACAAAAAATGTAACAAACGCAAAATATTGATGGAAAGATTTGATATAGCGATGGCAAGGTATACTTTTTTACGGCAAGTGAAAGAAATCAAAAATTGGCAAAATGTTGTGTTCTTGGATGAAACATGGCTTAATGCTAACCATACTGTAGGCCGTTCTTGGAACGATGACACAGCAGCATCTACTTCCAAAGTTCCTGTAGGAAAAGGATCGCGACTTATAATTTGTCACGCCGGAACCATCAACGGGTTTGTCGAAGGTTCTCTCATGGCTTTTGCGTCAAAAACCACTGGAGACTATCATGAAGACATGAATGGAGAAAAGTTTACTGAATGGTTTACCTCAATGTTGTGTAGCCTCCCTGAACCATCTATTATAATTATGGACAACGCCCCATACCACTCGATGCAAATTGACAAGCCACCTGCCCAATCCCAAAAGAAAGCTGATATCGTCGCATGGCTTCGTAAAAATGGCGTAGATGCAAACATGAATATGTTAAAAGCGGAATTAGTACGTCTTTTAAAAGAAAACAAACCAACCAAGATCCGATACGTCATTGACGAAATAGCATTAGAACATGGGCACAGAGTTATACGGTTACCGCCTTACCATTGTGAGTATAATGCGATTGAGTTGGTGTGGGCTCAAATTAAGGGATATGCTGCAAGACACAATACAGAACCCCCATTTACCACAAAAAAAATGCTAAAATTATTAGAAGAAGCTTGTGAACATGTGACTAAAGGAGACTGGGAAAAGGTTGTGAATAGAACTGTTAAATTAATAAGGGAAGATTATGAAAGAGATGTGAAAATAGATAATATTATAGAAAACGAACATATAATTATTAATGTAGGTGATGATAGCAGTGACGACAGTGAAAATAGTAGTATGGACGAATCTGATTAATTATGGCCTTTTGTGGCACCTTTTTTGGTATCTTTTGTATTCATATGTTTCTTGTGTGCATATAAAGTATGTATATTCATTTTCATTCAAATATTCAGTTCGTTCAAATAAATTAAATAAACATATACATTTTTGTTTTATTAAACCTATTTAATCAGGTACAAAAACAAAACTTAATTGTTTTTTGTTCGAGAATAAATTGACATTCCACATCACTATTGTAATGTGTCAAACCGGCCTTCATAGCGTGCCGCTAGTGTAGTAGTTATGTCTGTGGTCTCCTATTCGGGGGGTCGCAGGTTCGATCCCGGGACTTCTGAATTTTCGGAGTCTAGTACGTTTAAGCAATTAAATATCACTTGCTTCAACGGTGAAGGAAACATCGTGAGGAAACCTGCACACCTGAGAGTGTAGTGTGGCCACGAGAGGGAAAGAGATGGAAGACTACATAAATGATAAACACGTCTTTACTTAATCGAAACCCGTTTATTACTATTTTATTATAATTAATATTCTTTACTTATATCTATACTTTCTACTACACACCTCACAACCCGGGCAGGAGAATAAAAAAAAAATGTAAAATAATATACACTTTTTTTTTTTTTTACTTACTACCACACGCAGGTGGTTATATACCTTAAAAACTAGGAACAAAGAGCTTAGTTCTATTTTTATGTACTACTTCACTTTTGTTATTTTTAAGTATTATTACGTTTGGTCCGACGTCACTTATCACTGTATAAGGGCCCTCAAATAAACAGTCAAGTTTTCTACCGCACTCATTTTTCACTAGCACTTGATCGTCTTTTTTATATGTCACTGTATTCACTTTTTTATCGTATTTATATTTCCTATCTAGTTTTGACTGTATTAAATTTTCACGAGCGTCCTTATGCGCTACTTGCATTCTGTATCTTAACTCTAAACTATAGTTATCTACATTATATAATGGCTCTACATCACTACTTAATCTACTTGGTATCCGACAACTTTTACCGAATACTAATTCATATGGGGCATATTTGGTCGCTGTATGAACGGTATTGTTATATGAAAAGCACCAAAAGGGTAGCCAAAAACTCCAAGTTTCAGGTTGTTTATCGCACATTGTCCTCAGAAATGCACCTAGGTGTTTATGTGTATTTTCTAATGACCCTATAGTTTGGTGGTGATGAGCAGTTGAATTAAGTTTTTCAATTTCTAATAATTTACAGACTTCCGTCATCGTTGAAGATAAAAATTCAGAACCTCGATCGCTTACCAAGCAATTTGGAATTCCAAATCTTAGTATGAAATTATTCACAAATGCTCTAGCTACAGTTTTCGTTTCCTTATTTCTAATAGGATAAGCTTCTACAAATTTACTTAGTTCACACTGGAGTGTGAGAATGTAGACATTGCCTTCCTCGTCTTTATCTAAGGGACCTACTAAATCTAGAAAGATTTTTTCAAAAGCTGATGTAGCAGTTGTTGTAATAACCATGGGTTCTACAGTATGTCTTGAGTGTTTCATTTTCTGACATTTTTCGCATTTACGAATATAGTCTCTAACATCATTTTCCATTCCTGGCCAGTAAAATTGTTTTCTTAAATTATTAATCATTCTGCGCACCCCTGCGTGTCCGCTAGTAGGTAGCAAATGATAATCATTCAAAATGAAATCCTTTTCTTTACTACCCTCTATTCTTTTTATTCCTCTTAAAACACAAATCTTAGGGCCCTGATATGTGTTTTTACTTTTTACTTCATCAATTAAATCTTTTATAAACAATGCATTGTTTTCTGTCTTTATTATACAGATTTCATTGATATTTAATTCTTTACAAAAATCACTTAATTTAACCACAAATTCGTCTCGCGTAAAATGTGATTTAAAATCAAGATTAATGTATAATATTTTCTTTCTTTTCGTAAAAACAAAACATTCCCGTTCCGCATTTATTTTCTCCTTTTGCTTTATCCTTTTTAATTTATTCTCTTCTACTAACATCATCTCTACTGATTCATTTGGTATCCGTAATATTTCCACAACTCGCGGTTGATCAGGCCGCTCGTCCTTGTCAATATTAGGGATAACATCACCTTTCAATCCTTTCATTCCTTCTAGCCTTCTCTTTTGCCCTCTTGTCATAACATTAATCATACTTTCATTCATCGTCTTTAATTCTTCGGATGTAATTGTAATTCTAGATAGAGCATCTGCTACCGCGTTATTTTTCCCTTTAACATAAACTATTTGAAAATCGTATTCTTCGAGTGTCAATCTAAACTTTAATAACCTACTACTTGGGTCCTTCATGCCAAATAAATATATCAACGGCTTGTGGTCGGTCATAATGGTGAATTTCCTACCAAATAAATATGGTCGGAAATACTTGATTCCCCATACAATGGCTACTAACTCTTTTTGTATGGTTGGATAATTTTTTTCTGCTTTATTCAGTGGTCTACTAGCGTAGGCTACTGGTCTTAGGTCTTTATTACATAATACAGCTCCAATTGCTAAGCTAGACGCATCTGTTTGTAGTATAAATTGATTGTTTTCCGAAAAGTCGGGATATTGTAGTATAGGTGGAGAAATTAGTTTATTTTTTAACAACTGAAATGACTGATCACATTCCGCTGACCACACAAAAGGTACCCCTTTACGACAGAGTTGGTTTAAAGGAACTGTTATTTCTGCAAATTTATTAATGAATTTCCGATAGTAATTACAAAAAGCTACAAATCGTCGTACTTCATCCGAATTTTTAGGTGTTGGATACTTTTGAATAGCTGTAATCTTATTTGGGTCTGGTAAAATGCCATCTTTCGACACAACGTGTCCTAAATATAATAACTCCATTTTCAAAAATTGACATTTACTCGGATTAAGTTTTAAGTTAATTTTTCGTAATCTTTCAAATACATCGATAAGATTTTTATTATGACTCTCCATGTTTCTGCCAAATATTACGAGGTCATCTAGGTAAACGAAACATTTTTCATACGTAAGTCCGGACATGGCAACGGTCATTACGCGTGAAAATGCGCTTGGACTTATTTTTAGTCCCATAGGTAAACGTTTCATCTGGTATTGGCCTGTGTTAGTTGTAAAAGCTGTCATATTGCGGCTATCGGGTGTCAAGCGTACTTGATAATAAGATTGGCTAAGGTCTAAATGGGTAAAGTAAATAGCACCAGACAATGAATCTAAAATCTCGTTAATATTGGGAAGTGGAAACTTATCGTCCTGAATTGTTTCATTTAATTTTCGGTAATCAATGACTAATCTCCAACTTTTTTTTGAATCATCACTTCTCTTTGGAACTAATAAAATAGGACTTGACCATTCGCTCCGATACTCCTCAATAATATCATCTCTAATCAAACCCTGTATTTGTTTCTCTACTTCAGATTTGAAACTATTAGGTATTCGGTACGGTTTAGTATACACTGGTTTCGTATTAGGTTTCAGTGTAATAGATTGCTCATATACCTTGGTGGTTGTAAGCTTATCGCCGGGCAATTGGAATATGTCAGCGTATTTTGTACAAATAGATTCTATTGTTTTCCGTTCATTGGAATGCAAGTGATCCAATTTCAACAATGGCAACAACTTATTTGCTCGAATGGAATTAGAATCACATTTTTCAAAAGAACATATTTCATAATTATGTAGTAATTCAAATTCGGGATGAAAAGTAGGAATAATAACAGTTTCGTTACTTGTATTAAGTATTTTAATGGGTATAATATTGTTTTTTGGTTTCACTATGATACTCGCGAGAAATATGTTTTCTTGTAATTCTTTAGAAAGTATGACGCAATCTTGGGTAACGCTATTTATTTGTATGTAATGTATTGATTCACTACGAGCCGGAATAGTTAAAAACTCTGAGCATAACGTAGGATCACTATAAAGTTTAAGGCTATATTTATTTTCAGAACCATGCAAAGTTAATATTGAATTTTTTAAGTCATAATTTATTGCATTGAATTTATTAAAGAAATCCTGACCCAAAATTCCGTCAGACTTGCAAGGCAATTTTTCAAAAATGTAAAATTTATGACGAAACGGTATGCCATCGGATGTTTTAATAGTGAGAAAAACGTAACCATTTGAATAAATTTTCCCTCCGATGCCATGTATTACAATTTTGTCTTCATAAATAGGTATTTTTTCTGGTAGGCACGATGTACGAACTACTGATATTGACGCGCCGGTGTCAAGTAACCATGAGCATCTTGTTTCATTCACATTTAAAAAAATGTATTTAGCGTTTCTTACATGACATGTTAGAATGTAATCCTTAAGCCCGAAAAAACTGATTTTTATAATTTTGACCTTCCGAATTTTCTCCTTCTTGAGTCACTTGCTGTGCCAAATGTACGTTACCACGATAATATCCCCTACCATGAGTTACTCGACCCCGACCGCGACTCGATCGCGTGGCAGCTCCACGTGGCTGTCTCCCACGGAAATTAATATTTTGGTAAAATCTGGCATTGGGGTGGTTATAATTCCAATTTTGGTTAAGTTTTCCTCTATAACCTCTGTAGTTGTTACTACCGCGACCTTGAATAAAGGATCTACCTCTAGTACGTACCATGTGTAGCATCGAGTTGGAAGTAGATGGTCGGGCCAGCTCCTCGTCCAGGGCAGCGCGCGCCGCGTCCTTGAGCTCGTCGTAATTCCGTGCTGTAATTATCGTGCTTAATCGTCTATTCCGTAGACCATCCGCAAATCTTTTTATGGCCATTTTCTCGTTTATCGGTCCTAATATTTCGTAAGCTTTTTGGTTTGTACCTGCTTGCGAAATAGTAAGATCTACCATAAGTTCTTCTATTTTTGACGCATACTCTGTGATAGACAACTCATTTTGAGATAAAGCATTTAGTTGAGCCAACAAGGAATTCGGCGATTTTTTAGTTAGTAAGAATAATTTTATGTCTTTTATTAAGTCTTCACAGTTATCATACTCATTTTTTAGTTTTAGTTTAGCCGACTTTGTTAACCTTGTTTTCACAACAAAAGATGCTAATAATTTCTTGCTAGCTGCATCTTTTAGAACACTGTTGTATAGTTCTACATTAGAGATAATTTTTTCAACCGTTTCTTCCTTTCCGTCCATAACAGGGACCAAATTTGCCGCGGTTTTTAAATTAAATGTTTCCATATTTAATGTTTGCTGGGACGCACTTAAAAAAATACAATAACTTCTTATCTTATTATACGATTGTTCTACCTTATCCACTAAACTATCTAAAATATAATCTGCAAAATCTACTTTTAAGCTTTTCTTTTGCAATTCCAACTCAAAAATTAATTTAAAAGATTCTCGGAGCTCATTAGCTTTTTCAAATAATATATTCACCCTATCGGGATATTTTTTCCTATTGCGGGGGCCTAACTTTCTTAATGTAATTCTAATATCTTCTAACTTATGAAATATAATGCATAATTCTTCTGTCATTTATTTATTATTATAACTAAAGAACATTTTACCTACTTGACATATTAACTAAGGTAGTACGCATATCGCAAACCGTCTTGATTCTTCTCTTGAGCTGTTCCGCTAGAATGGTCATCAGGCTGGGGATGGGTCCTGATTTTCACGGGCGCCACGCGCGCGACCGGATAACCTCATCTGAATCCTCCTGAAGGCGTCGTCTCGAAGCTGACGTTGCACCATGTTTATTTGACATTTTTGGTATTGTTTCAAAATTATAAAGACAATTGCCGCACCGCACACTGCTATCAATGTTGATAAGAGCACGTTATTTGTCCATATATGAGTTGACGTGTCAACCCCTGCGCCGTTTGCCCCTCCGTATTGAGAGAGCACCGTCTCCTTGTTTTCACAGATGCACTTAGAACACTCTTTTCCCATTTTTTCCTTTAAAAGTTGTCCCAACGTACTTGCTTTGAAGCTCGGCCACCAGTAATAATTGGGAAAAAGGTTGCATCATGCCCCAGTTGCGACATTATACACGTTTTTTGATCGCCCGGAATTTTCCGTGAAAAATGCCGATGAATCAAAATCGCGACGAAACTTGAGCTCGCGCTGGCAGGGTCGCCATGTAGTGTGGCCACGAGAGGGAAAGAGATGGAAGACTACATAAATGATAAACACGTCTTTACTTAATCGAAACCCGTTTATTACTATTTTATTATAATTAATATTCTTTACTTATATCTATACTTTCTACTACACACCTCAAGAGTTCTTCATAATGTTCTCGAAGGTGTGTGAAGTCCGCCAATTCGCATTGGGCCAGCGTGGTGGACTATGGCCTATAGCCCTTCTCTGAGAGGAGACCTGCGCTCAGTCGTGAGCCGTTGATGCTTTTCTAATGAATGATGATGAATTGGGATCCCAAGGTGATACGATATATACCTACAGTTTACGTTCAATCATCTTGATAGAGAATAGAATGCGGGAGACTTCAATAAAATCTCGTGCAAGGACTACCTTTCTTACATAAAAGTATACCTACTGATTTCTCAGTTTAACTAATGTTATAAATTTCTCCCTCGACCTCGAGAGGAGAGTTGTGCTGGCTGGTTTTGAAGAATTAATGGAAAATAAATGGTCATAAATGTAATTAATATAAAATAAGCTTTGCTGAAGGCTGTTGTTATACTGTAAAGCTTTCCAAGGTGGAAATTTAGTGTTACCTACTATCGCATCTAATAAGCAGCCTTTCGATACAAAAATAATTATCTAATTTAGAAAAGTAAATTCTAAACAACCTACATTAAATCTATCAGGTACTCCCTGATTTATGACATAATTTATTGTTGTTTTAGGGATATAGATTTGACACATTAATATAATATCTTCAAAAAAGGCTTTAGCAAATACTCGTGCAGCAATTTGTCAGTGTGCGCCGTATCCTTATTTAAGAAACTTCACCAGAGAGCTCCGTAGAGACACTAGACACTAGAGAGTGATGAACAGGGAACAGAGTTCAGACTATCTGCAAACATTTGAGCTACATGAATGGCAATTACCTCTTTCACTGAAAATGAACCAAAGAATCCGACGACTCTGCTACGGGGAAGCAAAATTGAACGAATATCTAGTTTGCTTCTAATTTTGATCATCATTAATATTCAGAGCTGAGTTGACGAACAAAGAATATAAATGGGTTCACAGACCGAGTGAGAACTCTGTAAAAACGAAGTTTTAGTTCGAAGAACCGAACCGAAAATTTGGTCGATGGGTCCTAAGGGCCCAAAGCGCAGTGATAGCAGACTCTCACTAGGTGGACCGACGTCATCTGATGAGTTGCAGGGAGCAGCTGGATACAAGCGGCGCATGTGGAAGTCTATACAAGAAACCTGGATGTCCAGCGGTGGACGTCTATCCGTTGATGAAGTATAAGACCATACTAATTATTACCTATACCTACTAATGTGCGAAAGTTCGTTCGTTCGTTTGTTTTTTGTTTGTTTGTTTGTTTGTCTGTCTGTTTGTTTGTCTGTTTGTTTGTTTGTTTGTTTGTTTGTTTGTTTGTTTGTCTGTCTGTTTGTTTGTTTGTTTGTTTGTTTGTCTGTCTGTTTGTTTGTCTGTTTGTTTGTTTGTTTGTTTGTTTGTTTGTTTGTTTGTTTGTCTGTCTGTTTGTTTGTTTGTTTGTTTGTTTATTTGTTTGTTTGTTTGTTTGTATGTTTGTCTGTTTGTTTGTCTGTTTGTTTGTCTGTTTGTTTGTTTGTTTGTTTGCTTGTTTGTTTGTTTGTTTGTTTGTTTGTTTGTTTGTTTGTTTGTTTGTTTGTTTGTTTGTTTGTTTGTTTGTTGGTATATCCTTGAAGGACACGAAGCAACAAAGCAAGTTAATTTACGTTTGTTGGTATATCCTTGAAGGACACGAAGCAACAAAGCAAGTTAATTTACTTAGTTACAGATCTAGAAATGACACATATACCTACTAGAAACTTTAGAAAGGGATGCTGTTTTCTTTTCAGAATTTTTAAAAAGCTCCACTAAATGCGCACGAAGCCGGAAAAACGTAGTAGTAAATACGAATGAGTAACAAAAACGCTTACGATTTCGATTATGTTTGCATAAATAGCATTAGGGCTGAACTCGGCAAAAAGTGTAGTTTTTATAACAGCCACTTAGATTAACAAATAAACAAATCGACCGTTCGTTTCGTTTCGTAGGACGTAGTGTATAAAGTTAATGTTTATTTGTTCAGCGGATAGCCAACCTGTTACAAATTAACAGACAGTTCAAAGTAACAAAAATATAAACTGTCGATTTGGATTTACGATGTTCTGTAGATAATAAAACTGATCGCCGCGCACGTGACTCAGGCGACGTTTTAGCATAGGCGTGGCGTTGCGCGGCGCGTGCGGCGTCGAGTCGCGTGAGCCGTCGCGCGATATGGCCAAGGTATGAGGGCGAGCGAGAGCGAGCGAGCGACGCACCGCGCGTCGCGCGGCGAATCGCCTATGCTAAAACGTCGCCTTATGATTCATCTGCTGTTTAAGAATGAGGAATAGATGCATTTGAGTTGCAGTTCTTACATTGCTAATTTGCTATATTATACGATTTTAATACAAATTAAAAGGAGAATGATAAAATGAGCCTCAAAAATTTTATTTGTTGACAAGACCAAACCATCTAAATTTATGAAGTACCTACTAAGCGACGGGCATATTAGGTTAGGTATAACGCTTCCAATAAACTAATTTATATTGACCACACAATGAACATGTTTTTACGAATATAGCGTACAAGCAACAATTCCTTAAAGTCAGCATTTAGATTAGGCTCAAACTTACTAGCCCTTAAAAAATCGGCCAAGTGCGAGTCGGGCCTCGCTTTTTTAGGGTTCCGTTAAAAAAAAATTCCATGTAGGTACCCATGGAAATATTTTTATTTAATTTTTTTAATTGAATTTAATTTTTATTATTTGTTGTTATAGCGGCAATAGAAATACATAATATGTGAAAATTTCATCTGTCTATCTATTACGGTTTACGAGATACAGCCCGCTGACAGACGGACGGACGGACAGCGTAGGCTTAGTAATAGGGTCCCGTTAGTACCCTTTGGGTACGGAACCCTAACAAGCCCATTATAAAATATATATGTTTATGTTATGTTATGTTTGTTTTGTATATATATATGTTTATCTGACTGACTGGTCAGATAAACAGGTACAAAAAACAAGAACAGTCTTTTAAACGTTGGGTGTTTTGCGCTGGGCCGCTATTATTATTAAAATAAAATAATAACAATATTATGATTTATTAGCTTAATATCAGGCAGCTATTTCGAAATAATTGAAGCAGTGATAACCTAGTCTTTAGTACTGCGGTCTCCTATTCGGGGAGTTGCAAGTTCAATCTCGGGCGTGCGTTTAAGAAATTAAATATCACTTGCTTCAACGGTGAAGGAAAACATCGTGAGGAAACCTGCACACTTGAGAGAACTCTTCATAATGTTCTCAAAGTTGTGTGAACTGTGAAGTCTGCAAATTTGCATTGGGCCAGCATAATATAACCCTTTTCTGAGAGGAGACCTGCGCTCAGTAGTGAGCCCTTGATGGGTTGCTACTTGCTAATGATGATAATTTCGAAATCATCTGATTTAGTGGCTGTGTAGCCACTTCTACAATTTTATTTATTTCTAGATATAGATGTTATTTACCTACCCTGACAATACCAAAAGTTATTCGACTAGTCACAAAGACTGAATTCAATTACACCAACCGCATAACAGCCATTTATCACATCAACACGTTCCCGTCTACATCCAACCCAGCAGGGCGCACGTGACAGACAGACAGACAGACAGACAGACACCAACAATGGCCGTCCCACGCTAAATCTGTCACCGCGGGCAATAACGCGCCGTGCTGCACAAACATACATACGTACTAACATACATACACCATTAGTGCATCTGCGTCTTTAACTTGTCATCGCTTGCTGCTCTCGAAAGAAAAACCGGCCAAGTGCGAGTCGGACACGCACGTGAAGGGTACCGTAACGTCGTGCAAGATTTGATAGCATATTAAGATAGAGCAAAAATAAGTATTGTATGGAGACCCTCTTTAATTTTTTAACTTTATTTTTTTCAATTAATTATTTTTTCTTGTAGTGGCCGTATAAACACATTCTGTGAAAATTTCAAGTGTCTTCCTATTGCAGTTCATGAGATACAGCCCGCTCACAAACGGACGGACGAACGGACAGCGGGGGTAGTAATAGGGTCCCGTTGACACCCTTTGGGTACGGAACCCTAAAGCTACTAATTTAAGCCCTGTGTTCAGAGCACGATGGGTATGTTATGGCTATGGGTAAGTTCAAACTTCTCGACTTTATTGAGCGTTTTGTGGGGCACGTTTAGGTTTTCTGATAATAAATAATAATCCTATGGCATCCTTTTTCATTTTGAGAGGAGACCCGTATCCAGTAGAGAAAAGGCAATGGGTTAAGTTAAGACGACGATTAAACAATTAACCAAGAGTCAAAATTCAAAATTATTTATATCATGTAGGCCAGCTTGTGGCTCGTATGACAAGTCGAGAATCTACCACCGGTTCGGAAAGCTGATTCTGCTGACAAGAGCCGGCAACAAACTCAGCAGTTGCTCTTTTCAATCTTGTGCCCTATTATGGAAATTAATATGTACGTATTAGACACATTATGTTAATTGAATCGCAATAAGATAAATAAGATTGCTGAAAAAGCGGTACGTGACAGGAAGCGTGACGCGGGGCGGAATGCGACGTGAAGCGTGACGTCATCTCACCGCTAACGAGCTGCGAATAGCTAGAACAGGTTATTCTAAGTTGGATGACAGCTGCAGGCTTTTAAAAGTGTAAATTGAAAATTTTAAAACACCCTTGGCATGTGAATCTATGCCCGGAATCGAACCGTGATCCTCAATCATCATCTATCTAACACCTACTCATTGAGACCATTTTAAGGGCTCGTTTCTGGACACGCAGCGCGTTGCGCATCGCGTCGCGCGGTAAACTCAAACATAATATGGCCAAATATGAGAGCGTTCATGCAGAAGAGTTCTGGCGTAGTACGCGGCGACGCGACGACCCGCGCGACGCGACGCACGACGCGCCGCGCAACACGCCGCGTGTCCAGAAACGAGCCCTTAATGAGCCCAAGTCCCAAACACACTATATCTGCTGTAAGTTGCTGAAGAGTTGGGTATCTCGCAGACTACTTGATGCTGCAGCATCAGCTCAGAGTTGCCATACATTGGAAATTTCAAATCAAACGAACCAGTAAAGCTTGTAAGACCGTAGATCTTAAACGGTTGAACCGATTTTGATAAAGCATGTCTTAGAACCACCGCTAGAAGACCTGCTTTCAAATTGAAGAAAACTGTACCCAAATCGGCGGAGACGCACGTAGCGGTCAAACTTATAACACCCCTCTTTTTGCGTTGCGTTGCGTTGCGTTTAGGACTTAAAAAAACGTCTCCAAACACCACTATAAAATATAAAATAATTTTAGTTTTTACAGGTAAATTTTGAAGCGTTGTGCATCGGTTTCATCGTTTCTATTTAGGCTGGCCTGGCTTCACTGAAACATGCCTGGAGATTTACGTCTTATAACAGATTCGACCTATTAAAAGCCTACGCTAATGCGTCCAGCGGTGCATAAAATTGCCAATCTAAACGAGGTCCTCTTAGGTTCGCTACCCCATTGCATGCTATTTTCTCAGGTTGCATGATCTATCTATGCAGTCTTATTTCTGAAAATATGACTTAAGAACAGAAGATTTTCTTATCCAAAATTACAAGTTAGCAGAATAATTTCTTAGTATCCGCGTATTTCCTGTTAATTAGTTCAATGGAGCTGATAAAGAAGGCGATACCTACGTGACCCGCCGTTCCTCGAATGTTATCGACGCCGCTTAGTCGCGGAGTTCAGAGATATTATAAAAGCCAAGGTTTACTATAAACAACTGATATTTTAGCCCGACTGCGACCTGTCAACTAGATAAACAAGGATAAAAGTAGGTCCTTCCTTCTATCTTAATAAAAGGAAGGACTTAACAAGGAGCAACCGCCGAGTTTCTTGCTGGTTCTTCTCGGCAGGAACGGCATTCGGAACCAGCGGTAGATTCATCGACTATTCAAAAGCACTTGTAGAAGTTTATTTGAATAATAAATATTTATATTGTATCCTTGTCTTTTTGACACTGCACCTATTACCTACCTAGTCCCATGTTGGATCAATTTGCAGCTACAAAACTGTATATTTAATTTTTTTAAACGCACAACTGCGAAAATTCATACATGCGTGCCTGGGATCGATCCCCGGACCCACCAAAAGGAGGAAGTCTTAACCACTAGACCAGTGTTTTCCCATTTACAAGTAAAAGATTCTGACTAAACTATCACCGCTTTGATTAGGAAGTGTAGTCGTAGTACTATTATATATTCTGTGGTGTAGTTTATTATAGGAAGTTCTATAACACAACTTAAATATAACTTGCTTCAACGGTGAAGGAAAACATCCACACACCTGAGAGTTCTTCATAATGTTCTCGAAGGTGTGTGAAGTCCGCCAATTCGCATTGGGCCAGCGGCGTGGACTATAGCCAATAACCCTTCTCTGAGAGGAGACCTGCGCTCAATAGTGAGCTGTTGATAGGTTGCTAATGATGATGATGATGATAATAACACAACTAGCTTTTGCCCCCGCGACTTCATCTGCGTGGAATTAGGTTCTTTGAAAGTCCCGCGGGAAATTCTTGTTTTATCGGGATAAAACGTAACCTGTGACACTCCGCAGGTACGCTACCATGCCCATCAAAGATCAATAACTGTGAAACATGTAGGTACTTTTTTATTTTTAACCGAAAGCCAAAATACCAAGTTTCATGGATATAACTTGAAAAATAACGACTATGATACAAATTTTAACCCCCCATTTGACCCCCTTGAGGGTGGCATTTCAAAAAATCCCTTCTTAGTGCGCGCCTACGTCATAAAAGCAACCTACTGTCAAAATTTCAAGTTTCTAACTTCAGTGGTTTAAGTTGTGCGTTGATAGATCAGTTTGTCAGTCAGTCAGTCAGTTGGTCAGTCAGTCAGTTGGTCAGTCAGTCAGTCAGTCAGTCAGTCAGCCGGTCAGTCAGCCAGGACAAGTCTTCTTATAATTAAAGATTGGAATAGCACGTAACGACTTGCATGCATTCGGAAATATAATTGGCTTGAAGTGGCTCAAGACAGACATGAGTGATATCTCGTAGGTAGGTACTGTCGCACGCCAAAATCCTCTAAGGGTCCCTGAGCCAACAAAGTAACTTAATAATTTGAAAGGAAATGTATACTAATGAGATAATGGAATCACTCGGAATGCACCGTTACCCGCCCGGCTGTTTGCTCGCAATCTGTTTGCGTTGAAACAATACCGCGTGCAAATAACTGCGCCAGCGCAGCTGCGCTTGGCTTCTTGATCTTAGGTTAGCCTTTGAAGTCACCAGGGAACGAATCATATATGGAAAATCTATGTTTGCTTTGTGTAATTTAATCTTCAGGGAGCCTATTTTGATGTTTTCGACCGAGCGAAGCGAAGGTCTTTGAGTCTACTTGAGTGAATTTGCACTTGTCCGTCCGTCCGTCCGTCCGTCCGTCCGTCCGTCCGTCCGTCCGTCCGTCTGTCAGAGCCTTATAACTTCTGAATTACTGAACGTAATTACTTCAATTTTAGATATAATATGTAAACCGATGGCCTCCAGCCGAAAATGGCTTAAAAAGTTATAAAAATCTTTATTTCAGGGGGGCTCTCATAGAAGCGAATGCGAAGAAAAAAAATATTTTTTGCGTTTCATAGGGTTACAGTACCTCATTTTAAAGATAATTTGGAACAGAGTACAAAAGTATTTTTTTTTTAATTTTTTTCCTAAAATTGACGAAATGGGGGGCTTTCAAAGTGGAGATTATATTTGACCTCACAACGGAATAACCATTGAAAGCTGGGGCTTGAAAGTTTTACAATTTTAGCGTAATATCATGTACTTGAACAACAAATACTAAAATTAGATAAATGTAATAAGGAAACTAAATTATTTAACTTTTAATGAGCAGCAACAACAGAACTTCAAAATGATGTCAATAGATGGCGCTCTCATCTCATATAGCAAATGCAGCTATATGTAACTTATTATTCAATTAAAATTATTATTTAGTCATTTAGCAAACATCAATAAAACTTCACGTTGCAGTTTGTTTTTACATGTTTTCTGATCGTGTCGATAGTTGACGCTGGTTACAAGTAATTTAATTTGAATGTTCCAAAAAACTATACCTAAGTTTGATTGAGGCCTTGAGGATTTCACTATAACAGTTCCCTAACCTTTACGGGCTACCTATGTTAAGTTAGTTGACACTTTCTGTCAACTTTGTTATTACGAACCTCTACGGGACAACTAAAGGTGAAAATGACATTGGGATGTTAGGATTGTATTTAGGGGCTACCTACATAAAGAGACTTCTACAAAGGGGATGATTTAGGTATGGTTGGTGAAAACGGGCATAATAATAATGTCAATTTTGATCGTCATGTATCTATTGAATGAATAAGTAATTATGGGAAACCGTTATCGCGAGGTCTCAGTTCGGGGCGAACCACTAGTTTATAAGTTTTTGATTTCTGTTAGTGTTAACTATGCTGGCTGAATAAATGTTTATTTATGTAGTATTTCATCGTCATCATTAGCAACTCATCAACGGCTCACTATTGAGCGCAAGTCTCCTCTCAGAGAAGGGTTATAGGCCTTAGTCTACCACGCTGGCCCAATGCGAATTGGCGGACTTCACACACCTTCGAAAACATTATGAAGAACTCTCAGGTGTGCAGGTTTCTTCACGATGATTTCATTCACCGTTGAAGCAAGTGATAATTAATTGCTTAAACGCACTTGACTCCGAAAAGTCAGAGGTGCGTACCCGGGATCGAACCTGCGACCCTCCGAATAGGAGACCATAGTCCTAACCACTAGGCTATCACTGCTTATTATTTACTATACAAAGGCGAAAGTGTTCGTTGTTTTGTTCCTCCATCACACAGCAACGGATCGATATGATTTTGCAATGCGTATAGTTAAGGACATAGAGAGGGGCACAGGCTACCTTTGATCTCTGAAAAACAAAAAGAGTTCTCGCGGGAAACAGTAATAAAATTTAAAAAGTTATTTAGCCATATTGATTTTGGTTATGTAGATAAAGTGTAGCCTATCTCACCCGGGCTGTAACCAAATTAGACAGTTCATAGTTCATCGTTCATCGTTGCGAAAATTATACCGTCTTTATTCGCCCTAAGGGTGAATTTTCTACGGTTAATTTTTCGAGATTTTGCTTTCATTTTCGAAGGTCATCAGTGAGCCATGCGTCTAAATTCGCACTTAGGGCTAAGGGCCTTAGGGTTCATTTTCGCAAAAAATATTCGCAAAAATGAACGATGAAAAATCTCGAAAAATTAACTGTCTAATTTGGGCATACGAATGGATTTACACCTCATCGACCCAGTAGTTTAGGCGCTAAGCGATGGTGGAGTATACGTAAATACAAACAAACATATATGTATGTCAGAGAATGGCCGTCCTCATCGACGTCATCATTAGTGGTCGGCATCTAGTGGGTGTGGTCAGTGTGGGTGACTCTGGTTCTCCTACGGATCTCCTCATTTCTGATTCGATCCCGCAGGGACACCATATTCTTGCCAGCTCCATAATCCATCCATCAGCCTGTATGCGTCCACTGCTGGACATACCTAGGCCTTTTGAGAACGCGCCAACAAACACGGTCCTCCGCCTTCCTCATCCACCCGCTACCGCCACCTTCAAAGTCATCGGTTCAATGAGCTGGAGGTCGTCCCTACACTGCGCTTGCCGGTACGCGGTCTCCACTCCAGAACACGTCTGCCCCATCGGCCATCGGTTCTGCGACAGATATCACCTGCCTAGTGCCCACTGTCACTTCAGCTTGCCATAGTCGAGTAAAAATGAATTTCCACACGCACTCGTAACCAAATTCCATTGCACATTACTACGGTAGTGTCGCCGTAGAGTGTAGTGTAGACGCGTCAATGATCACACCCATTTTACTCTTGTTATACTCTACAAAAAGCATAATTTCACGCCACAAACCCATTCAAAAATAGTAGATATTTTTATTGGCGTGACGTGCCAACGAGAGGATTTGTATCATTAAGTAAGCATCCATAGACTTGCCAACTCCAACTCCAGCTTAGGTCAATAGCAGATACTTTTCAAGAACGCAGTTACTGTTTTGTTTTGAAAAATACTCTATTTATAAAGTTGACAATTTTGACAGTTTTGTAATAGCAATCTATCAAAATGCCAAAATGTTACAACTTGGAGATGACGTAGAAGGCCCTCTTTCTCTTAATTATGTCTTAATAAGTAAAGACACCCGATCCGATGGCCGATGGGGCAGACGTGTTCTGGAGTGGAGACCGCGTACCGGCAGGCGCAGTGTAGGACGCCCTCGTGGCGGGAAGCGGTTGGATGAGGAAAGCGGAGGACCGTGTTTGGTGGCGCGCTCTCGGAAAGGCTTATGTCCAGCAGTGGACGAATACAGGCTGATGGATTGGATTGGATTGGATTGGAAGTAAAGACACACACATGAGCAATCTTCTTCTTCTTCTTTATCAACCGATAGACGTCCACTGCTGGACAAAGGTCTCTTGCATGGACTTCCACAGGTCTCGGTCTTGCGCCGCCTGAATCCAGCGGCTCCCTGCGACTCGCTTGATGTCGTCGGTCCACCTGGTGGGGGGTCTGCCAACACTGCGCTTCCCATGAGCAATACAGAAATATAATTAGGTTTTTTGTAAGTAACCAAATTATAAATATGAAAGTTCGGATGTTTGTTACTCCTCCACGCCACAATGACTAAACCACTATGGCTGTAAGGAATGCAGAAAGCTTAAATCCTGAATTAATAATACAGATCACTTACTGTAACTTGTCCCTTGCCGTCAAGTTGGCACCATTGCTTATCTCAAGTCGGTTGTCAGAGTTTTCATTGTGTGAAGCAATGGTGCCAACATGACGGCAAGGGACAAGTTATAGTGACCAGTCTGTAGGCTCTTTCATCCCGGAAAATTCAAGAGTCCGTCTGTGTCCAAGAAAGAAAAGCCGCAGGGAACACAAAACTCGCGGGCATTGAGTACGATATAAATGGTTTAAGTTTGAGGGCTAGATTGGATCGGGACATACGACTATGTTGGCGAGTCTATAGACGGCTTTCCGATGCTCGTTACAGCGCGCAGGTGTTAATGAACGCCGCGGAGGGCCTCGTTATGTCATCTAAGTGTTAAAAAGGCCCTAGAGGAAATAATTCAGCGTCATATGACTTGTTTTCACGCGCTGCAGCCCGCGGGTGCGAACTGCGCGCCGGGACAATCAGCGCTCGAACGGCTGAGGACTGCACAGCGTACACTCCGTTGGAAATTGTTCAAATTGTATGAGAAAATAATGAGCGAATTGTTATTTTGTGTGTGTATTTGTATGGTTAACTATTCTACTTTTGAGTATGTATAAAAGTTGCGTTATTTCATGAGGTGCGTTTGTAATGTAAGTTGCAAAGCAATAGTCTATAGCAAGTCGCTCAACGTGCTACAGAAATAACTAAGCTAAGAATACTTAGAATTTGTGTGTGGTTAAAATCCTACTTAATATTATAAATGCGAAAGTTTGTGAGGATGGATGGATCCTTCACGCGACAATGGATTAACCGATTTGGCGAGGAATAGAGATAGCTTAATAGATTCACAGGATGCTACATTTTAACCTAGAAAAATAAAGAGGACTACAAACTCCTTTTCCGGGGTTCGATCCTATACACGCGAAATGGACGAGTAGCTGCGAGGATTTCCACATATCTTCTTCTTTTTCATGTCACGTAGTCTTCTTGGGATTGGGTTCTTAAATGAAGGGCCTACGTGCAAAATTAAGAATTCAAGCGATAGGCGTCCACTGCTGGACAAAAGTCTCTTGCATAAACTTCTACAAGCTTCAGCTATGTACCGCCTGCATCCAGCGACACCCTGCGATTCGTTAGATGCACTTGTTAGATGTCTTCCGTCCACCTAGTGAGGAATCTGCCAACAGTGCACTTCCCGGTGCTGGGTAGCCACTCTAGCATCAACCCCAACGACCATCAGCTCTTCAAACTAAATGCTCCGCCCATTTCCACTTCAGTTTCACGACTAGCTGAGCTATGACTTTGGTACTCTTACGGATCTTCTCATTTCTGATTTGATCTCGCAAGTCGTGATACTCCGAGTATAGCTCTCTCCATCGCCCGCTGAGTGATCCTGAGCCACATTTAAGTAGTACGGTACCACCCACCCACCCACATACAAGTTACAACATCAAATTTTAATGATCATCATCATCATTAGCAACCCATCAACGGCTCACTACTGAGCGCAGGTCTCCTCTCAGAGAAGGGTTATAGGCCATAGTCCACCACGCTGGCCCAATGCGAATTGGCGGACTTCACACACCTTCAAGAACAGAAGAACTCTCAGGTGTGCAGGTTTCCTCACGATGTTTTCCTTCACCGTTGAAGCAAGTGATATTTAATTGCTTAAACGCACTTGACTCCGAAAAGTCAGAAGTGCGTACCCGGGATCGAACCTGCGACCCCCCGAATAGGAGACTACAGTCCTAACCACTAGGCTATCACTGCTACAACATCAAATATTAATATTATATAAGTATTGCCACTGTAACGTGCTTAGTTAGATGTGAGTAGTACTTTATAGTGATGTAGAGGCTCTGCTCCGAGAATGAGGTTGGCAAATAAAAACAATTGAGTACATAAATAAGCACTTAAGTTATATGCTGAGTCATCCGTCAACAGCAGAATGTGAGCACTTCACTAATGTACACTGGACCTACTATATCTACACTGTCACTTGTCACCGAAAGTGACTGATCATATTTCTGATGTAGGTATTTCTATTTCGCGTTCATATTTGCTAGGGCAAATTTATTATTATAGGAGAAGTGGAAAATAGGGGGAAATACTGGGAAATGTGAATGGATGACATTCAATTAAAACCTCAATAGAATAGAATAGAATAGAAATGTTTTTTATTCAAATAAACTTTTACAAGTACTTTTGAATCGTCAATGAGTCTATCACTGGTTCGGAATGCCGTTCCTGCCGAGAAGAACCAGCAAGAAACTCGGCGGTTGCTCTTTTCAAAATACTTTTACAATATACTTAAACTAGCGGCACGCTATGATGGCCGGTTTGACGTTTGTCCGCTCATGAAGTTCCGTATTAATTGATAACGACTTTGAAGGAAATAATTGTATTACTTTATTGACGATAGTGATGTGCAGAGATTCATAAATTTTATCGAATGTAGTTTTAGGTTTAGGACTCAAAATTTATTTATTAAATTGATTTCTAAAATGTATACAAGTGTAGAAAAATCAGTTTGCACCATTTAAGGGGTGAATGTACTTGTGAATATGAACAATTTTCACTATGTGGACAAACCTCTGAAATCGCAAAAAAATATCAGCTGTTTCATACAAAAGGTAAAATTTTTATTTTTATATGATATATACCACAACTCGGCATTTGGTTTTCTAAATTGAAAATTTTTAAAAATGGAATCTAATACGATCGTCACATAGGATCGCTGGCTAGCACAACTACTACCTCCGGCAAACTCGCGTCAATGCTCAATGCAAAACAAAGCAGTTTCGAATTGACGTTGCTTCGAAAAGTATAAACTGTCAGTGCAATGCGATTGTGATATAGTTTTGACCTGGCTTTGGATTTCAAATATTGATACTGCATTACTGTTGACCCTTGCTCGTGATAGCAGTGACGACAGTGAAAATAGTAGTATGGACGAAACTGATTAATTATGGCCTTTTGTGGCACCTTTTTTGGTATCTTTTGTATTCATATGTTTCTTGTGTGCATATAAAGTATGTATATTCATTTTCATTCAAATATTCAGTTCGTTCAAATAAATTAAATAAACATATACATTTTTGTTTTATTAAACCTATTTAATCAGGTACAAAAACAAAACTTAATTGTTTTTTGTTCGAGAATAAATTGACATTCCACATCACTATTGTAATGTGTCAAACCGGCCATCATAGCGTGCCGCTAGTGTAATAGATATTTTGCTATGTATGCAGAGTTCCCACAATGAGGGGAACTTCCACAAAAGCATACGTAATTATATCTAATTATAATTCAACACATTAAGATGGGCAGACAGAAAGTAGCCCCATTGCCGCCGGTGGAACCCGTTCACGAGCATGACGCATGACCCAGCCATTGCTTCGCCAATGGTGCATCGGTTCAAGATGCGGACTGACCACCGAACGGTCGACGGTTCAAATTCCACGCATGTAATAAGTTACATCATAAGCAGTGATAGCCTAGTGGTTACGACTGTGGTCTCCTATTCGGGGGTCGCAGGTTCGATCCCAGGTACGCACCTCTGACTTTTAGAAGTTAAGTGCGTTTAAGAAATTATAAATATCACATGCTTTAACGGTGAAGCAAAACATCGTGAGGAAACCTGCACACCTGAGAGTTCTCCATAATGCTCTCGAAGGTGTGCGAAGTCCGCCAATTCGCATTGGGCCAGCGTGAAGAGGAGACCTTGCTCAGTAGTGAGCCGATGAATGGGTTGATGATGATAATGACGATGAATAAGTTACATACTACAATAGTAAAGCTATTGTCGTACCTACAAGAGTAGAAGCTTTAGGTTCAGTTGGAGGGGAAAGGAGAATATTAGTCATATTAAACTTGTTTAATATTCTTAAAAAGAAAATTATGGAGCATTGTTAATTACAGTTTTGACAGCGATGTATTAAAGATCTGTGAGATTACGAGTATTTTAGTATTTACGAGTACGATTTTTTAAAGTACTAGATGATGCCCGCGACTTTGTCCGCGTGGATTAAGGTGTTTTAATTCCCGCGGGAACTCTTTAATTTTCGGGGATAAAATGTAGCCTATGTGCTAATACTGGGTATGAGCCATCTCCAGCCAAATCGGTTCTTTCGTTGTCGCGTTAAACATTCAGCCATTCATCCATACGTATCCATCCTCACACTTTCGCATTTATAATATTAGTAGGATAGGATTGAGTAAGTTAATTAGTAGTATAGGAGAGTGTAGGTATATATAATGTAGGTGTATGGTTTCCATTTTATCTTCCAATTACTCTTTGTTACCCTCACTTCGGTCGGTAGGTAACATCGGTTACGAAAATGTGAGCTTACCCAAAAGATTATACTTTCAGATGCGATGCGGGGAGTGGAAGCGGGCGGGGAGGGAGGGCTTAAATTAACATACCGCTAATGCGTACAGGCCATTGTCTTCGGGACCTGACTCTTGGGTAATGTTTATGAGCAAACAAAGCACCGCGTAGGTGGCTCCTGCGTACTTTAAGCTCTGGTCAAATCGAGGCGAATTCCGCGCGGAATGCGGGGAAAATAAGGTTCAGTTGATCATTATTAGATCATCTGTTTATGTGCTCAAACAATGCATAAAATACATTACAAAGTTAATTATAATCTCTACTCACTCTATACTCATTCTATACTCACACATTGAGTGGACGTTATCATTAACAGCACAAAATTGAAAATTTAAGACACCCCGGACATCTCACGCGTGCTTCACGCGTGAAGCACTTTTAATCGAGTAATCATACGCAAAAAATGCCTTACATCATTTTGGAAAAGAGCTGATACTCTTACACTGCTGGACCGATATTATCCAAACATAGCTAAGAACTGAGAAAAGTTGACTAACTGATTGATCTATAAACGCATAACTCAAACCACTCGACGTGGGGTGTTTGGCATACAGATAGTTTGTATGACGTACGCATCCACTAAAACAGCATTTTTGAAAATCAACCCCTAAAGGGGTAAAATAGGCGCTTGAAAAATCGAACTTAACGTGAGCGAGGCCGCGGGCAAAAGCAAGTCAAGTTATAAAAGCGTATACTCGACCCCACAAAGAATATTAAGACTGTACTTTACGCAGACGACAGGTGTTATCATCTGCAGACCGATTCTGTGAAAGCTGCACCAATCATAGCTACAGCCTCAATCGTGGTGATTGGCTGAATTTATCGCGTTCTTTCTGCAGCAATGCATTTTAGCCAATAGCGGGAGAGTATCAGCCAAACAGAAGCGATTGCAATCTTCACACTGCAGTAGGTACTCGTTTTTAGGGTTCCGTACCCAAAGGGTACCAACGGGACCCTATTACTAAGCCTACGCTGTCCGTCCGTCCGTCCGTCCGTCCGTCTGTCAGCGGGCTGTATCTCGTAAACGGTAATAGGTAGACAGATGAAATTTTCACATATTATGTATTTCTATTGCCGCTATAACAACAAATAATAAAAATTAAATTAAATTAAAAAAATTAAATTAAAATATTTCCATGGGTATATGGAAATATTTTTTTTTTTTTTTTTTTAACGGAACCCTAAAAGAGCGAGGCCCGACTCGCACTTGGCCGATTTTTAGAGAACTGAAGTGCGATTGTGTAAGAATTGCCGATCAAATAGTCAAAGTTCGGCGTCAAAGTAAAATAAAGCATAAATACATTGAATTAGAGCTCAATTTCGTGTATCCATTCTCATCCGTTTTGGGTTTCGTACATACCTAAACGTATGAGAATGGTTTATTTTACTTTGACGCCGAACTTTGACGATTTGATCGGCAATTCTTACACAATCGCACTTCTGAACAGCACATTTTACGTGAGTCGCCGGCTCTTTGGTCGTCATTTTCGTAGCCGATTTCCAATTCGAAATCGTGAAATCCGCACTCAAGCACGTCCCCCACGCCTGTTACTCGGGAATGCTGTCGTCATCCGGGTATATTTTTCCTGCGCTGCGCATGCAAAGTAGCCGCTTTATTCTGCGCACGCGCACGCTTATCGATAAGTCCCACGATCGATTCCGTTTTAAACGTCTGCTCGAACCCTGAGCTGCATCGAGACATCGGAGGTTTCGGCTGACACCGCAGTTTAGCAATCATATTACAGTTATCATTAATAAATGCATACTCGTAATGTCCTAGCGACGGTATTCCGCTACCGCGGCCGATCTCCACTGTATTAGCCATCTGTGGGGGGAGATTACAAATATTTTAGAGAACATATCTAAATGCAGGCATGGCACTGCAGGTATCTAATGGCAGGTGCGCTCTAAATTCCCTCACTCTAATTCTCCCGATAGGGCCATCCGATACGACCAGAAGGCGGAGGGAGATCAGACACCAGCCCCAGACGGCTTAACGCGCTCTTCCAGGCCCGAGTTTTAAACACCACCAACTTTCTTTACACCGGACATTTAGTACTGAAAACTTGATCGAAAATTACAGAATATATTTATATGACTATGAAAGTTGCAAAGTGGACAAGATGGTAATTTTGTTTAGTCCTGCGCGGGATAATAATTTATAAGCACATCGCAGTTTCACTGATTTCAAAATTGAACTTCTTTTCCAACTGTACACATTGCTAAACTGTGGTGAAGCCATGATTAGAAATACAAATGGCTACATTAAGCTAACAATGTGTGGTATAAAATTTGCAAAGAATGGACGGATAAGCTGTAATTGTACTTATTATATTGCAATTTATAATTTAAATAATAATTTATATTACCATCGACGACTGATAAAAGTTTTAAGTCAAAATCTGCATGGTAAACCTTAGAGTTTCAGAGCTAAAGTTCCTCTGGTACCTTGCAGACAGCAGGAGTTCTGTTCAGAAATGAGGGGAGATTCGTTCAAGAATCAAATAGCGCAACGAGCTGTGAAGCTTATGAGGCAAATACTTAGTTCGAACGTCGAATATAAACCCGACGGACCGATACCAAGGTCCAGACTTCGCACCGAAAAGTGCAGTTTGGGTAATCATCCCAATGATGTCATCATGTGTTTGTTTGTTGGTTTGTCCTTCAATCACGCTGCAACGGATCTACGGATTGACGTGATTTTTTGCATGGGGATAGTTTAAGACCTAGAGAGTGAAATAGGCTACTTTATATTTTAAATCAAAGAGTTCCCGAGGGATTTTAAAAACTAAATCCACGCGGATGAAGTCACAAGCATCAGATAGTTCAGGAATATGGAATGGAGAGTAAAATAGTATAGTTTTATGGGTCGTAGTCAAAGATGAAACTGAATAAATTTATTGTAAAGGGCTTTTATACATTACAAAGTATAAGAATGAAGTATATGGCGTTCTGAAGACTGATAAAGCTACAAGTTTTTTTTGTGGGAAAATATCTTGGTTAGTAAATTGCACGTACTCGCGTTCAAACAGCACTTCATTTCTACTCTAACTAAGAAATAAAATGTGGAGTTATTGAACTTTAGTTTTCTGCAGCACATATTATTGTTCATTTGGTCGTAGATATCTTCTTCTTCTTTGTACCGATAGACGTCCGTCCACTGCTGGACAAAGGTCTCTTGCATGGACTTCCACAGGCCTGAATCCAGCGGCTCCCTGCGACTCGTTTGATGTCGTCGGTCCACCTACTGGAGGGTCTGCCAACACTGCGCTTCCCGGTGAGGGGTCGCCACTCGCCACTCCAGCACCTTGGGACCCCAACGACCATCAGCTCTACGAACTATGTGCTCCGCCCATTAGGTGTGGTCGTAGGTATACCTACACCCCTTTTTACCTATACTTAATTAACAGGCTTTAAAATACCAATATTCTTATCACAATGGTCCCTGAGGAGAAAGTTGTCATTTTAGTTGAGCTAAGAGATTATGTATAAGCAGTGATAGTCTAGTCACTAGACTTGCTTACAGTCCTAACCACTAGACTCTAGTGGTTAGGACTGTAGTCTCCTATTCGGGGGGTCGCAGGTTCGATCCCGGGTACGCACCTCTGACTTTTCGGAGTCAAGTGCGTGCAATTAAATATCATTTGCTTGAACGGTGAAGGAAAACATCGTGAGGAAACCTGCACACCTGAGAGTTCTTCATAATGTTCTTGAAGGTGTGTGAAGTCCGCCAATTCGCATTGGGCCAGCGTGGTGGACTATGGCCTATACCCTTCTCTGAGAGGAGACCTGCGCTCAGTAGTGAGCCGTTGATGGGTTGCTAATGATGATGATGATGATGATGAAAAGATTATGTAAAACCGAATTAGCACCAACATTTGCATACAGATCAATAAACAATAAACATACGCAAGGAGCCGCTTAACATTCCCATACAACAATTGCGGACAGAACCGCGCGGCATTGTTCTGCCCACGCGCCGCCCACTGCAACACGCTTACTGGAATACTTCACTTTACAGAGATTATATAGAGAACAGATACACATTTTTAACCGACTTTAAAAAAGGAGGAGGTTATCAATTCGTCAGAATCTTTTTTTTTTATGTATGTTCTCACCGATTACTCGAAGACGCCTGAACCGATTTAGAAAATTCTTTTTATTTTTTTGTTCTCAAGTGATCCCAGTGAAATTTTATCGAAATCTGTCGAGCGGTTTTTAAAATATCAACAATAAATTACTTTAACTATTATTACTACTTTGTAGTGGCACGGGCGTTTGAAGTCAGTTTGTTAAAAATAATTTTTTATATTAAACTAGCTGACTCGGCGAACTTCGTACCGCCAACTTACCTATATATATAAAACAAATAACTACTAAAACTATCCTATCTTTCAAGTTGGACCAAATTACAGATAGTTACGAAGTTTGTTCAAAATCGGTTAAGTAGTTTAGGAGTCCATCGCGGACAAACAACGTGACACGTAATCGACCGAGCGAAGCGAAGGTCTTTGAGTCTACTTGAGTGAATTTGCACTTGTCCGTCCGTCCGTCCGTCCGTCCGTCCGTCCGTCCGTCTGTCAGAGCCTTATAACTTCTGAATTACTGAACGTAATTACTTCAATTTTAGATATAATATGTAAACCGATGGCCTCCAGCCGAAAATGGCTTAAAAAGTTATAAAAATCTTTATTTCAGGGGGGTTCTCATAGAAGCGAATGCGAAGAAAAAAAAAACTTTTTGCATTTCATAGGGTTACAGTACCTCATTTTAAAGATAATTTGGAACAGAGTACAAAAGTATTTTTTTTTAAATTTTTTTCCTAAAATTGACGAAATGGGGGGCTTTCAAAGTGGAGATTATATTTGACCTCACAACGGAATAACCATTGAAAGCTGGGGCTTGAAAGTTTTATAATTTTAGCGTAATATCATGTACTTGAACAACAAATACTAAAATTAGATAAATGTAATAAGGAAACTAAATTATTTAACTTTTAATGAGCAGCAACAACAGAACTTCACAATGATGTCAATAGATGGCGATCTCATCTCATATAAGGCAAATGCAGCTATATGTAACATAATATTATTCAATTAAAATTATTATTTAGTCATTTAGCAAACATCAATAAAACTTCACGTTGCAGTTTGTTTATGTCAATTTTGCAGTTAATGTCAATTTTGATCGTCATGTATCTAGCAAGAAAAGGTTAGAATTATTTTGCTATAATCCGCCAACAGAAAAAATCTGTATGGTCAAACATGCAATTAAAAGCTAAGCACCACTCACCTACCCAGCCAAGCAAAAAAGCCAAGTTCCCAAGCAAGCAATGCCACCACCACTCACATGCACCACCACACAAGATTTTTACACTACTCTCGACGCACGTTTCGCCCCGACACCGGAGCATCCTCAGGAGATGTCGACTTTACAATGCTGTATTGTCTAGTGAAGCTTGTGTCAAATGCGCGGTATTATATACCTTTTTCCTACCCCCACTACTGTTGCCCCGCCCACTACCCCCCGGACCCCCCACTACCCCCGGATCCCCCCACTACCCCCCGGATTCCCCCTCTCTTTTTTCAAACAAACGAAGCAGTGGTGAACTTGAGACGTTCACTTGTTCATTAAGTAATTTAAACTGCTTATTATTATTGTGTTTTATTATTTCTAATTGTTCCAACATGCTCAGTCGAAGTCCTTTATCGCAGGTATGTAAGATTTTATATGAATGATCGGATTATAATTTGTGTCCACTATCAAGGAGATGTTTAGCAAAATGAGACTTTTGGGGTTGGTTGTTCCTAACCGCGGCCATATGTTCTTTGTAGCGTGTTTCAAATTTACGACCCGTTTGACCAATATAAGTGGCCTTACAGTCTGAACATTCGAGTTTATAAATGCCCGATTTTTGTTTGTTGTTTAATTTATCTTTGCCGTTGCAAATATTTTTAAGTGTATTATTTGTCCTAAATGCAACATGTATATCATGTGCTTTAAGTGTCTTCGCAATACTCTCCGACACTGTTCCAAAATAAGTTAAACTGGATTTGTATTTATTTATTTTATCAGGTGATGATGAATATAAATCCTTTTTGATCCGCATCAATTGTTGCTTTTTTATTATATTATTAACAATATTATTGTTGTATCCATTTGCCTGTGCCATATGGTAAATTACTTTTAATTCTTTTAAATAGTTTTCTTTCGTGAGTGGAATAGTGAGCAACCTATGTACATAACTGTGGAACGCTGCGAGTTTATGCTGCCAAGGATGACAGGATGAAGCGGGTATGGTTGTGTCTGTGTATGTGGGTTTCCGGAAAATTCCAAACTGATGTTTATTATTAGTACGAGTTATAGTTAGATCGAGGTAGGTATGCGCGGTATTATATACCTTTTTCCTACCCCAACAGTAGTGGGGGTAGGAAAAAGGTATATAATACCGCGCATTTGACACAAGCTTCACTAGACAATACAGCATTGTAAAGTCGACATCTCCTGAGGATGCTCCGGTGTCGGGGCGAAACGTGCGTCGAGAGTAGTGTAAAAATCTTGTGTGGTGGTGCATGTGAGTGGTGGTGGCATTGCTTGCTTGGGAACTTGGCTTTTTTGCTTGGCTGGGTAGGTGAGTGGTGCTTAGCTTTTAATTGCATGTTTGACCATACAGATTTTTTCTGTTGGCGGATTATAGCAAAATAATTCTAACCTTTTCTTGCTAATCATGAACTTCCGCAAAGTAACGTCTGCTTCTATCCAACGTCATGTATCTATTGAATGAATAAGTAATTATGGGAAACCGTTACCGCGAGGTCTCAGTTCGGGGCGAACCACTAGTTTATATATATTAAGATTATTATTAACTTTTGCAATAAAAGTACAGAGACATGTTATATTTACTTTGCATAGTCAAATTAAAAGTAGAATAATGCCCGTTTCACTAACCGTATCTTAATCATAAGTAGGAGTCACTTAAAAATACGTATAGATAGCCTCTAAATACAATGCCTTAGCCAATGTCATTTCTACTTAAGATGTTCCCAATAGGTTCGTGAAAATAAAATTGATAGAAAGCGTCACTTACCTTAGCTAAGGTAGCCCGTAAAAGTTAAGGAACATCGTAGGTGAAAATGGGCATAGGTCACTCTCCAGGTTCTCAACTATAACCATGCAAAACTTGCGTGCAAAAACTTAACTCTGTTGTTTATCCGTAATTGAAGGACAAACCAACAAACATATTTTATTTTATTTATTTTTATTATTTATGTAATATAAACAATCCTTAAATTCAAATTCAAATTCAAATTCAAAATTATTTATTTCATGTAGGCCAACCTGTGGCTCTTATGACACGTCAAGATTCTACCACCGGTTCGGAAAGCGGATTCTGCTGAGAAGAGCCGGCAAGAAACTCAGCAGTTGCTCTTTTCAAAATAATCATTTTACAATATTAATAAGTAGCTATTACACTGTAATAAGTTTTTATACTATCTTGTGGGCAGCTGGATGGCAAGCTGATTTAACCCGTGCATCTTTGTTAGAATAGAATATGACATTTCCACAAAACGTACTACAATTCAATTCATGTCAAAGACGGGCAGACAGAAAGTAGCCCCATTCCCGCCGGCAGCACCCGTTCACGAGCATGACGCATGATCCAGCCATTGCTTCGCTCGACCATATTTGAGGGAACGTAAAAAATAATAATAGAGAACGTGGACAAAGGTGAAGCTTATCTCTAAGAAGAGATTTCTTCCAGCTTCCCTCATACTTTCGCATTCAATTATATTAGTGGGATATTAATAATAATATTATTATACTAGCTGATGCCCGCGACTTCGTTCGCGTGGATTTAGTTTTTAAAATCCCGCGGGAATTCTTTGATTTTCCGGGATGCCTGTCACCCTCCAGGTTCTCAATTATGTAACCTATCCAAAAATCACGTCAATCCGTAGCTTTGTTGCAGCGTGATTGACGGACAAACCAACAAACAAACACACTTTCGCATTTATAATATTACTCGCGGCATTGTTAATGATGATTCAAAGAGAAAACATATTACTGATGATATTATCAATTACGTTTAGCTACCATTTTTATAATTGTCAAATTTTTTACCATACTTAACCAAAGACAAAATTACGTTTAGCTGTCATTACGTTTTGTTATTCCACTGTCATTTGCGTTTTGTTATTCCATGTCAGATGCGTTTTTGTTATACCACGTTTTATAGTGACTTGACGGAAACGCGGTCGAACGGGATAAAAGTATCCTATGTCCGTCTCCTGGTTCTAAGCTACCTCTCCACCAATTTTCAGCCAAATCGGTTCATCCGTTCTTGAGTTATAAATAGTGTAACTAACACCACTTTCTTTTATATATATAGATTGGCATCGCAAATGTCATCGCTATTGCGCATTTATAGAGTCAATTATTATCAATATCTCCTGAATATGCCCCAGATTTTGTGGTGTTGGTTGAGCTTGATCCTTATTTGTCTTGAGTCACGAAGCATGCGGCCTAGAGCGTGCTAGCGTGCTACACATTGTAACATACAAATACATTATGTTTGTTGTTCATTGTTCATTCATCTTGGGAGTTCCAGTTAGAAAGTAACGCCTTTTTCTATCAAAAAATGACATACCTATTAACTACTTAGTTCTAATATTTTTTATCACAATGGCTACTAGGTGAACTATCTACACCCATTAGGCGTCTATTCAACGGCCTGTCTGTAGAATTCTTTTCCTAATCTTTGGTTTCGTAAATGTCTGTTTTGATAACTTTAATCAAAACAGCTGTCCGGAACGATTATAAGGCGCATGTAATTATGCCTTGCGGATTCTGTGCGCGGGAGGCGGCATTGACTAAATATTCTAAACTAAATTCAATTCAATTTAACGCACTATTAACTTGGTGGCGTAGATTATACCTTTTTGTCTAATATAGTGTATCTATCTAACATTATGCGTATCAGAGTTTGAATCAATGAATATAGTATTAGAGGAAGTTATTTTAACTTGATAGCTTGAAATTGTGTCTGAACTGGCGGGCACATAAATGGTTAAGATTCGTTTAAATATTTATTAAGAGAGACAGCTTTTAGGTCACGACTTCATCCAGAGGGATGTTTTAAAACTATCGCTAGAACCCTCTGTTTTTTTTTTTCAGGATAAAAGGTAGTCTATGTCACTCTCCAAGTCCTCAACTATAATATCTACAGCAACAGAGCTACGGATCGACATGATTTTTTGTAATGTAAAATGAGGACCTGTAGAGTGACATAGGCTACTTTTTATCCCGGAAAATCAGAGTTCCAGAGAGATTTTAAAAATTAATTCCTCGCGGACGAAGTCGCGGGCATCAGCTAGTATTTAAAAAAAAACTTGAGAGGTGTCAAGGTACACCCGGATGGAACGAAGTTCCTTTCGATTAATTAAGAGTGGGTGTGCGCTCGTTAACAGTAAACAGTTTTGATTTTTACAGTAGTAGATCAAGTTTCAACTATCCGAAAAAAAACACGCAAAAATTACATCATACTGCCAAGGGACGTGCAAAAACATAAGTTCGATAATAAAAAATCGCGAAGTTTGGTCTAATTTTTAACCAATATTCATTTATTTTCAATGTGTTGCATATTACAGAGCCAAAATTTTTACATTAAATTCCGATTGATATTATCAAGAGCCTAGTGAATTGAAAGAAAATGAATATTTTACGAGTTACAAAGTATTTGGCGCTTACTACACTCCTATTCCGCGCAAAACGCTTTCTTTTGTCGCGCCTCACATGAGGTTGTGGCTATGTTTTATCTCATCGCGAAATCTGATTTTTTTTGGGGTTACACGCGCTCTTAATTTGGCATTGTGTTGAATATTTTCACACTACAATATTAGATCTCCGTAGCCTTGTGGTTTCTACAGTCGCTGAACAGTTAAAGGTCGATGGTTCGAATCCCAGCTTTAATAAAAATAATAAAAATAAAAAATTAGGGAAAAATTCCACATGTAGATATTATTATTTAAAATAAAATTGAAAATAGAAAATTCAGTCTGTCGAGCTGGGATTCGAACCATCGACCCTTATCGACCATCATGCGACTGTAGTAACCACAAGGCTACGAAGATCTAATATTGTACTGTGAAAATATTGAACACAATGCCAAATTCACATTCAAAAAAGTGTCGGTTCAATTTTGTCTTAATTTTCTCCGTCTAGCCCCTTCCGCACCGTGCGATAAGGAACTACGTTCCAATAAATATAATATAAGATTAGGTATTGAGTTTTTGTAATAATATGGATGTGACGTAGGTAATGTTATAAGTATGTCGAGAACATTACAAAATAATATTTATGATCTAATCGACTTGTTATACGACATATAACTAGTGGTTCGCCCCGAACTGAGACCTCGCGGTATCCCATAATTCCCATAAGGTAGTTTTAACTATATTATATTGTAATTAAAACGCGCCGAATCTGATGACGTCAATCGTCATCTGCTTTCGTGGATGGGATGCATATTTACAATATTAAAGACAGCGCCATCTAGTAACAGTATAGTGAAGTTTTGTTAAAAACATTGATGCCCATTAAAACTCAAATAATTTCGTTTCTTTATAATATTTATCTAATCTTAGTATTTGTTGTTCAAGTACAGAATATAACTCAAATTATGTGTAAGTTTGAAGTTTTAAAACAAAGTGGTTTTAGAAATCTAGCCTCGAATACAATCTCCACTTTGAAAGCCCCCCATTTCGTATGGGAGCCCCCCTGAAATAAAGATTTTTTTAACTTTTTAAGCCATTTTCGGCTGGAGGCCATCGGTTTACATATCATATCTAAAATTGAAGTAATTACGTTCAGTAATTCAGAAGTTATAAGGCTGTGACAGACGGACGGACGGACAAGTGCAAATCGCTCTAGTAAACTCAGAGACCTTCGCTTCGCTCGGTCGAACATACCTAAATACAGTGTATAATATGCCAATAACACACATAGGTAAGTAATTACTATTCAATTCATCTTAGTGGGTATTTAATAACTTTATAACAATTAACCTTGGCAGCATTTAACCTAACCTCTATATTATCAGGCGCATGGGTGGATGCAGAATTTGTCTTGTAGGTGGGCCGTCTAATGATATACAGTAACGGATAGATTGATTATGTTAGTGCCAAATACGGTTAGGAATGGCTTCATAAACTGTAACTAACACGATCGATCGTTACGCGTAATTAGTTTTTCGATGGGATTATTACAATGTTAAGCTATTGCATAGCTTTTATCGCGGGCTTTGAACTAGGACAAACAGTTTGAGCGCGGCGACCGAATCAAGAAATTCCGTAACGAAAATAAACCTAACACCGTTCAACATTTTAGAGGTTCACAAGTAGCTCTGTTTGGCGCAGTGGGCGAGCGGCCGCTTTCTTTACCGTATGGTGTATGATGTCGCAGGTTCGAATCTCACCCGCGAAGTGATGACAGTGCGCTTTTCTTGTTTGTTTGTTTTGTAATTATTTTTTTGCATAATTTTTAGAATTTATGCAAAAAAAATATTGCATAAATATTATAATTGCATAAGTTGATAAAATGCTATGCAATAGCTTTACCGTGGCAGTCCCCGAGTGCCACTTAATTTTTTATTTGTAGACTTACGCCCGTTGGCGCTGTGGTATTGTCTAAAATGATTGCAACAGTATCACAATCGTAATCACCTCTGATTGGCTGGTGAGCGCCAGCTAATGTCGTTATTTGTTAAAAATTGATGCAGCAAGAACGCTATATAAATTCAGCCAATAAGAGGTGCAATTGTCTAAAGTTATTCCAATGATCGTATTCGTAATCGATGACATTAGCGTCAAAGTAAAATAAACCATAACAACATGGAATTAGAGCTCAATTTCGTGTATGTAAGTATTCTTATACGTTTACGTATGTACTTCATGTCGTATAAATCGATTGTACTTACTGAATCTGTGACTTTAAATCAATATTATCAAGGATTATTTTACTTTGACGCTAATGCCATCTAATACGAGTAATCGTATTAAGACCGTAAGGTCAATGGAATAACTTTAGACAATCGCACTTCAGAGCTGATTGCGATCGTCACCTGATGCAATTGTTATTTTCATGGAATTACACAGCCGCTTCTTATATTATTCAATCGTCGTAATTCCTAGTTCCATGATACAATCTATCTGCAATCTGTCCATAGCATAGACAATTGGGTCTATAGCAACCTCTTTATCGTATCTATAAGGACATTTTTGACAACTAACACCGGTGCTCGATTTTCCACAGATTACAGATAGATAGATTCCATAGATTGAATATAGGAACCGGGTTCAAAAGATAGGCGTTTGGATTTTGTCTTTTATGAGTGTGAAAATATTAAGAAAATTATTTTTCGTGTTTTTTGTAGTATCTACCTGGCAGTAGAGAAATGGAAAGCAATTTTCGCCTTAGTAGAGCGTCGTCTTTGTCGCTGTTGCGCTTGTGTTGTTTTGTCGCTTTTTACAACAGAGACAACGCCATTCGAAGACAACCGATGTGATATACTTAACAATTAATGTTTACATTCACTGTATTTTTAAATTTTTCTTACCTTTTCTTATGTTGAGCTCTTGAAATTGTTCGTTTCTTTATTATCTGTAACAAAAGATAATATTTTTAATAAAAATACGTATCTACGTAACAATAGGTACCTACTGAAAGATGGACAAAGCACAATAAAATTAACGACAAGACTGAAGCCTACATAGACCTATTAACAACATAAGTAGGTAAGTAACGTTCTAACTGGTAAAAAATACCGATACTATAAAGTACGTTTTTTTACCGTGTCGAATGAAATAGCTATTTATGCAACTGCATCGTAATGAGGGTCATTTTAATTCGAGTGCTGTTTTTTGATACGAGGCTTGCCGAGTATCAAAATAGGATAGTACGAGAATTAAAATGACTAATTACGTTCAGTTGCATACAAGATTTTATCTACGACAAGGAAGTAAAATCATTAACAAAATACGCCGTAGGCTCAATTAAGTAACAAAAAGTAACTCCGTAAGCCGCCACCAGCCGCCTGTGGCGCCTCTGTCATATGAACGGTACAAAAGTGCCAGAACTCAGAGCCTTAGCTTTAGGTATCCTATTTTAAGAAGATAACCATTTCGATTCAGCTCCCATACAACGAGCTGCATCGAAATGAGAAGCAAAACCGAAAGAGGCTCCATTTCGATTCAGCTGTCAAACTCGAAATTGGAACTTTTCGATGCTGGAGTAGATAAAAAATAGTATAATATGATAGGTAAAAAAAACCACGCGAGCGAAGTATAAGACATATCAGTCGTAACGACATGTATGAAAAAAAACTTGAGAGGTGTCAAGGGACACCCGGATGAAACGAAGTTCCTTTCGATTAATTTGTGAAGTAATTGTAATAAACTAGTTGTGTCATCTAGTATTAAATTGATTTACTACGATGAATTATATTTAGTTTATTTCTATTGTAGCAATGTTACAAAACCAAAGAGTTACTCTGGTTTTTTAACAGATGGCAATGGAATAACATTTTATCCAATTTATACAATAAAAAATTAGGGAAAAATTCCACATGTAGAAATTATTTAAAATAAAATAGAAAATAGAAAATTTAGTCTGTCGAGCTGGGATTCGAACCATCGACTGTTAACTGTTAAGCGACTGCCGAAGCCACTAGGCTACGGAGACCCAATATTGTACCGTGAAAATACCGAACACAATGCAAAATTCAACAAAAAAGTGACGATTTCAAAAAAGTGTCTAGTGTCGGTTCCTTAATTTTTTCCGTTTAGCCCCCTTTAGTTTAGTTCCAAAAAAATGAGTTAATCTTCTCGTGTTCCCATTATAAAAGCTGAGGGATATAAATCACGGTGGTCTCGTAACTACGTGACGGAGGTTTAGCGCGTTTACGACATCCTGCCAGTCCATTACGGTCTGTTTACGTGTTTATGTTAGTTTGTTGTAATTAGACGCCCTGAAGTGAAAAATTCACAGTTCCCTTCTGGGACACATGGCGGGCGTGTTCGGTGAAAGATGTTATCAAACGAAGATGCTGCTGAAATACACCCTGATCACAATGGAGACAGGTCAACTTTAAAGGAGATGTTATAGTGCACAAGTGTTTGTGTGAACACGGGCCCACTCTCTAATCACTCAGTCTCATAATCTGATGGAACCGCAAGTAAACATGACCGAGTGAGTGAAGGCATAGTAGGAGCGGCTTTGAGTACTTCAGTGGAGTTACACCGCCAATTTACCCTTTTTTAGGATTCCGTAGTAAACAAGGAACCCTTATAGTTTCGCCATGTCCGTCCGTCTGTCTGTCTGTCTGTCTGTCTGTCTGTCTGTCTGTCTGTCTGTCTGTCTGTCTGTCTGTCTGTCTGTCTGTCTGTCCGCGGTTTAGCTCAGAGACTATTGGTACTAGAAATCTGTAATTTGACAAAGGTATAAATATCAATCACGCCGACAAAGTCGTGAAATAAAATTTTGAAAAATAATTTTTTTAGGGTACCTCCCCTACATGTAGAGTGGGTATGATTTTTTTTTTCTCGACTATGCCATAGTGTGGGGTGTCGTTGAATAGGTCTTTTAAAAATATTGTGGGTGTGGGAACACCATTTTTAGCACTTTGAAATATGATATTTTAAAGTACTAAATTTTATTAGAGTCAAGTGTCCCCCCCCCCCCTCTCCCAGCTAAATGGTTATATAAAGGATTCAAGAAAAAATTCATAGCAGTAGTATATATAATGAATTTTAAAGGAAAACTATCACGGTTCATTAGTTAAGGAGTTATATCTGTTTTCTCTAAGTTAGGTATTACACGTAGTGTAAGTTGCATATTTTGTAGAATATTATAGTATTTAAACCATGGAACTCAAAATTTATTCAATATTCATAAATAAAACAAAAGCACTATCCTAGGTCAGCAATAATATTTGAGACTTTCAACTACGGAACCCTTCACTGCGCGTGGCCCGACACGCACTTGGCCGGTCTTTTTATCTTGGAGTGGGAGAAACCCGCGTAGCCAAGGGCGTCGCCAGCCGTTGGCCAAAAGGGGGGCAAGTTGATATTGGGAAAAGTATGAAGTTTAGGTGCCTACAGTCGAGAGCTTATGAAGCTGTAAAGCAAAGTGTTACGAGCTCTTGACTGTAAAATAAATAAAACTTATGCGTTGAGTTAGTGTGTGAAAATGAGCTTGTTTGATTTTCTATCGCAAAGCATTGGCATTGGATCGATGTGATTTTTTGCAGGGATGCCTATAGTTGTGGACTTGAAGCATGATTGGCCGATACTCACTCGCTATTGGCTGAATTGGCTTAGGTTGCATTTATAGCCATATTTTACAAACCTCTAGGGGGGGAGCTGCCCCTACCTACCCCCCCTTGGCGACGCCCATGCTCGTAGCTCTATATCATTAGCTATCGCCAATTTACCTGCACCAGGCTGCCACTGATACAAACACGCAATGACTTTCTTGGTCCCATCCAGGTTCAAACATGATAGTAATGAATACTACGCCAATTGGGCATTTGACTGATATAGTTTTTATTAGGGCGAGCGAAGCAAGCCCTATCACTATCCCACAACCTGAGCATTTTTGTGGTACACTTTACTGAAAAACTATCATGCCTATAGATTTGTGCTTTAACATAGTAATTTCACTTTATATCCAGATGTGTTATCTGTAAAAAAAAAATATAGCCATTAAAAAAATTAACATTAACAATTTTGTATTCATTGGATAGAATGTTATTGTACTACTAACGCCATCTGTTGGAAAACCAAAGAGTTAACATCGCTGCAACAGAACTTATTACCCGTTAGAAAAACTACGTGAGCCCTCACATAGCTCAGCTTTTTGCTAGTTTATTTAAAATAACTTTTTTAATTATTATGCCATTCCTATTTTTTAAATATATCTTTAATAGTCTCGGAATCATAAGCTGTTTTACTGTGACTGTATTCTTGTGACTTTCGGAGTTAAGTGCGTTTAAGCAATTAAATATCACATGCTTTAGCGGTGAAGGAAAACATCGTGAGGAAACTGCACGCCTAAGAGTTCACCGTTATGTTACTGTCTTTCTAAAAAGAAATTTTCTATGGAGCGTGTACAGACCTGCTGAATTGTGACATCACACTTCAGTAGCGCTCTCTCTGTCCAACAGGAAACTTTAAAGCTCTATAACTTCTTTGTTTTTGGACCGATTTATTTTCTGTTTTTATGAATGTTATTCTTACATGTTAAATTTTCGATTATAAATTATGAATATCAACATTTTGATTAGTCAAATACCTACCCTAACCTACCTATTCATGTGCGGCACCTGCGCACATGACGCAAGCAACGACATATTTTTCGGAATGACGTCATCACGGCTGGTGAGGTCGCATTTCGTTGGCCTACCTACTGTTGTAAGCGGTCCTTACAGCGCGTGCGGTTCGTCTCGTAATGTATGATCAACTTTATAACGACGTTATGTTCTCCAGTGTGTGCTAACGCTGACTATGTAATTAACACTAGTCGTATGACCACCGCGCCATGTTTACACAAACAATCACGAGGCACTTTAAACACTAGCAGATTAGCTTTAATGTAAATTAAATAGGTTCTCGGAACTTACGAAACCATTCGTATACTTATGTTCCGGAGGTCAGCCCTAAGCTTGTCTTTCCAAGTTACCGTTAACTGTGCGTAGATTGGCCAATATTGTAGGAGATGTGATAATTTATCACGACGTTCTTTTATTTACTTACTAGCTGACCCGGCGAACTTCGTACCATCAACTTATCTATATAAATAAAACAAATACTACTGCTACTATTACTACAACTACTTAAGTTACTTTTATGGGACAATCTCGCAAAGTTTCTGTATCGATTAAAAAAAATTCAGGCAAATCCGTTTTAAATCACGAAGATATTGGTATAGGTAAAAACACAACTCCTTTTTTTAAAAAAATCGTTTTTTTGAAAATCGGTTAATAAGTAGCCTATGTTACTTTAGCCTAGGAGTAGCTCATAGCATCAACTATCTGTCAGTGAAAGTCACGTTAACATTGGTGAACTTTCACGCGTGATGTTTCAATTCTACCATAGGGAAATAGGGATTTATTTGTATTTATATAGATTTATTTGATACTAACTAGCTTTTGGAACTTATAGAGTTAGAATTTAAAAATTCCGCGGGAATTTTATGCGCATTATATTTAATTATATACGTCCAAAAAATCACGTTGATTCGTAGCTCTCTTGTGGCGTGATTGAAGATCAAACAAGCACACAAAATATCATATTCATAGGAATTTACCGAGTGTGTGCTCTTATACAAAGTTTTAATATTCAATCTTTCCTATATCTAAAGGTAAGTTGCCTAGCATACGTCACGTTGCTATCTAGCCAAAAGTACCATACAATTTTTATTTTACAATTTATATATTTTTATTTTTTATTACATTTTTATTGGAACGTAGTTCCCTATCGCGCGGTGCGGAAGGGGGCTAGACGGAATAAATTAAGACAAAATTGAACCGACCCTTTTTTGAAACCGACACTTTTTTGAATGTGAATTTGGCATTGTGTTCAATATTTTCACAGTACAATATTAGATCTCCGTAGCCTTGTGGTTAGTTACACAGTCGCATAAAGTTTGATAAGGGTCGATGGTTCGAATCCCAGCTCGACAGACTGAACTTTCTATTTTAAATTTTTTTTCCGTAATTTTTTTATTTTTATTATTAATTTATTATTTAATAAATTAATAATAAAAATAATTATAAAATTGCGCTGTGTTGTGTCTAAACGTGACAACAGTATGTCGCGAGCCCGCAGTGGCCGTTACGTACCCGCTTCCTGCTGTACAACGACGCATTAACGAACGCGTCGATGACTTGACAGCACTGTCAATTGAGGAACTCTTTTTTGACAGCTTGTCGATTGCGGAAAAGCTCATTCATTGCTACAGACTCAATTGTGGTGATTGGCGGAATTTATGGCATTCTTGCTGCAAATGCATTTTAGCCAATAGATATCGAGAGCGTATCGGCAGATTGTTATGGTCACACTGGAGCAATCAATTTAGGTTTAATCCAAATAAGTAGGTATAGTTATTTGTGTTATATGGGGCCAAAAGAATTTTTTGTTCCCCGAGGGCGTTATTTTGAATTCAGAGCGAAGCGAAGGATTCTATAGTAGACTCCCGAGCGCAGCGAGGGATTCTAAAGTAGAATCCTGAGCGTAGCGAGGAATTCAATATACGCCGCCCGAGAACAAAAAATTTTGGCCCCGAATGACACATACTATTTTTCATCATTACCTATGAGAAAAAGCTAGGAGTATCAACCTACTATGTATAGAGTATAGACATTACCAATACGTATATTGAAAGTTTAAATAAAACACAAATAATTTTTTATGAAATAATTAAAGATTAATATATATTTATGTTGGAAGTATGGGCGTATAATATGTCTAATCGACAAATTTGATCACGTGACTTATCGTAGACAACAACAGCTTCTCAAACATTTTTGAATTTCGACACATTCTTGAATTCTCTCTTCTGATTGGTCCGTGTTAGTGCTTTAGTATGCTAAAGCACTATAACGCGGACCAATCAGAAGAGAGAAATGAAAAGTCCCATGGGGTTAAAATGAAATTTTGCTCCCGCTGTCATCTGAAGCCAATATTCGTTTTTCGACTAGGTATGATGAAAAAAAAATTGCATACATAATGGTAATTTTAATTTTAGTCCAGGAAAAATAAAACTCTTTTGTAAATCCGCCAAAGCAGAAAAATCTGTATACTACACTAAAACGTCACCACCTAGGTTTGTATGGTGTTGCGTCGTCCCTGTATTAAATTATTACATAATAATATTACCTATTTATTGTTCTACTACTAGAGGAGCTGAAGTGTAATTTATTAATCGTTGCGAGCGGCACTTTGTAACATACCGTTTTTGTTTTTGGTTGGGCTGATTTAAATAGCAAAAGAATTTAGTTTTCCTTGGGTAAAATTAACTTGGCAAATGAAATTCCAACAAAATCCCATTATGTCAATTATAAAAAATTATAAAAAAATCACTTTTCTAGTCTAACTAGATATTTAAATATCTTAGTTCTCAGATAGTACTAAATTAGCATATGGGGGGAAAATGCTCGTTTGTTTTGGCCACAATTACTTATAAACCGCATCATAAATCGGCGTTTTCAGTATTTGTTGTTTAAATACACTATAAAGTACATAATATACAAAAATTTCAAATTCCTAGTTAGTTTAGTTTTTGAGATAGACCTCGTAACAAAAGTGGTCTAAAACCGAAAACTTTGACGGCCCCCCATTTCTTCATTTTTGTAGCGAAAAAATAATAAAAAACATATTTGAACTCTACTTAATGAGTTCTAGACAATGACACCCCAGATGCTAGGGTAAAAAAATAAAATTTTATTTCGACTCCTTTTCCATGTATGGGAGCCCCTTTTAATTTTTAATTTAATTTAATTTTTATGGACCGAGCGAAGCGAGGTCTCTGAGTCTACTAGAGTGAATTTGCACTTGTCCGTCCGTCCGTCCGTCCGTCCGTCCGTCCGTCCGTCCGTCTGTCAGAGCCTTATAACTTTTGAATTACTTAACGTAATTACTTCAAATTTAGATATAATATGTAAACTGATGGCCTTCAGCCGAATATTGGATAAAAAATTATAAAAACCTTTATTTCAGGGGGGCTCTCATAGAAGTGAATGCGAAGTAAAAAAAAAAATTATCGCGTTACATAAAATTGTTACGTATCATTTTAAAGATAATTTTGAACCGAGTACAAAAATATTTTTTTTTTAATTTTTCCCTTAAAATTGACGAAATGGGGGGCTTTCAAAGTGGCGATTTTATACGCTCGCTTGAAGACGCTCTCTAGGAAAATCCGCTATGGATTTTCAAACTGGTTTTATTTTTTTAGGTCACTTACATCCTGTACTTGAACAACAAATACTAAAATTATATGAATATTATAAAGAAACGAGATTATTTAATTTTTAATGGGCATCAGTAATTCATATAGCATCAACATAGCTTCACAATAATGCTAATAGATGGCGCAGTCAGTAACTATTCCCATGGAACTACGAGTTACGACTACGACCTATCCCAAAAACAGTTTTGCGTCGACCATTATTATTTAGTTACATAATATAATACAATAATTGTATTGTATTTTTTTTTGTACCATATTATTCAATTAAAATTATTTTTTAGTTAAATTTTAGTTAAATATTGTATATTTTCTATTCGCGTCGATAGATGACGATTTGTACAGATGCCCGTAACCCGGTTTCACTCGTTAGTACCTACATAATAATTCAATGTTTTCACTAACGTTCCCTAACCTTTACGGGCTACCTATAAGTTAGGCGATGTTTTCTGTCAACTTATTTATCACGATCCTGTACGGGACACCTAAAAGGATATTGGGACGGATGTTAGGACTTAGGATTGTATTTAGGAGCTACCTACGTTAAGAGACTCCTACTTAGGGGATGATTTAGGTATGTTTAATGAAAACGGGCATAATAATAATGTCAGTTTTGGTTATCATGTATCGATTGAATGAATAATCATGGGATACCGTTACCGCGAGGTCTCAGTTCGGGGCGAACCACTAGTTATTTGTTGTTATAGCGGCAATAGAAATACACACTCTGTGAAAATTTCAACTGTCTACCTATTATGGTTTACGAGATACAGCCCGCTGACAGACGGACGGACGGACAGCGGAGGCTTAGTAATAGGGTCCCGTTGGCACCCTTTGGGTACGGAACTCTAAAAACTAGCTGACCCAGCGAACTTCGTACCGCCAACAAAAATATATAGGGGTGACCCACCCTTATCATTTAGGGATATGAAAAATAGATGCTGGCCGATTCTCAGACCTACCCGACATGCCCACACATAAAAATCGGTCCAGCCGTTTCGGAGGAGTTTGGTAAAAACACCGCGACATGAGAATTTTATATATTAGATAGGTTACAAGCACTAATGGTACCTAATATATTTTAGACCGACGCGCGCTCTACGCAAATAAGGTTTTGGTGGATATCGGCAAGGCTCCAGCACCGACGGGGATGAGTATCGTATAATAAATTCCCGAGCACGTCCCCACTCACGCTAATTTTGCGCCCGCGATAATTACCGTGCTACACTTTAGTGGGTTTTGCTGGAACTCTAAAATGTTTAACGTTAAATTCACTAATTATACAAAACAAATATTAGGTTCTTCAATGTGGATCTCGTCGTACCAAAAATGTAGCATTTACTTTTTCTGTATCTATGTATTTTTGGAACACCGTCTAACGTAATTATTTTTTTTGCTGTTGTAAGTTCGATTAAATAATCAATACAACCTACTCCGCGCCGTAAATGCAAAGTAGCTTAAAGCACAAGGCTGCCCACAAAATAGTATAAAAACTTATTACAATGTAAGTAATAGCTACTTATCAATACTGTAAAATGATTATTTTGATAAGAGCAACTGCTGAGTTTCTTGCCGGCTCTTTTCAGCAGAATCCGCTTTTCAGAACCGGTAGTAGAGTTATGATGTGTCATAACGGCCACAGTTGGCTTACGTGAAATAAATAATTTTGTTTTTTTTTAAAGATCCGAATAAAATGTACCTATCGTAACTGCAGCATTGTGACGCTACGAGATGTCACTACCAGTGTGCTGGCAAAATCAAAATACGTGGGTTCTAATCGCGCCGGTTTTGCAATTTTTGATATGTATTTAGTACTAGCTGATGCCCGCGACTTCGTCTGCGTGAATTTAGTTTTTAATATCCCTCGGGAACTCTTTGATTTTCCGGGATAAAAAGTAGCCTATGTCATTCTCCAGGTCCTCTACTATACCCATGCAAAAAAAACAAGTCAATCCGTCAAAGCGTTGCTCTGTTGCGGCGTGATTGAAGGACAAACTAACAAACCAACAAACACACAAAATATTAGTATGATGATTGTGGCGACACATAATTAATTATGTGTGCATGCAGTGCTTTCCGCTAATCTGTACCGTGGAATGGGGAGACATTGATCAATTTCAAAATTCAATTGCGTGTATTTTATTTCAACAACATCATAAAGTAAAATAAAAAAAATTGGAGCATCAACTTTTACATTTCTTTCGATATCCTTAGTTACATTTAAAAAAATTAATAAAATGCATGAGAAAAAAAAATAAAATAGTGACAATCAAAGTTAAACTGCATATTACTTTGATACCCCCTCATTTTTGTACGGAAATCAAAAGTAACCCCTAATAGAAGCATTATTCACAAAGAATAAAAAATATCGGACAATAGAATCAAAAGATGTAGTGATTTTATTGTTTTGGGGTAACATTGACTGAATAAAAATCACAACTTTTATATTATAAACTTTATTTCTAAACGTTTTAATTATGTATGTAGCTAACTGCCTTAGAGTATTTAAAGAAATAATAAAATGTCAACAAACATAATTTCTTATTTATCTAGATTGGTACAAAAATCACAGAAAGAGATCAAACGTTACATTAGGAAAAAACTAAAGAAAAATATTATTTAAACATAACCAACTAAGTAGGAAATTCAATTACTTATATTTCTGAGATATTTATATCAAATGGAAATAAAACATAATCATTTTCCTCGACAGGTTTGGGCAAGAAAGACACGATGTCAATATAATCGATTTCAGAAATGTCATCCTTGATTCTTGCAAATTTAGTCTTACTTCCTGCTGATTTAAAGCCTTCGACAAGTAAAGAGTCTCGCTCAACTATTTGACAAACGTATTTGTATGTTTTTTTACCCCGTTTTGTATAAAATTTCACCAACACAAACCGACCAAGAGTACATTCCAAATTCTCGTCTTCCTCTTCTTCATAATTATCATCTGAGCTAACTACATTGTTCTGTGCTTCTAATCTAGTTACATTCACATTTGCTCTTCGCTGAATAGGTTCCCTCCTATAGGATAGGATACTGTAAACAAAAAATAATTTAATTATTATAAAGTACAACACACTATTGAAATGTCCTAAAACTAAGAATATTAATATAATATCATGGGGTGAAATTGATCAATGATCAATGTTACCCAGTCGATCGATCAAAGACACCCCATTTAAAAAAAATAAAACAATAAAATAAGTGTTTGAGGTTATGCCGTAAAACAAATCCTAATTTTCGACTAAAATAGATTTCTAACAAGGTTATTCATCGTGAGAATATGACGGTGTGATACCTGACTTAATACCTTTAAAGTTATTCATGCATAAATAATAGTTAAAAGTTATTACTTACCTATTTTTATTTATTTTCACCACTACTGCACGCTCGATCTTGTTGCGTTTGAGTAATGACCGAGACGAGACCAACGATCAGTCTTGCCAACACAAAAAAAAATTGCCGATGGGCGCGTTCAGAAACGTTGTAATTTCAATTTAAAAAAAGAACGAAGTTTTTACCAATGTAACCCCAAGATTCAAAGTAACGCCATTCCACGGTACAACACATCTTCTCTAATGCCTGGACAGTCGGCACAGTTGGGAGAGGGGTGTTGAATCAATAATTTTGCACATGTAGTGTTAATACTAATTTAACTGAGAGTTAGGATGAAGTGGTTACTGAGGGCAGGCTATGAGGGCACGGGCCGGGTAATTTATTTAAGCGTTTAACATACATCAGGACGGGTTTTGCCGGGCCGATTGAGCAAACGTAAAGGATGCGAACGTTTAGCGCGCCGCCTAATGAATAGCCCGGATTGGCCCTAATCTCCAGAAGCCTCAGTTCACACGCTCGGTGTGTCCCTAAATGTGTCGGTACCTATTGACTGCCTCGTTGGTCTATTGGTTAGCTTGTTCGACTGCGGATGATGAGGTCCAGGGTTCGATTCCCGGGTCGGGCCAAAAAAAATGTATTGGGTTTTTCTGTCAAAGAAATTCCCGGTAGTTTGGACGTTGGTGGTGAGTCACCCCCGTGCCTCGGAGAGCACGTAAAACCGTCGGTCCTGCGCCTGATCTCTCTCCGGTCGTGTCGAATTTCCGTCCCATCGGACTATGAGAGCAAGGGAATAGAGAGTGCACCTGTGTATGCGCACACACACGCACTATAATATCTCCCGCGCAGATGTCTGATCTCTAAGGAGGTCGGCCGCCGTGATCGGATTCGGTCGGGAGGACATATTATTATTATTAGGTACATATATTGGTTAAGTCCAGGGACAAATCTAAATATTGATTATAATCGAAAATATAAGAATAACAATAACATTGTAAAAACAGAAAAAAAACCGGTCAAGTGCGAGTCGCACTCGCTCACCGAGGGTTCCATACTCCAAAAGTAAAAATGAAACGATAATATTATATTAACTTGCATAATTATCGTTAACTTTGTTTGTAGAGGTTTATTGTTAATATAAAAAAAAACTATGCTAGTTAGAGCGTTGGTTTTATTTTTCCTGTAAGATATACATAAACCTCTATTGACCATAATTATTTCAGATTTTTCGATTGGTAAACTTCGGAGATAAGGGGGGGGGGGGGGAACGGTATTTTTTTCGACATTTTGGCCGATTAGTCAAAAACTATTATATCTAGAAATAAATAAAAAACTGTTTTAGAATGCATAAGTAAAGGCCTTTCATATGATACCCCACTCGGTATAGTTATCTTACTTTGAAATTTCAAACCCCCGATTTTCCCCCTTTTTTAATCAAACTAAAATAATTTTCGCGTTGCTTTTATTTTTCCTGTAAAATATACATAAACCTCTATTGACCATAATTATTTCAGATTTTTGGATTGGTAAACTTCGGAGATAATGGGGGGGGGGGGGGAACGGTATTTTTTTCGACATTTAGGCCGATTATTCAAAAACTATTACATATAGAAATAAATAAAAAACTGTTTTAGAATGCACAAGTAAAGCCCTTTCATATGATACCCCATTTGATATAGTTATTTTACTTTTAAATTTCAAACCCCCGATTTTCCCCCTTTTTTTAATAAAACTAAAAATAATTTTCAACTTTTCTTTATTTCAATGCTTTTGGGCCACTATTATACACAACTATGCCAAATTTCATGTCGATAGCTTTAATAGTTACTGAAATAATCGACTGTGACAGACGGACGGACAGACGGACGGAGAAAGTCTCACCATAAGGGTTCCATTTTTAACATTTTGGTATGGAACCCTAATAAATTGGTTCAAAAACAAATAAGTTTTAATCAGCTGTTTTACTGCGACTGTATCTGTCTCTTCCTAAAACGAAATTTTCTATGAAGAGTGTATGAAGCTACTGTCTTGTGACATCACGCTCTCTTTGTCTAACAGGAAAATATACAGCTCTATATTTGCGAGACTAGTTATAATAATTCAAAAAAGAAAAAAGCATTGTGTTATTTAATATTTAAAACTTTATTTTAAATATATAAAAATTTCAAATACACTGATCCACACTCGGATGGTCGCTCATCGGTATTAAGGATGATTATACGGGTCTGCCCGCAAAATTCAAATTTAATTTGGTTTTTCGCAATTTGTAAACTGATACGACAAACTAGGCTAATGGCATTCTAATTGCGACAGTAGAATTATCATCTTCACAGGTTTACATAAAAATCTTTACTTGAAAGTGACCAGTTTAAGAAATTAATCAAAATACTGACTAATTTGTGAGTAACTCACGTCCAACTCGGTATTTTGATTAAATCTATCAAGTAACGACAATGCGTTATGCGACTCCAGCGACGCGAATTTCACAGTGCAGGGGCTTTCGTACTTTTCATACGTGGCTTTGCTTCGTTTGCCCACAAGATAACTTAATAGGAACTTGATAGGAATAGTAACATTTTGTTTTAACTGCTGTGTTTCTTTATGGCTCTTTTCAGCTGAATCTGCTTTCTGAACCGGTGGCAGAGTCTCGACTTGTCTTAAAGAGCCACAAGTCGGCCTAAATGAATGAAATAATTGCCTGACTACGGTAAAGCTGAAAGGAAGGCTTTATCATCAGCAACCCACGGCTCAATACTGAGTGCAGGTCTCCTCTCAGAGAAGAAAGAATGGTTATGATTATGTAATGTATGCCTAAACTAGTGAACCGTAATTAAAATAATAGTGATTCGTAATTATGGTCCAGCAGTCCTAACATATGCACGCGAAGTGATATCTCGCGAAGAGAGAGATATATTGTCTATGTAGACTGATTTCTTTTCTCGTTTACCTTAACATGCATTTGTGACGTATAGGTTACATTCTATACGAACGAAATCAATACCTATGACGGTTGTTACATCCAATTTAGAAGAAGCAGTGAAAGCCTAGTGGATAGGACTGTGGTCTTCTATTCGGGGGTCACAGGTTCGATCCCGGGTACGCACCTCTGACTTTTCGGAGTCAAGTGCGTTTAAGCAAATTAAATATCACTTGCTTCAACGGTGAAGGAAAACATCGTGAGGAAACCTGCACACCTGAGAGTTCTTCATAGTTCTTAAAGGTGTGTGAATTCCGCCAATTGTGTTTTTTTTTCTTGTTGAGTGGACGGAGTAAGTACCATGGAACTAGGATTTGTGAGTGACTACGTCTAATCTTATTTCTATGGTAAGTACATTTTGATCTGTTACTCGTCATTCGATGTGTATGACGTTGACACCCGCTGCCGGCTGCGCGCCGCGTGACGTTTGACGCGCTCCGATTCGGAACCGACGCGAGTATTCACGCCCAATTACACACTAACAGCCGTCTGACAGCGACGGGCAGCGAAGTGGAAACCTTTACACTGCTAATGTATGTATAATATGAACATTTATATCCTTTCTGCTTAGAATTCTACAGAAAATATTTACTCTTTCACCTTGAACTTCATGATTTATGGTAGGTAACACAGTATTCAAATTGACTTTCTCGGTTTGCAATAGGATACAAGGGCACAATGAGATTTCGATTCTAAGGTTTAAAGATTATTATCAGATGTTAGTGATAAAATTAAGAGTCCCCGACTCTCTCTCTCCAGAGTGCTCTCTAGAGGTATGGAGGGACTCCCTCCATTATGGCTCCCTCCGATGGAGCCATAAGGCAACGTCCATCCAGTAACCAATCAGAGTTAACTTTGCTTAACCGGCGTAATCTATTGTTAAGCGCTGTCACAACTAAGCCACACGTTACCCTAAACTAGAAAGTTGATCCATTTTTATTCTGCGGACGAACGTCTTTCAACATTCAACAAGAAGAAAGTTTAACAACGGTCGCGTCTAAATACGGAAAAATGTATGTACCTTACAGGCGTAATTTTGATTTTGTTCGTAAATGATGTGGCCTATGTCACCCGGACCATTAGAAAGAAAGAAAGAAAGAAAGAAAAATCATTTATTTGGAACTCACATATTATGTTATAGTGACACATACTGATGCACGACAGAAGTCAGAACAAAAAACATTTGTGGTCCCAAAATGGTCTCCACTCAGCATAAATGCTATGCCTGTGGAGGAAGCACAGGCACAGCGCTGGTCTTCCGTGGGACCAGTAAGTCCGGATGACTGAACAAGATATTATGTTAAAATAGAAGTACCTATGTAGAAAATAGTGAATATTATGATAGATAAATAATAAATTAATAACAGATAATAATAGTGGCAGTATAATATAGTATAATATAGTATAACATAGTATAATATAGTATAATATAATATAAACATAAAATAGCTTTGATAAAAATATGAAAATTGTAAGTCCTAATATGAAAATATGAGCTCAGGAGCGCCTAACCAACCTCACCTTTTTGCTGACAAAGCAATATCTTTCTTAAATTTGCTTTAAACCAATTTTTTGATTTGCTTACATCGCGCATGGGAGGAGGCAAATCGTTCCAGCATTTCGTAGCAGCAAATTTAAAGCTACCACAAAATGCTTTAGTTGCATGGTGAGGAGTTCTCAAAGTCCAGACCCTATTTGATCGTGTATCAGTCTTTTCTGCCCATACAAGTTTATTGAAGAGATATGGGGGCTTTTGAGACTGAATCACGCCAAACAATAATGAAGCCAAATGCAGTTTCCTTCTGTTTTCCATATTTAGCAGGTTTCCTTTGTTAATGTATGGTGAGATATGGGATCTTGGGGGAACATCATAACAGTAGCGTATGCAGGCATTTTGTATTCTCTGCACAAGTCGTTGAGTGCGACCCAACAACCTTGGTCCGTACAGTGCATCAGCATAATTCAACTTGGAGAGAATTAACGCTTCACAGACCCCAAGACGAGTCTTAGTGGTGAGGAAACTACGTACACGGTAGAGGATTTTGAGTTTATAAAAACATGTTCGGGCTACTTGAAGTATGTGGTTTTCAAAACGAAGATTGCTGTCAGTAATAACTCCCAAATTTCTAGCTTCTGATGTGCGTTCTAACACTTCACCTCTAACGCATACCGGAGGCATACTGAAAGCAATTTTCTCTAAACTTTGACGAGTCCCAAGATACATATATTTTGTCTTATTTGCATTTAATACGAGCTGGTTCGCATCGGACCAGTCTGCAATGCTTTCCAAGTCTTCATTAATTAAAGATACTGCGTGTGAGATATTATTTGACTTGAAACTTGTTGACTTGACATTACGAATCGACTGACACCTCATTCATCAAAATCGGATTAGTAGTTTTGGCGCTACGGTGAAAAATACGTAAACACGTAAATAACCACTAAGCAGTATACAATAGACTGCTAAAATCATACCTAACCCTTTCTTTTTTCCTTGCCAAAGTTTGTTAAGGTTGATTATACGGGTCTGCCAGCGAAATTCAAGTTTAATTTGGTTTTACGCAATTTGTAAACTAATACGACAAAGTAGGCTTATGGCATTCTAATTGTGACATCTAATTCTAATTGGCAGTATCATCTTCACAGGTTTATAAAAAAATCTTTACTTAAGTGTCCAGCTTAAGAAATTAGTCAGATTATCGACTAATTTGTGAGTAACTCACGTCTAACTCGATATTCTGACTAATTTCTTAAACTGGACACTTTCAAGTAAAGATTTTTCTATAAACCTGTGAAGATGATACTGCCATCGTCGTCGCAATTAGAATGCCATAAGCCTACATTGTCGTGTTAGTTTACAAATTGCGAAAAACCAAATTAAGTATGAATTTCCCTTTGAGTATATAACCAATATATACTCAAAGGCAGACCCGTATAATCAACCTTAAAAAGACGTGTCGCGAAGTGAAGCACGCCACAACACCTTTCAGTGGTATTTACAAAAGAAATGAGTGTTTTATTCACAAACAATAATTAGTCTCTTAACGCGGCGCAGAAATAACAGCAATTAATATTAGTCAGTGTTGCTTACACTAACCCCAGAATGGTCTGCTGATGATGAAACATGGCCGAATGAATCATGCCCTTATTTCGTAGTGAACAACACAAGCTTTTATAATGGTTTGGGTGTAACCGCTTTTTATAGGTGAGACGCGGTTGGTCTATGTGCGTTGTGCATAGACTATAGGTAGAGTAAGGTTGATAACTGAGATGTGCATAGACTATAGAGTAAGGTTGATACTTAAGATCTAAATATTAATTTATAACATGTTCTACCTTGGCTTGCATTTTGCATCGGCTGTGGTATTGACTAAAAATGATTGCATCAGTGTAAAATTCGCATTGACGTCTGATTGATTGCCTAGTAATCTTTCAGCCAATCAGAGGTCAGTTCTTTCTTCTAATTCAGCCAATCAGGGGTGATTCCGATCAATACCACAGCAAAGCTGAAACGAGACACAAATATGTCCATTGTCCTAACCTTTAAGTATTAAAGATTTAATACTCAAAGGTCCTAACCATCCATGGAAGTAGCTTGAAAGTTGTTGCTTTAACTATATTATATTGTAACTAACATAGTAGGTATATTAAGACAAGCTATTTTAATAACAAAATAATAATGATATTATATATAATACTAGCTGATGCCCGCGACTTCGTCCGCATAGATTTAGTTTTTTAAATCCCTCGGGAAATCCTACCCATGCAAAAAATCACGTCGATCCGTAGCTTTGTTGCAGCGTGATTGAAGGACAAACCAACAAACTAACAAACCAACAAACACACTTTCGCCTACTATCATGCTAATATTATAGTGTTTGTTGGTTTGTCCTTCAATCACGCCGCAACAGAGCCATGGATCGACGTGATTTTTTTCATGGGCAGAGTTGAGGACCTGGAGAGTGGCTGCTACTTTTTGACCGGAAAATCAGAGTTTCCGAGGGATTTTCAAAACTAAATCCACGCAGAATGAATCGCGGGCATCAGCTAGTTTATAATATTAGTATGATTTAAATTAAATGAAAATGTATGCATCAATCTATATATATAAAAGAAAGTGGTGTTAGTTACACTATTTATAACTCAAGAACGGATGAACCGATTTGGCTGAAAATTGGTGGAGAGGTAGCTTAGAACCAGGAGACGGACATAGGATACTTTTTATCCCGTTCGACCGCATTTCCGTCATGTCACTATAAAACGTGGTATAAGAAAAACGCATCTGACATGGAATACCAAAACGCAAATAACAGTGGAATAACAAAACGTAAATGACAGCTAAACGTAATTTTGTCTTTGGTTAATAAATTAGTAAAAAAGTAGTATGGTAAAAAATTTGACAATTATAAAAAGTGTTATAATAAAGCATTACTGATTGATGCGATTTTTTGCATGGGTATAATAATGGATGTAGTAGTGGTTCCTCAAACCGGGAGAGCTACTTTTTATCTCGGATAATGAAAGAGTTCCCGCGGGATTTTTAAAAACTAAATCCATGCGGACGAAGTCGCGGGCATCAGCTAGTAATCTATAATGTTAATGCATTTAAACTCTGCATAATGAAATGTAGGAGTTGCACAAATAAAAAAAGTAAACGGTAAGCATCTGAGCTAAGAACCGACCTAGAACAGTCTTCGACCGCCATGCCGAAGGAAAAGAGGCAGGAACACATTAAAAAGAACACATTTAGGAATATCAGATAACTTGCGTATGAAGCCAACGAAAATAGGGTTTTTAGGAGGGTGGGCTCGTTGATTAGACATGACTAGGAAGAGGATGAGAATCAGCGGCTTTGACTCTACAAATACAATAATTTGTAAAGGGGGAACAAAATAAATGCTTTCGAATTTGAGAAACTGACTGTTAGCAGTCAGACTAATCTTTTCAACGTTACGTTCCCTCAAATATGGCTAAAAATGGCTGGATCATGCGTCATGCTCGTGAACGGGAGCCACCAGCGGGAATGGGCCTACTTTCTGTCTTCCCGTCTTAACATGTGTTGAATTATAATAAGGTATGCTTTTGTGGAACTCATTGTGAAAACACTGCATACATAACATAGTATCTATCGAATTGTAAAATTGTTTTGAAAAGAGCAACCGCCGAGTTTCTTGCTGGTTCTTCTCAGCAGGAAGGGCATTCCAAAATCCAAACCAGTGGTAGACTCATCGATGTTTCAAAAGCACTTGTAAAAAAGTTTATTTGAATAAAAAACATTTCTATTCTATTCTATTCTATAATGTTATTCACTAAATTGCAGAAATTTTCCTAGACCTTATTAAAATATATGAAGAATGGCAACCCCATGCCTGAAAGTGTAGTGATGGTAGACTTAAGTTGACATCAAACAGACAAATATATCTCAAGTATATACGCGGCACAAGACTAGACAAGAGAGTGGAAATCACTTCAAGAGACCTATGTCGAGTGTTGGTCAAAGTTTACCATAATATGTAACAAAATATTAAATTACTTATAAAGTAAGCACATTGGAAAGGATGAAAAATCCTGCAAACTTTCTATTCTTTCACTATACTCGACTTGTATATAAGGTTATGGGACTGTAATTTATTATAACTCAACCAAATTCAAATTACTTATTTCATATAAGTAGGTCAACTTGTAAATATGACCAGTCAAGACTCTACCACCAGTTCAGGGAGGAGATTCCGCTGAGAATATTATTTTTTGGTTATTTTTTATAAAAATAAAATATATTCTTTAGTTCATTTATAACATAGCAGTAGTATTTATGACTATAGCTGCTTATTGCATTACGAAAGTAAATGTCCGTAACCTAAAACGCATTTGTCTGGGAAAGCTATTATTCGTAAATCCTATCGATTAACTAATCATAACATTATAGTATCGAACTTGTTATTCAGTAGATATTCCCTGAATCCCAGAGGTACCTCGTTTTACTGGTCGTAAACTGCGATTGTTGACAACAAGAGACATTTGCTGCCCAACCTTTTATACGTATTCCACGGATTAGCCGCCTTTTTATTAGCGAAAGTTTTATTATTTCGATAGATAAAAAAACGAAGTCCAATTTCACTAAAACTTATAGGCAAGGCAAGGCGACGCAATAATTTTGTGACATATTTTATTGTAGGTTTTAGTCTGATAGTTTGACCGCGTGGAATTTATGTCTTTCTGTTCTTTCGGCATCATCAGCAATTAGGTAAGTATTTGTCAAGTGGTGGACATAGGTCTCTGAGGTAGATGTTTAGATGTTTAGTAGGTACTTTTCGGATTTCATCATTTCAACTGGGCGGGACGCCCTACATATATTCCCCTTATCAAGCGTGGTCTCTACTGAAGGACCTTCCAATTTAAACATCCATCACTCCTTTGACAAACACTGGTTCCCCCGCACAACTGAGATAGTAAAATTAGTTCTATTTGAATCTGAATCTTAGAAACTGTTTTCTTGAGATACCTTTTTAAAAAAAATATATACTGGTTAGGAATGGTACTGCATTGTTTATCTTCAGTTTTGGTGACACTTTTTACCGCAGCTTTTTACACTTTCCTTTTCCTTTTAGGTTTATGTGCGTGAGAAAATTTCACACGAGGAATAATGTGATTGCGAAGAAGTTTAATTACTAGGAACGCTCTAGATTCCGTGTGAGAAATGCGTTTTTATTTTAAACAGGTCATGACCTGATAGCGGCGTTGTGTGCTGAAAACGCATTTCACGCCTTTGCAAGATTGCACGCATTATAGACGATTGCATTTTGTACTTTGTATTTTGTTGCTCCCCTTTCTGCAGTAGCGTTTATGGGTCATCTCGAAATCTCTGCATCAGAAATATGCGGAAAAATTCCACAGAAAGAAATGAATACGGCCTTTATAATCCAAGAAAAAGATAAGACAAGAAAGAATCATAAAATGCAAGATGGAGATAAAACTAACTCAAATATATTTAACATTCCGATCAAATTTGCATAGAAATTCCAAATGAATATGTATATTGTGGTGACATCTCTAATTTAAGGCTGATTATAATGAAAAATACAACGAATGTCGTTTTTATTTTCTACTTTCAGTGACATGACAGTTGCCACTGGGCAAAAGAAAATAATCAAAAACACATTAGCTCCTTGCAATATTACACCTCGTACACACATCCGTCCAATGTTCTATTCTAAATATACCAGCCGCAGCATCCGCCCTGTGTGCAATATGAGCCCGACTTAAACAAAACAAATCCTAAAACACACCAAACACAACCCAAAATCAATAAACATAAAGCTCAATTTAATGGGTCACGGCGCAGTAATTATGAAGTGATTCCAGAAGCAGAACAACATGATTACAGAATCAGAAAAAAAAAGAAATAAACCGTTCGAAATTTAAATATCACTCGAAAATAATGTTGCTATAATCTGTAATTTACTTAATCAAATTTGAACTTAATGAGATAGCGATAGAGTAGCTAATCGAGTGGATGGTGAAGATGGTGTTTATTTAAACGAGGCAGCAACGAGCGTCGATGTACAAATTTATCTGTTTGTATGCGTACGCGCATTCGACTGTCAGATTGATGGATATTTTAGATCTATCCCTCTTGAATATAAAACGATTCAATAATATTTATGAACCATTTACATTTTTGTAATATACATTACAGTTACATCAAAACTGTTTTTCTAAAATGGATGGCTAAAATCAATTTACATACGATTTATTTGATGTTTTCATTTCGATCGGAGTTATTTTTCCATCTCAAAATTATTTTGTTACTTATTACAATATCATCTATATTATTTAAAAACCATTTTTTACAAGTTAATTTTAACCTTGTCATCTTGTATAACCCTTAACACTTTACACCTAATGTCCAGCGCTAACAAGACACATTGAATTAAGATCAATCGACCGGAAGTTTTTAGGGTTCTGCGAGAGCAAGACTTATGACACTCTTAATCTTAAACTTTTATTTACTGCTGCAATAAATGGCACCATTTAGTTAAATAAATTGTATGTTAATTACTCGAAATAATATTTTGTTCTTTCACGTTCTTTATGAGTTACATTCACTTCAACTCTCACTTGACTTCAATTTACTGTAGTCTTAAGACTTGTTTCCAGTTCATCCATAAATAACTCTGCTTTTTCGAGTCGAGTTTAGTCGAATGCGAATTGGCGGACGAATTATGAAGCATCGCATAGATTGATGATTTAATATCAAATACATATAAGCGTCAAGCGAATACTGATATACTGATATGATTTTATATCAAATACATATAAATAAAAACATCGGAAGATGTTAAGATGGGAAAAATTTCAGATTAACTTTTATCTTTATTATTTAATAATTAGAAAATACCTTCAGCACGTTTTGTGGTGGCAGTATAGCCTACGGAATCATTGACACCAGAACTCGATTCACGCTTGGCAGTTTTTGCCCGAAGTGTCATCTCCGCGCGATGATGGATCGCCGGCCACTTGTTTTACTCGCATTACCACATTACAGTAATTTGGCTTACTTCCTAATTTAAGTAGTGCTGCGTTTGTTTTGTCATCCATCATTTTGTGCTCTGTTTTAGATTGTACTCGTAGTTTGTTGAAGCAGGGATAAATAATTTTTGAATGCTTATTGAAATTGTTAGGTTTGAGTTTTATTATTAGTGTATAAACAGCCCAGGTCTAGAATCAACGAAAATCTAACTTCTGGCAATCGGTAAATGTAAGTGGTAGATAACTATTGCCATAAAATTCTTTCATTATTCTCAATACTTTTACTCTCATTTTGAAGTGTTTTCGAAAGTTATTTCGATCGGTTTGCAATCCCTACTATAAGCTGAACGAATTCTGTCTTTATAGCTTTACTAGTTGTTACCCGCCACTTCGTCCGCGTGGATTTAGTTTTTAAAATCCCTCGGGAACTCTTTTATTTTCCGGGATAAAAAGTAGCCTATGTCACTCTCCAGGTCCTCAAATATAACCACGCAAAAAATCACGTCGATCCGTAGCCCTGTTGCGGCGTGATTGAAGGACAAACCAACAAACCAACAAACAAACACACTTTCGCATTTATAATATTAGTAAGGATCACATCATACTCATTAAGTTCGTACGCTTAAACAAGACACCAAACAGACTATTGATCATCATCATCATCATCATCATCAGCAACCCATTAACGTCTCACTACTGAGCGCAGGTCTCCTCTCAGAGAAGGGTATAAGGGTCACACTCACAGCCCACCACGCTGGCACAATGCGGATTGGTAGACTTCACACACCTTTGAAAAGATTATGGAGATCTCTTAGGCGTGCAGGTTTCCTCACGATGTTTTCCTTCATAGCTCAAGTATAATATGATATTTAATTCCTTAAACGCACATAACTCCGAAAATGCAATGGTGCGTGTCCTGGATCGAACTTGCGATCCCCCGAGTAGGAGACCGCAATCCTAACCACTAGGCTATCACTGCTCATAATGATAAAAATGACAAGTATCTTCATCTAGAATTTCAATATCCACTAACATAAAATTATACTCAATATAAAATCGAGGTAACTGCCGAATAAACTATAATGTTAACTATTCATGTCTTATTTCTGTAACCTGATGCCAAGTCAACGCTATAGGAGTTAGCGTCGCCCCATGGACCGTTCAGGAGTCGATAAACCTGTCAAATATTACCGTCTGCTCGCTTGAGCAAACAATACGATCGCATCCAATTGAAAATGCACTTTACGTGCCACGTATTGGAGTATATTTTTGACTGCATTACGTATAGTATTAAAGATGTTCTGAGTGAGGTAAATAAAAGTTTGAGGTGTGGAAATAACGAAGCTTCGAGTATTGAACGTAAACTGTACTCATTGGAAGCCGTGAGAGGAAGTGGGCATGTTGTTGACAACACTTCAGACATGCTGCTGTCTGACGTACTCTTATATCTGTTGACTTGCTACAATTGACTGCGTACGAGTTCACATTAAAATGGTCATTATTCTATAAGTATTATTGGTTGGTATAAAATTCAAAGGTTAGGAATGAGTAAGTTTTTGTCATCTGACCTCAATTATTATTTAACTATACCCTTTCCAACATAGACTTATTATATTACTATTTCCAACCGTTTATTTTCTTTTTGACAGCTCAGTCTCACTCACTCTCACTATGTGAGAGTGTCAAACTATGTCTCACTATGTGAGAGTGAGTGAGACTGAGCTGACTGAGCTGCCAAAAAGAAAATAAACTGTTGAACAGACAGGGTATACATGATGCGAACAAAATCTTGGGCATCATTTGACGACCAAATTAAATAGACTAATGGTTAAAGGTGCGGGCTGAAAACTGAAAAATCCACTCATTGCACTATTGTCGTACCCACTCCTAACACAAGCACCACAACCTTTCCGCTTATTTGGAGGGGAGAGGAGAATTAAAGAGGCCATAAGTTCAGCTTGGCTAATATAACATAGCGTATTAACATTTAACTTCGTGAATATAAATTCAGCATAATCTTTAATGTGGATACGCTAGTAATATAATAAGTCTATGAATGTGGAAGATCCAAATAAACAACTTCACATTACAAAAAGGTTATTGGTATTCTAGCAAACAGAACTTTAATAATAATCATTTAAGAGGTAATTTTATATGCTTCGAATCTAATTTTTTGGATAGACGGAGTGAAAACATTTTGATATGTTACTCCTCATTTAATACAAACATGGACCCTTGCAGTATGTGTATGTATGAGTAAGTAGGTAGGTAGTTTGTATTCCGGACTTTGGTCTACAATTACTATTCGCTCTCAGCGGAGGAAGCTGTCGGGACACCAATCAGCGTGATAGATGAGGATCGATGACGACAGCGATCAGGTACTTTCTCACCAAGCCGGCCGCTTGTTTCATGTTACGAAATATTTCACTACACTTCTTATCAAATTGTTTATCTACTGAAACTATTTTTTAATCTGATTTCCATGTTCTTTTCTTGTACTTATTAAACTGCATTGGTGTATATCTTTTTTGTTAGTGTAAGAGAATCTTTTTTTTAGCTCATTTATAGAGCTGAGTCACTATGTAGACAACATTTAAGTACTTTACTGATATTTGGGTCTGAGTTTTTTTTATACATTACTAGCTGACCCAGCGAACTTCGTACCGCCAACTTATCTATATAAATAAAACAAATAAACTATCCCAATCCAAAAAATCTATCCTATCTTTTAAGTTGGACCAAATTACAGATAGTTACGAAGTTTGATAAAAATCGGTTAAGTAGTTTAGGAGTCCATCGCGGACAAACAACGTGACACGTAATTTATATATATTAAGATAGGCACACGCTTGACCACTATCACACCTGATGGAAAGTGATGATGTGGCCTAAGGTGATACGCGTTTGCCTAGAAGATGCCTATTCACCCTTGCTTTAAAGATACCCAAATTGTACGTGTTAGGAAAAACAGATCTCGGAAGAGCGTTCCAGACCCAAGCCGTGCGAATCACAAATGAATACTTGAACCGCTTATATCAACGATATAGGGATGGAAGCCCTGCCGATGTCTTGCAGTGCGGTGGTAAAAAGTGAAGGGGGGGACAAGGTCGAAGAGCTCCTGAGCACACTCACCAAAATATATCCTATAAAATACCTTTTTAACATTTTGGAAATGAAATGAAAATGAAATGAAATGTATTTATTTGCAAACACATAGTTGCTAAATATTTTTTTTTAAAGAATACCTAACATAAGTTGGTGCCTACGACTTCGCTCGCCTAAGAAAGGTACAGGTAAAAGAGTTACAAACAAGAGACTTGTGCCCAGTATAAAAAAATATAATAAAATGTAAAAAAAACCTACTCCATCTGGTGCTTGTTAAAATTAATAAAATTCAATGACGAAGCATCGACTCAGCAAACCCAAAATAGATACCAAAGTGACTATTTTAAATCGAAAACACAACTCATGTTATTTCGAGAGCAGCACAAAATCAATATTGGCCGCAGTGCGTGCGTCTGTCTGTTTACACAGATGACAGGCAGACTACAAAAACGATCACCACTATGTGGAAAATAACCATATTTCGAGCACCTCTCGTAACCACGCCATCTTTCGAATGTCAAGCAACGCGGTTAGTTAGTGTGACGCTGGTTAAAGTGTTGTTTTTGACCTTTTTATGCTTTCCATACATTGCATTTAAAAGTAAGGGTGGTTTCTCATCGCTTGCGAATGCACGAACTGCGCTGCCGCTGGGCTATTGCTATTATGAATTTACGACCCTTCGACGCGTGCTTTAGATTCGAGCCATGAGCGAAGCAATGGCTGGGTCATGCGTCATGCTCGTGAACGGGTGCCACCGGCGGGAATTGGGCTACTTTATGTCTGCCCACCTTAAGATAGAAGTTAGTCGGTATGCATTTTGGAACTTCCCTCATTGTGGAAACTCTGCATAAATAGCATAGTATTTACTGTATTGTAAATTTGTTTTGAAAAGAGCAACCGCCGAGTTTCTTGCTGGTTCTTCTCGGCAGGAAGGGCATTCCGAACCAGTAGTAGATTCATCGACTATTCAAAAGCACTTGTAAAAGTTTATTTGAATAAAAAATATTTCTATTCTATTCTATTCCAATGACATAATTATGAAGGCAGTCCCAGTTGCGAAAGTTGATACTCCATAGTCGATTCATCAGCTGCTCGATTGCTGCATCAATTATCGTTACAATCACAATTGTTGTGATTGGCTGAATTTAAGGCGTTCTTGCTGTAAAAATACCAATTTAGCCAATAGCCAGAAATTATCGGCCAAGCAGAGGTGATTGCAATTTTCACGCTGCAGCAATTATTTGCAGACCATCGAAATCTCACGGAAAGGGTGCAGGGTGTTGTTAGTGGTCTTGTGTAAGTTCACACCCGTTGTCTATAGGTACTTCGTATCTGTTATCTTTGGCTCGCGCCAGAACTAGCTTTGTATGATTTTAGCTTTTGATACCTAGGAGACAAAGAATTCGAACGGCAACGCGATTCGTGTGTCACGCACTGTGAGAAGTCTTCCTAATAAGTAAAAGGTAGCTTTTAGTGACAAATCATTGTTTATATTTTTCGGTGGCACGGAATTTCGGTGGCTGAGTGATTTTCGATTAGCAGATATCCGCAACGTGGGTGACTGGCGTGAACAGAGACTTTTTTAACGGTATTTTAACGGTACAAACTACAAATGGATATTGGGAAATAAAAACTACAGAGGGCGCTAGGCATTGTCATTCCTAGCGAGAGCTGTTGAAGCCTAGAAGTACAGGTAAAGGGTGCTAGAAGTGTGCAAAGTACCTAAGGTATATTATGTATTTCTGAGTTTGTGTGGTAGTGCGTGTTACTTGTTTTTTCTGCTTTTCTCGCGGCGGGAGGGAAAGCGGTGCATAGAGCATGCTAAAAATTGTGCCATATACATTTTTCTAGTTGGCGGATAATCCTAACTATCCCTATTTAATATTATAAATGCGAAAGTGTGTTTGTTTGTAGGTTCGTTAGTTTGCCCTTCAATTACGCAGTAACGGAGCAACGGATCGACGTGATTTTTTGCATGGCTACAGTTGAGGACCTGGCGAGTGACGTAGGCTTTTTATCCCGGAAAATCAAACCGTTTCCGAGGGATTTGAAAAACTAAATCCACGCGGAAGAAGTCGCGGGCATCATCTAGTAATATAATATATAAAAATTCTTTTTAAAAACCGACTTCAAACGCCACTACAAAGTATAAAATACCCAAATCCTTTAAGTTTGCCTATATTTGAAGTTCTTTCGATTTCTCCAGGATCCCATCATTAGATCCTGTCCTGATGAGCATGGGACCTGGGAAGTATATCCTTTCACACAAAAGCAGAATTTTCCAAATCGGTCCAGGGTTCTTTGTGTAATCGGAATCGAAACAAACATAAAACAAAGATTCCGACGGATTGAGAACCTCCTCCTTATTTTGAAGTCGGTTAAAACAACTTTAATAACTGCATCTCTTCTCCATATACTGCTTTAAGAAGAAAAACAACTACCGCACCTACTGAATACCTTTCCCTTATGCTATTTATTTTTTGTTTTGAGCTTTTTTATGTCAATCCTGGTTATTAAATGGTCCGATAATACCATTAAGCTGTAATGACGAAAACCCATTTTCCGGTTTTATTCGTAAAAGGCTTTCCTCTATAATCACATGATATAGGTCCGCCATATTCATTGAGCAACACGCTTAGGAGTGGACATTGGACAAGCTCGACTTATCCAATAAAATCTGATTTTGAGTTTTCAGTAAGGATATAGCTTAAAGTATATATTATGCACGCTCTGTATACGCTTTGCCTCTTTACGGTTACTCATCTATCTGTTGAGTATACTTTGACTTGCTTTGACTTAAGTTTGTTTTATTTTAACTTAAAAATAAAGTCTGAGCATATTTATAGTACTCTCTCTTATGTTCCGGCTACACGCTCCATCTTACAAACTACTTAAGATTCATTCACTACTTTAGCGCTAATTAATTGCAGACTCATTAGAGTTGCTCCCGTGACAGTGCAAATGTCATCTCGATATAAAATGTACTTCCCGTAAATTATACAATTACTTGACCAAAATAAATTACCAGTGCACTATTAGTTACGGCTTTTTTGATAACACACCAGCAATGTATTGGTGCACAAAATATCCGGACCCAGTGGTCGCATACTTCAGCAAAGAGGGATGTTGTGCCATGTCCCTGCTTCCCCTAAAGAGGACGAGCTCTTTGTTGTCCATCACATGCCACATGACCGGGAGGGCCCAAATTGAATTTTTCACGAAATGCTCGGCCGCGTTAGCGACAGGCGGTGTCACTGTCGTATCAATTTATACGGAAAAGTTCATTTTTTCTGGAACATTTTTTTGCTGGTTGCTTCCCCAATATATTGCCCACTTGCGCATTTTTATTGAATTCGAAATTTATTTTTAGATATGTAAGGTAATTAATAATTTTGGTTGACAGAATGTTTTCCGAGTTAATATCACGTATAAATGAAGAAACAGTCCAACAGTACCTACCTGAGTCCAAAATAAATTCAGTTTAGTTCAAAGGTTAAGACAAGTGTCCGAAAAATGTATCCTGAAAAAATTCAAAAACATAGGTAGAGTTAGCCGGACGATTTACTATTATGATCAATGATCATAATTTCAAGAAAATTCGAATGCAAAAATGCTACAATACAAATCTATCTAATTCTCATGTCGCGGTTTTTGTTACCACATTCCTCCGAAACGGCAGGACCGATTTTTATGAAATTTTGTGTGCATATCGGGTAGGTCTGAGAATCGGCCAAGATCTATTTTTCATACTCCTAAATTATAAGGGTGACCCACACCTAAATATTTTTGTTGGCGGTAGGAAATTCGGTGGGCCAGCTAGTATTCTATAAAAATATTATGTGCCGTTTTTGTTGTACTCGTATACTAAAATAAGAGCAACCTAAAAAGCCTTGTCTATTGACCGCCCACATCGTCCCAGATACATAATTATGCAGTAATTCAGGATGTTTTATCACAGTTAAACAAAAGTCACCTTTATGACTTTTTAAATAGGGACGGGGTGACCTAAACGTGTTGGTCGACAAAAAATTGCAATTATTTTACAATTCAGCTAAGCGATAATCATCCTTATGTCTATTAGCATGAGAGAGAATAAAGAGTGGTCGTGGAATAGTGTTGGTTTCCTGAAGTCAAGGGCTCCCCACGCATAAACAATGATTCAATCCCGACGTGGAGTGGACGCGTGGCGCAACAGTCCTTGTGGTCATTGGAAAGGATCTGATTGTGTGCAGCTACGAAGTTCCGCAGAGGTACTTTATTATTTATAATCTAGGCAAAAACTGGTAAAAACCAAGTCTCTATATTTTTGTGTTTCTATAATATTTTCATCATAGCTACTAATATTATAAATGCGAATGTGTGTTTGTTTGTTGGATTATTGGTTTGTTGGTTTGTCCTTTAATCATGCCGCTAGTTTACCAGCCGGTTTCATAACCTATCTAATCTGAAATGTACGAATTGAAAGTCGAATCCAGATACCTAAGAAAGAGTAAAAGTGTTTTCCGATTGTTGAAATATTGAAAAGGTTGCAATATCTATCTATCTATCTAAAATTATTAACAAATGGATTATATTATTAGCCGAATTTACTTATCGAAAATGACGTAGGTAAGTATTACGAATATTTATTAACTGATAATAGGATTATAAGAGCAGTGATAACCTCGCTGCGGTCTCCTATTTCGGGAGTCGCGCGTTCGACCCCGGACTCGCCTCTAACTTTTCGGAGTTACGAGTATGTGCGTTTAAAGTATCACATGGCTTCAACGATGATGCAAAACATCGTGATAAAACTTCCACTCCTGAGACTCCTTCATAGAATAAATGTTTTTTCTTCAAATAAACTTTTTTACAAGTGCTTTTGAATCGTCGATGAGTCTACCACTGGTTCGGAATGCCCTTCCAGCAAGAAACCAGCAAGAAACTCGGCAGTTGCTCTTTTCAAAACAAGTTTACAATACAATACTAATTTACTATGCTATGTATGCAGTGTTTCCACAATGAGGGGAAGTTCCACAAAAGCATACCTAATTATAATTCAACACATGTTAAGACGGGCAGACAGAAAGTAGCCCCATTCCCGCCCGCGGCACCCGTTCACGAGCATGACGCATGACCCAGTCATTGCTTCGCTCAACCATATTCGAGGGAACGTAACAACCCGCATCACACGACACCACCACATAATATTCTCGTGGTGTGTGAAGGTGTGTGAAGTCTGCCAATTTGCATTGCGCTAGCGGTGGACTATGTAGGACACTTCTCTGAGTGGAGACCTGCGCACAGTAATGACTAATGAGCCGTTAATGGGTTGTTAATGATGATTAGGTTTATAGGGTTGATAGTAGTTAAATGCTAACAGGGGTCACGATAAAATCTTAACAAAATCAGCTTCCTAACTTTATCTGTGTTCAGAATAAGTTGCGCATTTGTATTTGCCACAAATACGTTGGATGTCAACGATATTTTCAGTGTTGGTAAAAAAGAAACTTGGAGAATACATCCTAAAGTTTGAACAGTGATGAATGCAACGTCGACAAATTTGTTGGCAAAACTGTTGCGTTGTTCGGAACGAAGTTGCGGAGTTCGGAATTCAGATGTCTGTGGGGATTAAACGAAAATAATCCTTTTTCTAACGTCAGTTATACCCCCGGTATGTAGCTCGGTCGTTATATTGTAAGTTTTTACGTTTTAGAACTTGTTCTTACATGTATTACTTCTATGCGTCAAAAAGAGTCCGTGAATTTGTTCTTTATAAAATTGCGAAGAAGAAAATATATATTTATTTTGTATGTGTATGTAAGAAAGAATTACTAATTTTCGTTCAATGAGGCTCTTAAGATACTGTTTCTTGTAAGAACATTAATAGGTATTAATCAAAAACTTGTTTACTAAAAAGCTTCTAAAAATGTACCTTTCTGTGAAAGCTCGTGCTTAAAAAGGCTAATTTGTCGTTGGAGCACGTATTGTGGTGTGCCGAAAATTCATCTTAAGATTTAAATGGAAATCGATTTCTGCCGTGCCCTGTGCCAACATCATAAAATTTGCATTTGCTAATTTGGCTGGTCGAAGAGTGTCAGAATTTATTGGAACACTTACTGACAGAGCGGCGTGGTGCGGCAATTATAGTTTCAAATTCAAATTCAAAATTCAAAATTATTTATTTCATGTAGGCCAACCTGTGGCTCTTATGACACGTCAAGATTCTACCACCGGTTCGGAAAGCGGATTCTGCTGAGAAGAGCCGGCAAGAAACTCAGCGGTTGCTCTTTTCAAAATAATCATTTTACAATATTAATAAGTAGCTATTACATTGTAATAAGTTTTTATACTATCTTGTGGGCAGCTAGATGCCAAGCTGATTTAACCCGTGCATCTTTGTTAGAATAGAATATGACATTTCCACAAAACGTACTACAATTCAATTCATGTCAAAGACGGGCAGACAGAAAGTAGCCCCATTCCCGCCGGCGGAACCCGTTCACGAGTATGACGCATGATCCAGCCATTGCTTCGTCCGACCATATTTGAGGGAACGTAACAACCCGCATCACACGACACCACCCCAGAAATGTTTAAAGAGAGCGTGACATACTTAGTCTACCCGTATTAAAGCATCGAATTGAACACTAATATTCAAAGACTAATTTTAAGATCCCATGCAACTTTGATATTAAGAAGTCATTAACTTTGTAATAACCGCGACTCAGTAAGTGAGTTTTTACGCATTGTTTAAATTTGTGCAGTGGCAAATCTAGCAATTTCTTCGGAATCATTTTATATAAGCGTACGCTCAACCCCACAAAAGATTTTTGCACTTTGCGCAGGCGACATGATGGAATTTCTAGTTTATGACGATTTCTAATGAGTCGATTGTGTGAATTGCCTCTTTGTTTATGCAGATGAATATTTTGTCTCACAAAGACTATATTATTATAAATGTACTGTGAAGCTACCGTAAGAATACCAATCTCTTTAAACTTTTCACGAAGAGATACGCGCAGAGCGGCGTGGTGCGGCAATTATAGCTTCGTTCCTGCGCTCGCTTCTACGCCGCTACAGCAGCTAGCTTTATTGGAATTTGGAACACTTACTGACAGAGCGGCGTGGTGCGGCAATTATAGCTTCGTTCCTGCGCTCGCTTCTACGCCGCTACAGCAGCTAGCTTTATTGGAATTTGGAACACTTACTGACAGAGCGGCGTGGTGCGGCAATTATAGCTTCGTTCCTGTGCTCGCTTCTACGCCGCTACAGCAGCTAGCTTTATTGGAATTTGGAACACTTACTGACAGAGCGGCGTGGTGCGGCAATTATAGCTTCGTTCCTGCGCTCGCTTCTACGCCGCTACAGCAGCTAGCTTTATTGGAATTTGGAACACTTACTGACAGAGCGGCGTGGTGCGGCAATTATAGCTTCGTTCCTGTGCTCGCTTCTACGCCGCTACAGCAGCTAGCTTTATTGGAATTTGGAACACTTACTGACAGAGCGGCGTGGTGCGGCAATTATAGCTTCGTTCCTGCGCTCGCTTCTACGCCGCTACAGCAGCTAGCTTTATTGGAATTTGGAACACTTACTGACAGAGCGGCGTGGTGCGGCAATTATAGCTTCGTTCCTGCGCTCGCTTCTACGCCGCTACAGCAGCTAGCTTTATTGGAATTTGGAACACTTACTGACAGAGCGGCGTGGTGCGGCAATTATAGCTTCGTTCCTGTGCTCGCTTCTACGCCGCTACAGCAGCTAGCTTTATTGGAATTTGGAACACTTACTGACAGAGCGGCGTGGTGCGGCAATTATAGCTTCGTTCCTGCGCTCGCTTCTACGCCGCTACAGCAGCTAGCTTTATTGGAATTTGGAACACTTACTGACAGAGCGGCGTAGTGCGGCAATTATAGCTTCGTTCCTGTGCTCGCTTCTACGCCGCTACAGCAGCTTTATTAAAATAGAATAGAATAGAAATATTTTTTATTCAAATAAACTTTTTACAAGTGATTTCGAATCGTCTGACTCTACCACTGGTTCGGAATGCCCTTCCTGCCGAGAAGAACCAGCAAGAAACTCGGCGGTTGCTCTTTTCAAAACAAGTTTACAATACAATAAATACTAAGTACTTATGCTATGTATGCAGTGTTTCCACAATAAGGGAATCTACTAACAATGCAAGATATCTTAAGATGGGCAGACATAAAGGAGCCCCATTCCCACTGGTGGTACCCGTTCTCGAGCATGACGCATTCAGTAAAATACAAACTCACTTCACCAATCACGGAACAGGTAAAAAAGACTAGAACGGTGATGACACTCTTCCTTACACAAAATAGGAGCGAATGCCTGTCCATTCTCTATCATCTTATTCTGTGTTACCAATTATGTCAAAATATTCCTTATCATACTAATGTTATAAATGCGAAAGTGTGTTTGTTTGTTGGTTTGTCCTTCAATCACGCCGCAACAGAGCTGATGCTCGCGACTTCATCCGCATGGATTTAGTTTTTTAAATCTCTCGAGAACTCTTTGATTTTCGGGGATAAAAAGTTGCCTTTTTCAGTCTCCAGGTCCTCAACTATACCTAACCATGCAAACAATCACGTGGATGCACAGAGCACTGTTGCGGTGTGATTGAAGGAAAAACCACCAGACAAACACACTTTCGCATTTATAATATTAGTATAAATCTTTAAATTGTTGTAAAAGAGCCCCTAGCTAATTTTGGTCATGTAAAGTGTCAACTCGAAAGCGTATAAAAATAAAACAATATCGCATTACTTAACCGGTTAGTGAGGCGTGTCGTAAGTTCGTAACGGACGGACCGACGGACGGACGGCATCCAATTAATGGTGCGGCATGACATCCGGGAAAACAAATCGTTAGATGATTTTACACCAATTTGTTTGTATCTTGTTAATATTACAATATTAACAAGATACAAACAAATTGGTGTAAAATCTACACATATATACATATGGCTATAGTCTTTTAACTTAAAATTAAATTTATTGAGTATAAAACGGTTGAAAACCAAGAGCTGGCAGTAGAAAAATGGCTTACACCTTGATCAAAAATTAAACTGGACTGAAAATACAAAGGCATTTAGATTAAAGGGAATGAAAGCCCTAAATGCACTTAGTCCTATCTTAAACCGTAAAACTAATTTAAGTTCGACTACAAAAACTAAAATTTATTCGTCCCTAGTGCGCCCATGCATAACGTATGCGGCACCTGTATGGAGCAGTACCTGCGATACTAACTAGGTATAACAGTCTTCAAGTTATCCAAAACAAAGCGTTAAAAATTTCGTATAATACACCATTCAAAACAAACTTGAAAAAGCTACATGACCACATTAAATTTCCATTAATTAAAGATTTTGTTTTAAAACTAACACGTAAGTTTTACCTGTTCAAAAACCCCAGTAACACAAATAAACTCGTTTCATCATTAGGTTCAAGTCACCACTCCGTACGACTCGATAAATATGGTCGATATAAATTTCCGCATCACTACGTCCTAACCGGTTATCGGTGACGAAGGCGACCCGACGCGCTGACCGCCTGCATCACTCGCGATTGACTTCATACTTTTTCGCAAACCCAATTATGTCTTTTTTGTTTTTACCCTTCACTGCATATTCTTTTTAACTATGTAATATGTAGTTCTTTTTAATATAAAATTAATTGTATGTTTTAGATCCTTGTTTTGTAATGTGTAGGCAATAAATATTACATCCTGCCTGCAATCATAGTTCCGACGGTATTTTTTTTATCAATTAGTGACCATTGTAATAATATTGTATTTTTGTTTTCATTTCAAATGTTTGTAAAGGCGAATTGTTTAGCCTGATTAACATTATAGCCCTATTCTTGTGTTTTCTTAGTTTATAAGAATGCCCATAATTGTAACATGCTGTAAAATAAAAAAAAAATAAAAAAAAAAAAGTAGAAAAATGCGAGCTACCGGTAAAATAAGAAACTTTAATTGATGCTGTAAATGTGAAGTTGATGCTTTAAATGTGAAATTGATGCGTTAAAGAATTTGATGCTTTATTTGATGAACTCTTAGTTTAATCGGTAGTAAGTCCGTTAAACTGATCTTGAACAAAGAGCATTGAATTCTTTGTTCAAGATCAGTTTAACGGACACACTTTCGCATTTAAAGTATTAAGTACTAGCTGATGCTCACCCTCGTGGATTTAATTTTTAAAATTCTGCGGGAACAGTTCAATTTTCTGGGGAAAAAGTAACCTTTGTCACTTTGCAGATCTTCAACTATTTTTATGCAAAAAATACGTCGATTCAGTTAATAGCTCTGTTACAGCGTGTTTGAAGGACAGACCAACAAACAGTGAGCTACTTTTGCATTTATATTAGTAAAAGATGGAAATACTGATGAATTATGTGAACAGACATCAAATATGCAAATTATAATAGGTAGCTTGTATAATGGTTTTATGATTTTAATTAACTGTAATGTTTATATTCGCTCAAACTCTTAGCCTATAATGGCTTCAATAAAAAACGAGGTACCGACTACGCGTAGGCTGCAAGACAGTTTGTTTTTTTTTAATTTAGTATACGAATTATTATTTTTTAACGATTGATTGTATCAATAAACTCGCGAGCAATTCTCAATCAATTTAGAGTTATGCACCATACGGGGCCGGTGATTCTATTTGCATTTTATTATAATGTTCAAAGCCTGCCTTAAGTCACAGTGGTTTAAAAACACACGTGTTTTAATCCTAATTAATATAATTATTATAAATGCGAAAGTGTGTTTGTTTGTTGGTTTGTCCATCAATCACGCCTCGAGTTATGGACCGACGGACGTGATTTTTTGCATGTGTATAGTTGAGGACCTGGAGAGTGACATAGGCTACTTTTTATCCCGGAAAATCAAAGAGTTCCCGAGGGATTTTAAAACTTATTCCACGCGGGCAAAGAAGCAGGTTAGGAGGAACTAGGCATTGGGGAATGACATGGCTACATTTATCCGAGAAAAAAGGAGTTACCGCGGGATTATTAAAAATCTAATTCCATGCGGACCAAGTCACGGACCAAAGCTAGTAACAAATATACTTCGTAAACAGAGATCTCTACGAGACTATTCTGTTTTATCCTTTCCGTATCCTGGAAAAAGCTGCCTTCTTTTATAGGCCCATATAAAACGCCCCATTGATTCCCATAAGAAGCGAAGTCTTCCGCCTATCACAGATTATGTTGACGATGTACTACTTGCACCTACTGCTCGTGTATGACAAAGTTACATATTTTAGTCTTATTACCTACTTTATGGTGTTACCGTTATAATAATATTATATTGTTGATCCTAAGGCGCTGAAATTGCCAGCACCAAAAAACTTTCAAGAAAAATTACAAAATAAATAACTCATTTCCAAAATTTTAATTATTGTGAAAATAAATTATTCTTAATTCTATTCTAATAGTCACGAAATTGATATCAAAAACTTAGCTTAGGAGAGGGAGATTTTATTGAAAAAAGGAGTATTTTTGAAATTTTCGTCATGACTTCCGAGTTCCGAGGTGTCTAGAACTAGCAAGCGCGTAGGAGAAAATGTCAAACCATTTATTTACTCTTGAATTTCTGAGATGAATCACTCCCACAATTTCTCACAGAAGTATAATATTTTGATATATTGACCAAAATAGTTAAAAGAACAAAGTTGTGGCGAGTGTTTACGCGAGTAGGTACCAGGCTAATGGAAGAACTAAGGCTTAAAAAAAGGCAGAACTGATTTCTGCAAAATTGCTAGTAGACCCTGCTTAGTGGAAAACTTTGTAGTTTAGTCTTTGAGTTCTAATGCTTTATAGCATAATGCTGTAGAACCTCAGTAAGTCGAACTTCGAGGGAGACGCTAAAAAATCGAGTTATAGAGTTTTCGACATAGTAATATGAACTATTTCGAGTTAGGCTTATTTTATTCGACTTGTAGAGGTTAATATTCATTCTAACAATCGACAATAAATGCTTGCTTCGTTAAAGATCAAAAGACTATGAATACATACCAATAATAGTAAAACTAAATAACTCAATATAGCAATAAAAATAAAAAGTAAACAAGCATCGTTTTAACTCAGCCATTATTACTTTATCATTACATAGATTTGGTAATCCTATTTATTGTACTCTTACATTGTTATCTAAGAAACAATTGCGTGCAAATCGTCGGCAAATTCTTAACGTCGATAACTTGTTTTTCTTCGACCTATAGAGGTAATTAAACTAGCGGCACGCTATGATGGCCGGTTTGACACATTACAATAGTGATGTGGAATGTCAATTTATTCTCGAACAAAAAACAATTAAGTTTTGTTTTTGTACCTGATTAAATAGGTTTAATAAAACAAAAATGTATATGTTTATTTAATTTATTTGAACGAACTGAATATTTGAATGAAAATGAATATACATACTTTATATGCACACAAGAAACATATGAATACAAAAGATACCAAAAAAGGTGCCACAAAAGGCCATAATTAATCAGATTCGTCCATACTACTATTTTCACTGTCGTCACTGCTATCATCACCTACATTAATAATTATATGTTCGTTTTCTATAATATTATCTATTTTCACATCTCTTTCATAATCTTCCCTTATTAATTTAACAGTTCTATTCACAACCTTTTCCCAGTCTCCTTTAGTCACATGTTCACAAGCTTCTTCTAATAATTTTAGCATTTTTTTGTGGTAAATGGGGGTTCTGTATTGTGTCTTGCAGCATATCCCTTAATTTGAGCCCACACCAACTCAATCGCATTATACTCACAATGGTAAGGCGGTAACCGTATAACTCTGTGCCCATGTTCTAATGCTATTTCGTCAATGACGTATCGGATCTTGGTTGGTTTGTTTTCTTTTAAAAGACGTACTAATTCCGCTTTTAACATATTCATGTTTGCATCTACGCCATTTTTACGAAGCCATGCGACGATATCAGCTTTCTTTTGGGATTGGGCAGGTGGCTTGTCAATTTGCATCGAGTGGTATGGGGCGTTGTCCATAATTATAATAGATGGTTCAGGGAGGCTACACAACATTGAGGTAAACCATTCAGTAAACTTTTCTCCATTCATGTCTTCATGATAGTCTCCAGTGGTTTTTGACGCAAAAGCCATGAGAGAACCTTCGACAAACCCGTTGATGGTTCCGGCGTGACAAATTATAAGTCGCGATCCTTTTCCTACAGGAACTTTGGAAGTAGATGCTGCTGTGTCATCGTTCCAAGAACGGCCTACAGTATGGTTAGCATTAAGCCATGTTTCATCCAAGAACACAACATTTTGCCAATTTTTGATTTCTTTCACTTGCCGTAAAAAAGCATACCTTGCCATCGCTATATCAAATCTTTCCATCAATATTTTGCGTTTGTTACATTTTTTGTATCGAAATCCAATGGTCTTCAAAATCTTCGTTAAAGAACTTTCCCCACCGAAGAATAATCCAGCTTCCTTCAGTGAATGCACCAACTTTTTTCTTGTTGGATACTCCTTCTGTAAATAGTAGCCGTAAACATGTCTTCGGATAGCATCGGCATCAAAGCTATCGATGCCTACGACTGGTTTTGCTCGTTTTCTCTTTTTTGGTGTGTGAAGTTTATTTTCTTCTGTGCCAGTCTCGCCATATTTTTTTTTAGTTATCCGTCTAACAGTTCGTTGTCCAATATTAAGCGCATCAGCTACGCGTTCAACCACTGACGTTATAGGTAAAATTGGCCCTCCATTTTGAGCTTCACGATCGAAATAGTTACGAAGGCGTATTACGAACTCACGTGTCTGACTATTTAGAACAGTTCTCTGCGTAAGTTCGGTCATATCGACGAAATCCACAACAAAGGGCTTGAACAGAGTCCAAATTAACGAGCAAGGGTCAACAGTAATGCAGTATCAATATTTGAAATCCAAAGCCAGGTCAAAACTATATCACAATCGCATTGCACTGACAGTTTATACTAGTTTATACTTTTCGAAGCAACGTCAATTCGAAACTGCTTTGTTTTGCATTGAGCATTGACGCGAGTTTGCCGGAGGTAGTAGTTGTGCTAGCCAGCGATCCTATGTGACGATCGTATTAGATTCCATTTTTAAAAATTTTCAATTTAGAAAACCAAATGCCGAGTTGTGATATATATCATATAAAAATAAAAATTTTACCTTTTGTATGAAACAGCTGATATTTTTTTGCGATTTCAGAGGTTTGTCCACATAGTGAAAATTGTTCATATTCACAAGTACATTCACCCCTTAAATGGTGCAAACTGATTTTTCTACACTTGTATACATTTTAGAAATCAATTTAAGAAATAATTTTTGAGTCCTAAACCTAAAACTACATTCGATAAAATTTATGAATCTCTGCACATCACTATCGTCAATAAAGTAATACAATTATTTCCTTCAAAGTCGTTATCAATTAATACGGAACTTCATGAGCGGACAAACGTCAAACCGGCCATCATAGCGTGCCGCTAGTGTAGTTTCAATTGTTCGAGTTGTAGAGGTTATATTTATCACACATTGTAATATCACTATGTTCGAATGTCAAATTTCGTATTTTTTCGAGTTATAGAGGGAAAATATGAACCAAAATGGCTTTTATGACTCCCTGATTGTTTCGATTTAGAGGGCAGAGATTTTGAGTACTCGAGGTTTTGGGGCTTGAAGGAAAGGGAACAAAACATTTTTTTTAAGTTTTGGAGGTTTTCGACTTCTCGAGATTTGACTTAACGAGTTTCTACTGTATAACCGTAACACATGCTTACAAAAGACCTCTAGTGAAACACACTCTGTCCTAGATAGCGTCATACAATCAAGTGTGATTGTGGTCAAGCACGATAAAATATACTAACAATTTGATACGACCTCAGGAGAACGGTCCATTTTCCGTACATTTACTACACAGTGACCCGTAATCGGCTCTTATCCGGATAGCGCTCGTTTCACCTGAGCACCGGACGACCGGCAAATGGGTTTATTATCCGTGGGGTTACGGTTGTCTGATGTTTAAGACCCACCTGTGAGCACGGGCTGCGGTAAACATTAAATATGTACTACTAGCTGATGCCCGCGACTTCGTCCACGTGCATTTAGTTTTTAAAGTCACTCGGGAACTCTTTGATTTTCCGAGGGACTTTAAAAACCACGTGCCTATGTCACTCTCCAGGTCCTCAACTATACACATGCAAAAAATCACGTCGATCCGTAGCTCTGTTGCGGCGTGATTGAAGGACTAACCAACAAACAAACAAACCAACAAACACACTTTCGAATTTATAATTAGTATGATTGATCACGTTGTGTGTTGTAAAACTGATTGTTACAGTGTGTCGCAATCAACTCCGATGGCTGGTTAACATGCATTGCGGGGTGATTGGAATCGTGACGTGTTAGCAAATGTCAGTCTTTGCATCTATACAAATCTATAGCTAGTTGGAAATAAGGTCACTGGAAAATTGTAATATGAGGTTTGACCCACGTAAAGCCCTTAAACCGCCGTATATTTTTTTCTACAAAATCCGTGACCAATTAAACAAATAGTACTGTTGTTAAATGCGATAGAGCAAATGTTGGATATTTCACAGGCTTAGAGAGATAATGGGCTGATGGAGTGCGCTGTGGTTTGGACCCATTTTGACGAGCGATTTGCTGACACCACAGCTATGGAAGAGTTGAGCCTGGTTAAGCCATGGTGACTGAATTGTTTGTTTATAGAATTTGTGGACGATGTAATATCGAATTGCAATTCGTCCACACTCGGTTGCTCATAGTTATAGCTGCGTATCTATATATACCTGACCAGGCTAGGCAATATTATGAAAGCTTCGTGATCCCAAATTCCTCAGTGCTTGAAAACCAAAGTCTGCGAGCAGAGCATATTATTGCCATGATGAATAACCGGGTCCAAAACATGGTCGCTTTTTATGGACGTCGCAAGAAGGCTTCCTCGGAGTATACCCGTGGAATCAAATCAGGTATGAGAAGATCCATAGAAGAATCAGGGTTACCCACATAGTTTGTCCAGTCGCAAGATGAGGTGGCAATGGCGAGGCACATGATTCAAAAAAAGTGTTGGGGTCCCAAAGTAGGTACTGGAATGGCGACCCTGCACCGGGAAATGCAGCATTGGCAGACCCCCAATAACTTGGCGTTGGCAGTCGCTGGACGCAGGCGGCTGTGGCGATCATTTCAAAAGACCAATGCCCATCAATGGACGTCTATCAGTTAAAATGATGATGATGATGACCTACGTATACGTAGAACATTTGCTTCGAGTGTTTCGTATTTTTTTTATTCGATGGCAAGATAGTCCTTGACTGCGATCTCACCTGATGGTAAGTGACGATGCAGTCTAAGATGGTAGCGGGCTAACATGGAAGGGGCATGGCTTACCCCTAATCGGTTTCTACACGCCATCGTGCCGGAACGCTAAATCACTTGGCGGCACGGCTTTGATGGTAGGATGGTAACTAGCCACGGTCAAAGCCTCCCACCAGACCAGACCAAAGACAATTCAGAGATTATAAATTCCCAAACAGACCCCGCCGGAACCGAACCGACACCTCACAGTTATATGACTACGGCGCTCACCATTGCGCCAGAGAGGTCGTCAATTGGTTGTCGTTATTTATTTTTGTCAGTGTTTAGTATAGGCACATCGGTAAAAGTTTAGTATAGGTAGTCGATAATGAGGGTAGTGGGTACCGCACGTGTGAGTTACAGCCTGGGGCGGCCCTCATCAGGGCGGCCGGAGGGAATGCTCATTGAACCGTTCATATTGAATGTCAGCCGGCGGTATTCCGAATATTTCACCAATGTTACACGGTCACGACTAATGAAGCTACGAGAAACTACAGTTTGCTTTGCCCGTTGTGGTCGAGTTGCTTCTCAATAATCTAGTATTAGGTAACTTAGTAGTAATAGGTAAGTTAGTAGTGGTAGGTAGGTCCAGAGATCTATTCACTTTTCTAAGTTATATATTATGCATTTTAATCAAAGGCTTTAAGCAAATAAATATCCTTTGCTTTAACAGTTGAAGAACACATCTTGAAGCCTTTAGATATTCCTGAGAGTTCTCCATAGTGTTCTCAAAAGTTGTGAAGTCTTCCAATCTATACTTGGTCAGCGTGGTCTATGCCCTAAAACTATACATCGATGCCTAAAACCTTCTCATTCGAGAGGTAGCTGGATTTTAGACGGCTTAAATTTAAACAATTTTTCATCTTAACTCGGGAAATTAACACTAAAGCTTAATAAATTGTACACCTAAAGTCATAAAGCAACCTTAAACTTTCTCGTACAGCTATCGTTGAAAACCAAACGATAATCCCACCAATCCGAGATACTTTCATCGTACGAATGCAGATAGATCAACCGCGATGGAAACATTGTTTACCAATATTAATTATTGTAGTGAATATCTATAATATTATAAAAACTGTAACTGGACGATTTCGTGTCTGTTTGTTTGTCCTTCTTTCACGTAAAAACTACCGCACAGATTTCTACAAAATTTTATACCGTGGTAGCTTATTACTCGGGTCAACATCTAGGCTACTTTTTATCCCGGAAAATCAAGGAGTTCCCGAGGGACTTTAAAAACTAAATCTAAAAAAACTAAAAAATAAAATTAGTCTTATCCGAGCGTATATCTTATTATGTATCTTAATATGTATTAAATCATTGTAAGTAGTATGTATTTTTGGAACTTTCCCTCATTGTGGATACATAGCATATCATTCAGGCCTTTGCGTCTGTTCTAGACGATTTAAACATTGTCTCGGAGGCATTTTCTCCGGTGACTGTGGAGACCGATCCGTGAGCGACAGTTACGTCCGCACTTGCTGCAACAAAACCCGATGACCACTGACGCAGTCCCGGCGCTGGAACGCCTTCTTGCTCTCCTGAGCGCTAACACTTTAAACCAAGCATCGTCGTATAATATCTACTGTATTGTAAACTTGTTTTGAAAAGAGCAACTGCCGAGTTTCTTGCTGGTTCTTCTCGGCAGGAACGGCATTTCGAACCAGTGGTAGACTCGTCGACGATTCAAAAGCACTTGTAAAAAAGTTTATTTGAATAAAAAATATTTTACTATTCTATTCTTATTATTCTATTTTATTCAGATTTTCAATGCAAACAATTCTGTCAGAAGTCAGAACACCCAATTTATGCCTCTGCTATACGTCACTCGACGTTGGTGAAGTTGGCACTTAGAGAATCATGAGAAGCCTTCCTACTTCCATCTAGAGAATAAATTAATGAAATAGAGTAAATAATATTAATCATAATATATAATTATTGATCATTCGCTATAATCTAAGTAATAAATCTGCGCCGAAAGTTTAACCGATAAACCAACACGCGATACGTTCGGAAGTTTATCACCACAAATACCGAATCTCCAAAGTTAGCAGATAGTTGGTAGTTCCAAACTCCACCGAATTCGGTACGTGACCTGCACGATCTTGATTTATTTCGGGACTTCACCTTGTAAAAGAATATAAATCTGGTTGATTACAGTAAGTAGAAACAAACTAGCCATGAATATACCATTCCAAGGAGCTATTAAAATCCTTTAATAATAAGGCCCTTCCTGAATTTTAAGACTGAGTTTCCACGGCGCGGTTCGCGGCCCGCGCCCGCAGCAGTTGCGGGCCCGCGGCCTCCGTAGAACCCAGATTTGTATGGAAAATGAAGTTTCAATTTCCACGGCGAGGTTTGCGCCGCGGTGGGCGCAGTACTAGCGGTACCGCAACCGCTGCGGGCGCGGGTGCGAACCGCGCCGTGGAAACCCAGTCTAAAAGACGCGTAACTCCCTTATCAAACCCTGGACCAGTCTTAACTTATATCTATCTTATATCTGTCACCGCTATACTAGGCTATAAAAATTCAAAATTCAAAAATAAATTCAAAATTATTTATTTCATTTAAGCCAACCTGTGGCTCTTATGACACGTCTAGATTCTACCACCCGGTTCGGAATGTAGATCCTGCTATTTAAGTTATCACTGCTTTAAATCACTTAATTTATTTATAAGTGTTTATTCTAAATTAGAATGGCTATATTAGCAAGAAGTAACGGCTGAATATTACTTTACAAGCTTTTGTCCCGCCAGTGTGGAATTAGGTTTTAAACATCCCGCCCGAATAAAGGTATAGCCTATGTCATTTTCCGAGTCCTCAATGATACCCATACAAAAAAAAATTGATAGGTTGCTATTTGATTGAAGGACAAACAAACAAATACACTTTTGCATTCATAATATTAGTTAGGAAGTGGTATATCGGATGGCACATCCGAGCTTATACCGACCTAACCGTACCTATAGATATCATCCCCTACGTAGGAGTCTCTCTACCTAGCTAGCATCACATAACTTAGCTTAGGTATCCCGTAAAAGTTAGGGAACGTTGGTGTAAACGGGTATCAATCGCCTTTCCTTCCTCATAGCGATGTCACCTGTGAGGACGAACGGACCCGCGTGTCGATGTCGTGCCCCGGGGAGCAAGGTGTATTTTTTATTTTCTTCACACCTCCATGTACTTCATACACTTGAGTGGAAAAGACGAGCAGAATGCTTGCAATTTGCAAAAGTGTATGGGAATGGGAAAGTGTCTAGTGTAGCGAAAACATGATGATGGTAGACGTAAGAAATAGGAAAGTAATATTATGAGTAGGTAAGTATAAATAGGTAATAATTAAGTTAAGTTTTAGATAATCTATACGTATAATAAAACTGTAACTGGAAGATTTCTGTACATTTAATATATTTTGAAAATTTTAGTTGGGGGATGCTTTACTATCGATACTGAGCCCAAAACAGATTTTTATTTAATTTTTGTCTGTTTGTTTGTCCTTCTTTCACGTAAAAACTACCGCACAGATTTCTACAAAATTTTATACCGTGGTAGCTTATTACTCGGGTCAACATCTAGGCTACTTTTTATCCCGGAAAATCAAGGAGTTCCCGAGGGACTTTAAAAACTAAATCCACGCGGACAAAGTCGCGGGCATCAGCTAGTGTATTATACGTACCTAATTCGATTGAGGCCGAGGATATTGAAGCAAAACTGGCTTAATTCCGTCTTTCTAACAATTAGGTAATTTAATTAAGTACCTAAACTCAATTTTGGTTTTCCAATATTTTTATCATTTTAGTGTGCTTGTAACTAGTAGCTACAATAAAGTGTTTCTATAATTGCTTTAGAAAACAACTCCTATGAAATTGGAGAAAAACTAATAGCACAGATCAAATAAAGGTTTTTCACACTTCTGGTTCTTCCTACACTTTAATATATAGAAGCATGTAGCATACAAACAGATAACTATCATCAACCGAAATCCAAACTTCACCACCAGATATTTTTTATGATTGAATTTTTATTATATTTTGAGAATACCTAAACGAATCCTTCGAATACAAAAATAAACTCGGTCTAATTGGATGTTAAAAATTCAAAAATGAAGTTGGTTGTATGTCCATAGGCGGATATTTTACAAATTCATAGAAAAATATCAATTTCCCATTTTTATTTGCATTTGCATTCCAAGCTAGGTATCAGCCTATCACAGACCACATACCCAGCCAATTGTCATTCCAAATGAATGGAAATTTTACCAACGAATTTCCAATTCGATCTATTTTTGCTGCTTTGAAAATCTGTTTTTCATTAGGCGTTTAAAGCTATTCAAATTAGAAATTGTCATTCGAAGTTGTTAACATTCACCGAGAATACGTAATGAAGAATTATTATTATAACCGACGATGATTAATTATTTAGGTTCTATATAATATTCTATGTAATTTTAATTTATTTTGTCAGAATATTTAATCCAGTTAAGTATATGATAGAGAAAATTGTAATTTTCAATTAACACCTTCTTTGTATTATACTTTAAAATAATGATAATTCATTGATAAAAAAATTTAGGTTCTTTTAAATTGAAATTCAACATTATTTATTTCATGTACTCCAATGTGTTGTTCTTAAGACAGGTCATAAGTCAAGGCTCTACCACATCGGAAAGCAGATTCATTACTAATAGTATTACGTATTTTGGCATTAAATAAAATGATAATATTTATGAAAAATTCATTTACCAAAAACTTGAACTTGTTTGATGGAGCGATGGTTGAACTTCTATTTCTTACTTTATTTTGTTGCCTCAGTGTCTACTCCGAAAAACTCTGCAGTGTAAGTAATCTATAAGTAATAAGGAAAATGGTTACACCACAACTATGTATAAGCATTGGTAGAAAATTATAGGAAAATCTATGTGAAAACTCTTAAAAACTAGCTTATGAAACTTATAATAGTTAGGTGCATAGGAACAGATATCAGAAAACATCTTCCGACTTGTATGAACACAAATAAAGCATCTTTTACAGCGAGGCCACGCCGCATTTCAGCAAACACGAGAGGAAACGTCCGCCGCCCGCCGGAAGCGCCCTCTGCCGGAAGTACACCTCATTTCCTACTTACCTACTCGCCGCCGAGGAATCCATGTGGAAGAATTCTATACGGTACGTACAATTATATCATCAATAGGTATTGTTATTCGAAAGACCGTTTACTCCTTAGTGCCGATTTCACCAACATCGAATGACGTTTTACCGAGGAATAATAATAATAATATTTAGGTTTAAAGAATTTATTCTCTAAGAACAAAACATGCTCACTTACAGAGAAATTAAAACTTAAATTATAACACATTATATAAATTAAAACAAAAAATGGCGGCTCTTAAATAACTTAAATAACTATAAAACTAAAATATTTTTAAGGTTTGCTAACTGTTTTTAAAAAACTTCCTGAGTTTTCTTTTAAAAATTGGAAAAGATTTCTCGGATAATACGAGTATATCTTTTGGCAGACTATTGTATAGAAGTGCTCCCTCAAAATGTACAGTTTTCGCGCCATATGTTTTTGTTCTTGCTTTAGGCAATTGCAATTTATGTTTATTTCGTGCAAAGTATGTATAGGATTTAGTTTTTATTGTAATTTGTGTGTTTATAGATTGTGTAAGTATTTGTGTATTTTTTCAGACTATCTTGTCGATATTTTGTTAGTAAAAAATAACTTATTTATCTATGTTCTGTATTGTACAGTTTGTGTTAGTAACAATTACTTATTCTATGTTAGTCCTTATAATCTACCTTAACCTATTCAGGGCCACCAGCGTACGGTGCTATGGTCTAGTGCCGATGTGCACACCATTCCAGCTCCTCCAGAGAGGGCTGTCCAGCTTACCGGCCAACGTGCTGAGGAGGGTGTTAGTGCTGCTCACAAGCCTGCTCATTATAGACGCGGCACGCTTGCGCATAATCGCGTAGAAGTCATCCATATGTTCATCCGCAATCATTGCCGAATAAAGTGGGCGTTCTAACAGTTTTTGTATTGAAAATACGGTCAAAATATCAAATTCACGCTCGGATATAAGATGGATGGATGGATGCATGGATGGGGATCCCGCAACGGAAAGCCCCAAGCGCTGGGAAAGTCTTAGTTGGACAGCCAATCCCAGGAGAGTCACTGGGTGTCGCCAGAAATAGGCGGCTAAGATGGTAGAACCTTTTGTCTTTCCTGGATAAAAAGTAGCCTATGTATGTAACTCTACAATATGTATTCTCAATATGTATCTTCTAAAATATGTATCTTCAACTATATATCCATGCACAAATCAGAATTTGTTGCTCCGTTGCAGCGTAACTCAAGGATAAACCAAAAAACAAACACACTTTCGCATTACCTAAGGCAATTGAACATTCTGCGTGTAGATGGACTGAACTAGCATTAGTTTTATTTGATCCGCACTCAGTTATCCTCTCACATACTGTATATTGTCGGAGACCTTTTTTAAATACGAATTTTGCTCTGAATAGTGCTCCGTCAAATTTTAAAGCATACAATGTATGTAAGTAACAATAGTAAAATATGAAAAATAGGTGCATATTTTTTGGTGACACTTGCCAGATTCGGCAAAAGCACTGTTCGTTGGCTCGCTGCCAGCGGGGCCGGCGGGCGGTTCGTGAAATATCTACTTTTTTTCAAGCTGCATTATGAATTCATATTTCTCAATTAGTGGCGCTGAAATCACATTTTATTTTAAAGCATCTGGCGCAACTCTACGACTAGTCATCGCACGATTAGTGTTTTTCTTAGTATGAGTGTGGGAAACGATCTTTTCTTTTTATAATACGCGGTGATTTTTACGGTGGTGCTGGTTGGAGGGAAAAAGAAACTTCCATAACTTTTTAACATCCAAAAAAACTACGGAAATATAGGTTACATGTGCTCGCGTGGAGTTCATGTTAAACCACTGGCGAAGGGTTTTAAACCAGGATATTCTTTCTCGACCAGGTCTTTTGCCTTTAATTTCACTTGCGTATGTAGGTACCTACGTTATTGAGTTACAGTAGGTACCTACGTCATATTTGAAATTTACGCGTTATGTGATTGATAATCGAGCTTTTCCATAATTTTAACAATATAAACATAAACTCTAGTGGGAAAAGAAATTTTCAATCCCAAACTTTAAAATATGATATTCCTCTTAATAAGTATAGTTGATACATCTTGTGCTTCGAGTACATAAGTAGGTCTCCTCGGTAGAGAGCGAGGTGTCCTCTCAGAGAAGGGTTATAGGCCATAGTCCACCACGCTGGCCCAATGCGAATTGGCGGACTTCAAACACCTTCAAGAACTATGAAGAACTCTCAGGTGTGCAGGTTTCCTCACGATGTTTTCCTTCACCGTTGAAGCAAGTGATATTTAATTGCTTAAACGCACTTGACTCCGAAAAGTCAGAGTTGCGTACCCGGGATCGAACCTGCGACCCCCCGAATAGGAGACCACAGTCCTAACCACTAGGCTATCACTGCTGCACATAAGTATACGTAGTAATAAAACCTCACTCACTAACCCATACGAACTTCCCACCTTTCGATTTCAGACCATCATTTAACCGTTGCGCTATTGAGTGGCTAGCTACGAGTGGGTACAACATTATGATTGCTACATGAATGATCTTATTTAGTTGAATAGGGACAAATTGAGTGTCGCGGGGCGGGCGGGTGCGGGACGGAGGGCGGAGGCTCTCATAGATTTCGGCAAATTGGAGATCTGGGACCAGGCTGTTGCAATCCGGCACCCGCTTCAAGGGGCCGCGGTTCCACTGTCATACGACACGAATCTTATCATCATCATCATCAATAGCCTATAACAGTCCACTGCTGGACTAAAGGCCTCTCCCAAGGCGAGGGTTTGCCCATAATCACCACGCAGGGCAGACGGGTTGGTGATCGCAGTAGATGGTAGTAGTAGCACAGAGGACGCTGCTGCCCGTTCTCCGTTATATTCCCTTAGTCGCCTCGTACGACACCCGCGGGAAGAGCAGGGGTGGTGACAACTGTATTCTGATCTGCCGTCACCACACGGCACGAATCTTATGCTACCTAGTAATATTAGAAATGCGACAGTTTTTGAGGATGGATGAACACGCACAACACTGATTTTGATGAAATTTCATAGTGGACACATAGGCTATATTTACCCCAGATAATTAAAGAGTTCCCGCAGGAATCAAAACGCCTTAATCGCGCAGACGAAATCGCGGCCATCTAGTACGAAAATAATGATATATGGTGATAAATAGTAGGTAAGTAAGAAAACTATTTGATTAAGCACCTACTTAGAATTAAGGTACCCTAGTACAAGTAGATAAGTGCAGTTATCTGGCAGAACATAAAACCTATAAAACTTATAGTAAATATAAAATGTGAAAGTTTGGTTGTTACGTACTCCTTCATGTCACGACAGAACCGATTTGGCTGAAATTTGGAATCCCGTTGTAAAGAGTTCCCGTGGAAAACACAAAACTGTAATTCGCCATCACCATCACCACCAAGGGTGCCATCTAGTTTACAAATAAAATTGACGTCCGATTCGAAAAGTGCCGTGGGGCATTGGACCTAGTCTCCATCGAGGGCAAGAGCACTTAAGGAGGCGCTTGACTTGATTGATTGTTAATTTACCGGCGCGACCGGCTGCCTTCGTTAAAGCGACCCCGGCCTGGCAAGAAAAAACTGAAGCAAAATTTTGAGACACTCCAACTCCCCTATTACTTTACATTCTGAAGGATTAGACAAGCCTAATAGAAAATTAATCACGGATTTTATGTTATTGTAATTTTCTGTTCGATCAGTACAAGACTAATTAATGTAGTGTCTTGAATCAGTGTTAGACTGCTTTAAACATTAGGTATAACTAGCTGATGCTCGCGACTTCGTTCGCGTGGATTTAGTTTTTAAAATCCTTCGGGAACTCTTTGATTTCCCGGGAACAAAAAGTAGCCTATGTCACTCACCAGGTCCTCAACTATACCCATGCCAAAAATCACGTCAATCCGTGGTTCTGTTGCGGCGTGATTGAAGGACAAACCAACAAACAAACACACTTTCGCATTTATAATATTAGTATTACTATTACCTATTATATAATACTAGCTGATGCCCGCGACTTCGTCCGCGTGGAAAAAGTTTTTAAAAATTGCTTTTTCGTTGCACTACGCCAGTATCTAGTCCATACTACGTGGTATAGAGCTACAATAGCAACCCACAATCGACATTTTCTTCAGCCGGTACCCAGCAGCATAAAGAATGAGGAATTGGTACTTGGAGTTCAATGATGTAGCCCAGTGGTGTAACAATGGGAGGAGGGTGATTCCTAAACCAAATCGAATGATTGTGAAATCTATTACATACATACATACATACATACATACATACATACATACATACATACATACATACATACATACATACATACATACATACATACATACATACATACATACATACATACATACATACATACATACATACATACATACATACATACATAAATGCCGCGTAATTAAAAGATAAATATGTGAAAAGTAGCATGCTAATATCCCGCAGGAACCGTTTGTTTTCCCGGGATAAAAAGTAGCCTTTGTCATTTATCAGGCCCTTAACTTCACCTGTGCAAAAAAATCACGTAAATCTAAAACTCCAGTGCGTGTATTTTGAAGGACAAATGTGCAAAAAATAGCGAAGCTATCCCGCAGGAACTGTTTGCTTTTTCGGGATAAAAAGTAGCCTATGTGCTACATACATACATACATACATACATACATACATACATACATACATACATACATACATACATACATACATACATACATACATACATACATACATACATACATACATACATACATACATACATACATACATACATACATACATACATACATACATACATACATACATACATACATACATATATACATACATACATACATACATACATACATACATACATACATACATACATACATACATACATACATACATACATACATACATACATACATACATACATACATACATACATTAGTAGGATTACCTTTTATCCCAGAAAAACACGAGGGTTCCCGCGGGATTTTTAAAACCTTACTCCATCACGCGGACGGAGTCGCAGGCAAAAGCTAGTAAACTATATTTACGTATCACTATATAACCTAATATGGGCTTAATCGCTACTTGCGAGTAAATCACTACTAACTATATTATCCAGGAGTAATTACAGGGATTAAAATAATTCCTGGTATAGCTGTTATTCTCCAGAATAAAAAGTTTTGTGAAATCGGGTACCTAAGTGAGTCGCGTAAAAATAATAATTTAAGCACTAATAAAAGAGTGTCTTAATATTTTACCTACTTATTAAAAATCGAATAGCAACCTTCCCTTTCAAAGAAAAGCATTGATACGGCTGAGCCTACGGTCACCTTTTTAACGACAACATAATAGGGCCACAAGGCAGCTTTCGTCTAGAATAGAATAGAATAGAATAGAAATATTTTTTATTCAAATAAACTTTTACAAGTGCTTTTGAATGGTCGATGAATCTACCACTGGTTCGGACTGCCTTTCCCATTGAGGTACTACTAGGTGCTTTAGTACATAATAATTCAATGGCCTTTCCTGCCGAGAAGAACCAGCAAGAAACTCGGCGGTTGCCCTTTTCAAAACAAATTTACAATACAGTAAATACTATGCTATATATGCAGTGTTTCCACAATGAGGAAAGTTCCAAAAATGCATACCGACTAACTTCTATCTTAAGATGGGCAGACATAAAGTAGCCCCATTCCCGCCGGTGGAACCCGTTCACGAGCATGACGCATGACCCAGCCATTGCTTCGCTCAACCATATTTGAGGGTACGTAACAACGTCTGTAATACCCAGTCCCAAAGATCAGTAGTAAGGATTTGTAAATATCTCTTTTCCCCATTACGGCCGTAAAGGGAGGTCTGAGTTCATATTAAAGGGCGATTCTTTCTCGTAATTTACTGTCCCATCAAGTGTTCTTTAGGAGGTCCGCGTTGATTTGTTGACCTCCTTTCTTTATGTCGGGTCAACTGGATGAGTGTTCATTGTACAACGTAGTTTACTTTGCGTTCAAAGAAAACAACTTTAACGTTTCATTTCTCGCAGTGCTTTGTAACAGATGTTTTGTCGATTTTGTTTTCATTACTTTTTAAGCTATTGCATAGCTTTTATCGCGGGCTTTGAACTAGGACAAACAGTTTGAGCGCGGCGACCGAATCAAGAAATTCCGTAACGAAAATAAACCTAACACCGTCGTTCAGTATATACCTCATCTCATTATGGAACAAACAATACAAAACGACATACAGTGTTATACTTACGAAAGTACGCAGGAGTGGTCTCTTAATATCAACAAAACAAATCAATATTTAAAAATTGTTTATTTAAACATTCGCTCACTGCGTAAAAACTTTAATGAGTTTCTTGTAATGATAAACAACTGTTATAAGCATTTGGACCTTATAATACTATCTGAGATCAATATAAAATGTGAGGAGTTACCATTGTACAAAATAGATGGGTTTGAAATGTATAGTACTACTAGAAAAAATCACCGAGGTGGCGGAATAATAGTATATGCAAAAACAAATATTATTTTCAGTGAGAAGTACATAATTCAAAGTTCAATGGAACTAATTTACGGTGTAGTTAGAAAGGAAGATTCGTTATCATCCGAAGTACACTTATTGGCTGTGTATAGACCCCCAAAAACAAACAAAATATTATTTGTGCAAGAGTTGAAAAACTGTATTAAAAATATTCCCAGGTGCTGCGATATTGTGGTAATGGGTGATACAAATATTAACTTGACGGATGTAGGTAGAAGCAAATATGTAATGCAGTACGAGAATATGTTACATGAATGTGGGTTTATGTGTGCTATTCGGGATAACACGCGAGAGGAAATATTAAGCGGTAAGATTGTGTCGTCCTGCATCGACAACGTTTGGATTCGTACTAAGCGGCAGCCGACGAGTGCGTACATACATAAATGTAAGTTATCTGACCATTATATGATTGGGGCAACTATACCATTCAGTGCATGCGTGCAGAAAAGACCAACTAATAGTGAGGTGTATAGGTTGTGTAATAAATTAGTGAGAGAGGGATTAGATGCCTTCAACTGGAATGAGTTAGATGATATTGACTGTCCTATTAAACTATATGAAAGGTTACATTGCATTTTTGGCGATATTTATGAAAAATCGCGATGTAAACAAAATAATCATAATAAAAGAACTTCAAAACCGTGGATTACTATTAAATTGATCAAAATGATAAGTCATAGGGATAAGCTTTTTAAAATTTGGAAAGCAAGTCCCAATAACATGAATTTTAGAATAAACTATACAAGATATAGAAATAAAGTGAATAAATCCATAAATGCCGCCAAAGATGCATACAGGAAAAGTGAAATCTCTCAGTGCACTAATAATATTAGAAAAATGTGGGAATGCATTAACAGCTGGGTAGGTAGAAAAAATAATAGTCTGGACTCGGTACTGCATACATAGAATATATGTTAAGTATATTGTAAAAGTATTTTGAAAAGAGCAACTGCCGAGTTTCTTGCTGGTTCTTCTCGGCAGGAACGGCATTCCGAACCAGTGGTAGACTCATTGACGATTTAAAAGTACTTGTAAAAGTTTATTTGAATAAAAAACATTTCTATTCTATTCTATTCTATTCTATTCGGTGATTGTGAGGTACATGGGCCAAAATAACAGTTTGGAAAGCATTTGTAATGAATTTGCGAAAACGTTTACAGAGGAGGTCCAGAGTATCAAACATCACTGTAGCACACGATTCTTGGACAGATCAACTTATGTAACACCCAGCAATGTGTCCATAAGGTACATTAATACCTCTGCAAAAGAGGTAGAAAACATTATTAGTGCACTGATAATAAGGCCCCTGGGGCAGATAAAATAAGGGTAATGGATGTTAAGTATATTAAGAGTAGATTATCGCCTTTATTGGCTAAGTTTATTAACATGTGTGTAAATAGGGGAGTCTACCCTGATACCTTAAAACTATCTTTAATTCGGCCATTATACAAGCAAGGTAGCCACTTTGAATGTACAAACTACAGGCCTATCGCTATATTGTCAGTTATTAATAAAATAATGGAAAAAATTGTTGTGTCACAGTTATCGTATTTCTTAGAAAAATATAATATCCTATCGACAGCACAGCATGGCTTTCGGAGGGGACGTAATACATCTACTGCCTTGACGCAGTTTGCAGATGACGTCAACAACAGCCTGAGTGAGAGAAAACAGGTAGTAGTAGTATTTATCGATTTTAAAAAAGCCTTTGATACTTTGGATTTTAATCAATTATTACAAGCGATGGATGAATGTGGTGTCAGGGGACCCTTGAATAAATGGTTTCAGGCGTATCTCAAAAATAGGAAAATAAAGACTGTTGTTGATGGCGTTGCGGGAGGAACTGCGGATGTATTATCTGGTGTTCCAACCGGCTCAGTATTTGGACCCCTGGGCTATGTGATGCATGTCAATTCTATATCTAACGTGGTTAAACAGTGTAATATATATATGTATGTGGATGACACATGTTTGTTTTACGCGGATAAAGATATTAAGTATATAGAGAAACAAATACAGTGTGATCTTATAAATATAATAAAGTGGTCCCATGATAATGGTATAATTATAAATATTAATAAAACAAAGTGTATGCGTATATATTCACCGTATAATCGCAATATTAATAGTTATAGCATAAATATTATTGGTCATGATTATTCGTGCTTACACAATCACTTAAATAATTGTAGCTGTTCAAACATAGAAATCGTAGACCGTTATAGATATTTGGGCTTAACTGTTGACTCAAAAATGACGTGGAAGTACCATATCGACGATGTATGCGCCAGACTAAGGTCAGTGCTTGGTCAATTTTATCATCTCCAACGTGTAGTTGGCACAGGCACTTTATACACTTTATATTATGCACTTGTGGAATCGCTAATGATATATGGCCTTAGTACATATGGGCGGACATTTAAAACAAATTTAAACAAAATCAAAGAAATACAAATTAGATTTCTAAAATACTTAGTTAGTGGGGATGTTAAAAACAATTGTAAAGGGGATTATGATAAATTATTTAGAATTTGTAAAGTATTACCAATTGAATATCAATTTAAACTATTATTATTGTCAGAGCAAATATTAATTTTTGACAAACTTGAAAAAGGGGGACAAAATAGGCTGGGAGCAAGAAGGATGTTGGACAGAAAATTTGTAGTACCTCCAAAAGGGAACTACTTTGGAGGTTGGACAACAAAGTTTCTTGTTCCTAGCCTGTTAAATGAGCTACCTGCTGGATTCAGGGATGCAAATGTTTCACAATTTGCGTCCTTGAATCCAGTAAATCTCAACAAAACCTCGAAAAGGTTGTTCAAGTGTAGGTTAAGAAATACTTTGCTAAAAATGTAAATGTCCAGCTATATAATTGTAGTAGTAGTATAATTTAGTACAGCTATATAACTTAGTACTTATATATAAAATAATTAATTTTAAGTAGATAGGTAATATATTATAATATGTATTAAAAGGAGAGCTTTTAATCCGTCAACAAACTGTTATACAGTTTGACGGTATTATTAAGATGTACAAATATTTTTATTATAATATATTAATAAATAAATAAAAAAAAAAAAGTAAGCGTTCAACATTTTAGAGATGAGAGATGGGCGAGCGGCCGCTTTCTTTAGATGTCGCAGGTTCGAATCTTGTGGGCAGCTGGATGCCAAGCTGATTTAACCCGTGCATCTTTGTTAGAATAGAATATGACATTTCCACAACACGTACTACAATTCAATTCATGTCAAAGACGGGCAGACAGAAAGTAGCCCCATTCCCGCCGGCGGCACCCGTGCACGAGCATAATTTCTGAAATGTCTCTGGTCTGGTCTGGTTTGGCCGTGGCTAGTTACCACCCTACCGTCAAAGACGTGCCGCCAAGCGATTTAGCGTTCCGGCACGATGGCGTGTAGAAACCAATTATGGGTATGGGTTGAATGTTCGCTGCCATACCCCTTCCAAGTTAGCCCGCTACCATCTTAAACTGCATCGTCACTTACCATCAGGTGAGACCGCAGTCAAGGACTAGCTTGTTATCGTATAAAAAAAAAATTAATATAGCTATAACTATAAGCTTACTCTGTTTTAATAAAGTTTTTAATTAAGTATTGTTTCTTCCTAAAATGCAGGCGTGTTGCCACTAAACTAGCGGCACGCTATGATGGCCGGTTTGACGTTTGTCCGCTCATGAAGTTCCGTATTAATTGATAACGACTTTGAAGGAAATAATTGTATTACTTTATTGACGATAGTGATGTGCAGAGATTCATAAATTTTATCGAATGTAGTTTTAGGTTTAGGACTCAAAATTTATTTATTAAATTGATTTCTAAAATGTATACAAGTGTAGAAAAATCAGTTTGCACCATTTAAGGGGTGAATGTACTTGTGAATATGAACAATTTTCACTATGTGGACACACCTCTGAAATCGCAAAAAAATATCAGCTGTTTCATACAAAAGGTAAAATTTTTATTTTTATATGATATATACCACAACTCGGCATTTGGTTTTCTAAATTGAAAATTTTTAAAAATGGAATCTAATACGATCGTCACATAGGATCGCTGGCTAGCACAACTACTACCTCCGGCAAACTCGCGTCAATGCTCAATGCAAAACAAAGCAGTTTCGAATTGACGTTGCTTCGAAAAGTATAAACTGTCAGTGCAATGCGATTGTGATATAGTTTTGACCTGGCTTTGGATTTCAAATATTGATACTGCATTACTGTTGACCCTTGCTCGTTAATTTGGACTCTGTTCAAGCCCTTTGTTGTGGATTTCGTCGATATGACCGAACGTACGCAGAGAACTGTTCTAAATAGTCAGACACGTGAGTTCGTAATACGCCTTCGTAACTATTTCGATCGTGAAGCTCAAAATGGAGGGCCAATTTTACCTATAACGTCAGTGGTTGAACGCGTAGCTGATGCGCTTAATATTGGACAACGAACTGTTAGACGGATAACTAAAAAAAAATATGGCGAGACTGGCACAGAAGAAAATAAACTTCACACACCAAAAAAGAGAAAACGAGCAAAACCAGTCGTAGGCATCGATAGCTTTGATGCCGATGCTATCCGAAGACATGTTTACGGCTACTATTTACAGAAGGAGTATCCAACAAGAAAAAAGTTGGTGCATTCACTGAAGGAAGCTGGATTATTCTTCGGTGGGGAAAGTTCTTTAACGAAGATTTTGAAGACCATTGGATTTCGATACAAAAAATGTAACAAACGCAAAATATTGATGGAAAGATTTGATATAGCGATGGCAAGGTATACTTTTTTACGGCAAGTGAAAGAAATCAAAAATTGGCAAAATGTTGTGTTCTTGGATGAAACATGGCTTAATGCTAACCATACTGTAGGCCGTTCTTGGAACGATGACACAGCAGCATCTACTTCCAAAGTTCCTGTAGGAAAAGGATCGCGACTTATAATTTGTCACGCCGGAACCATCAACGGGTTTGTCGAAGGTTCTCTCATGGCTTTTGCGTCAAAAACCACTGGAGACTATCATGAAGACATGAATGGAGAAAAGTTTACTGAATGGTTTACCTCAATGTTGTGTAGCCTCCCTGAACCATCTATTATAATTATGGACAACGCCCCATACCACTCGATGCAAATTGACAAGCCACCTGCCCAATCCCAAAAGAAAGCTGATATCGTCGCATGGCTTCGTAAAAATGGCGTAGATGCAAACATGAATATGTTAAAAGCGGAATTAGTACGTCTTTTAAAAGAAAACAAACCAACCAAGATCCGATACGTCATTGACGAAATAGCATTAGAACATGGGCACAGAGTTATACGGTTACCGCCTTACCATTGTGAGTATAATGCGATTGAGTTGGTGTGGGCTCAAATTAAGGGATATGCTGCAAGACACAATACAGAACCCCCATTTACCACAAAAAAAATGCTAAAATTATTAGAAGAAGCTTGTGAACATGTGACTAAAGGAGACTGGGAAAAGGTTGTGAATAGAACTGTTAAATTAATAAGGGAAGATTATGAAAGAGATGTGAAAATAGATAATATTATAGAAAACGAACATATAATTATTAATGTAGGTGATGATAGCAGTGACGACAGTGAAAATAGTAGTATGGACGAATCTGATTAATTATGGCCTTTTGTGGCACCTTTTTTGGTATCTTTTGTATTCATATGTTTCTTGTGTGCATATAAAGTATGTATATTCATTTTCATTCAAATATTCAGTTCGTTCAAATAAATTAAATAAACATATACATTTTTGTTTTATTAAACCTATTTAATCAGGTACAAAAACAAAACTTAATTGTTTTTTGTTCGAGAATAAATTGACATTCCACATCACTATTGTAATGTGTCAAACCGGCCATCATAGCGTGCCGCTAGTGTAGTATAGGTATGCTTATTAACATCTGTGGACGAATTGACCATTGACGTTTCAGTTTTCAGACCGCACGTTAACCGTTAGTCTATGGACTGTACTTTTAAGTCGTATGGCATAGAAATAGATAAAAAGTCTACAGATAACAAATTGACTCTACCATTTTTTGCGATGGCATTTTTTCTCGTCGATAAATATCCCGCTAAGTATCACCTAACCCATAGGCAAACCCATAACCCATGGTATTATTCCCATGCTCCGAGAAATGAGATAAGGCGATTTCTGAGAACACAGGATGTCATTTGTAGATTGTTTGGTGACGATAACGCGGTACGAGGCAAAAACTAGCGATGCAATCGGTTAGATTTTATTTTTGCGCATAACCTGTAGGTCGATTGTGAAGAGCTTCGAAATAGTAAAAAGAACGCCTTTGTATATAGTGTTCACATGGAATTAAGAAGTATCTGATTCTTAGGAACAACTCATCAATCACATAGACAGACAATATTTTGTAGCACACCTCATCTGCTTATATTCTTGCGACTGATTGTGAAAAAATCATTGCTACAAACTAAATTTGAGCAGGTGCGTCATTAGCTAGCTACACTTTTGGTATTTTAGCTCCAAGAATTTTAAAATTTAAACCGAGTGAGTGTCAATCAGTGGTGAATGTAGGTACTTCTCAATGAAAGGCAATTGCACCGCACGCTGATTTTTTATCGAGAGTTAGTGATGATATTATAAGAATACTCACTCTATCACGAGTGCAGCACTACCATATGTAAAACTATTTCCCTAGCGATTTTATGATGGGTTAGCTATGTAGGTAAATAACTGAATTAACTTTATTTTCTGCGATGAGCATTTGAGCATTGAAGAATGAATCGGATGTTTGTTGAATGAATGAATGTTATTCGTTACTACTGGTAGTAACACTGGTAGCAATACTGGTAGTAACACGGGTAGGTAATTTTTTTTGCCCGTGTTACTACTAACTGCTTCAGTTGTAACACGGGAAGGTTTTTTTTAAGTTTCCCATGTTACTATACTGCCTAAATTCTGGTAATAAGTATTTTCTTTTCTTACAAAAACTCGGACATAGTTGACTGCGATGATGAGGATGATGTTGATGACATTTTGAGTTTTACTATATTATTTTGATGTTTGCACTTGCATATACCAGTTCCCTGCTGATAACAAATGAAAATAACTAACACAGTTACCTACTACACTGTTTTTAGAGAACAATGCGACAAAAAAGAATCTTTTTAATAATTTCCTACAAAGCGTCTTTCTAGAAAACATGTTAGTACATGACAGACAAACGACTCATATTTCCGTTTCAGAATGTACGAGTAACAAAAATCATAGCACATGTCTCGAGCCCTCAAGTGCGTACGACGTGCGGTAACAAATCTATCAGTGGTAGCCATTAGGTTCGTGTGTTTTGTGTTTTTTGTGCTCTTCGAGATGTCAAGTGGCGACAGTTGCGCGACTCGCCGGCGACGCTGAGTGCACTTGCAGGTAGATGGCTCAGATCTTGAGAAACGCATTAGTGATGTGACTTTATCGATGTAAAGAAAGCGTTTATCGATGAAGGCGACACCTCTCCAGCCTCAGCCCACTACTGAGCACGAGTCTCCTCTCAGAATGAGAAGGCTAAAGGCTCATCATACGCATGATTAAAACATAGGCTACATTTTATTCCGGAAAATTAAGGAGTACCCGCGGAAATTAAAAAACTTTAATCCACACGAACGAAGTCGCGGGCATCATCTAGTTTTTCATCCATCCATCCTCACAAAGTTTCACATTCATAATTTTCGTAAGATTTCTTTTTAAAAAAACCGACTTCAAACGCCACTGCAAAGTATAAAATAATTTTAGTTTTGTAGATACAGGTATATTGAAGACCGGCGGGCCTCAGTAGAAACGATGAAACCACTGCGCAAAGCTAGCTAGCTAGACTGCAACATACGTGTACAAACTAAAATTTAAAACTAGCTTTCCGCGACATCAAATACTAGTCGTATAAACCAATCCAAAATTTTCTATTCAACATTGTATTCCGGATCGTATCGCTGCAGTATTACACCTTTGTATCCCAGATATTGTCGGTCGTCAGATTTATAAAATACAGAAAATACTCCAGTTTTATAATGTACTCAAAATAAGTGTTGTTTCCATCCCAGCCTCCGCAGTGACATTCCATCGTGCGCTTTGCTCTATGACCCTTTACAACGTTTAACGTTTTAAAAACGAGTGTTTCATGATTTTCAAGATGGCTGTATGTTATTGTTTCTAAATATAATTGGAAAGGCGGAAAATGTTTGCTCGGGCTACACTTCTGAACTTCGTAACGTGGAATTGTAAATGAGATTTTAAGTTTAGTCTTTTTTCTCTGCTTTGGATTTTACTTAGTTAGAACTCAATATATGCAACAAATGTGAATTTTTAGAACTTTGTATTTCGTTTAGTCCTATTTATGTATGTTTTTTCATACCGTTATACCTACTCATTCCTTCCTCTAAAATATATCAATAGCTATTCTTGCAAACTATGCACACTGTGAAACGAGAGGGGTTGATTACTTCTTAGGCCAATTTTATTGTAGTTTTTTTTTCTTTATTGGCTAAAGTCAGGTCTGGCTTCAGCTACAGATGACAATGACTCACTGGCCGAGCTACACTTTTAAGCGATGGATTGAGTTATCTTTTTATAGTACATTGTTGAACGAGGGGTGAAAGTGACCGATTACATACGAGGGTGTCATTTGGGGCCCGAGGCGCAGCCGAGGGCCTTAATACACCCGAGTAAGGAATCGCACTTTCTCCCGAGTGATACATAGTGCTTTATACTACACCTACGAGGAAAATAATAGACAAATCATTTAATTGAAATTCATATCTATTAAAATTTTTACAATTCTCAAACTCAACTCAACTCTAAAAAACTCATGGTAGAATTTTTTCTCGCTTTTCCACTGTAGTAAATCTTCATAAAATGCTTTGTTGTATTTATCGATTTTTAGATTTCTCGGGACATTCATTTTTCACTATACACAGACATTTTGAATTCACACTGCTATCACCAATAGACATTTTGAGTTCTTAATATAGAGTAAAGTTTATGGTTTCTACTAAAAGCTTGTAAGTAATTTTATAAATTCAAAATTTAGATATAACAAAGTAGGTAATGCGACTCGCGCGAAATTTTTCATTTTTTTAAAATACGTAGGTATGACTTGCAGAAAACGCAAGTGGCCAGTAACCACAGACCAGGAACAACAAGATAACAATTTGTTTTTTTTTCTTAACTTTGTAATCAGTTTTATTATATTTCATAGAATAAGTATGTAATAAAATATGGAACCTCGTTTACTGATATATAGTTTAAAGAATCCTCTTTATAAAGATTATTATTAGTTATAATTTAGTCACTATTTTATACATTTTTCTAATTATTTATGTAAATGAAGCCTCAGCGTTCTTCATTTTGAAATTGCCGCGCCGTACACGTCACACAGCGCATATTTTATGACTTAGCTCTGTGGCCGTCTTGCGGTTGTCAAGTTTGACACTTGACAGGTTTGACATTCGAAATATAACGGTCGGACTTATAGGCAACTAAAAATTTATAAATTAATTTAATAAGTGAAATAATAGCTTTTATTGTTGTTTCTCTTTTAATTTCAGGTATGTAATTTTGTATTTAACACTTAGCGATATTCGCGTTACTATATTGTAAACAAGGGCATTAAATAAAACAACTCTTTTAATTTCAGAGCAACTCAACTAGTTTTTATTTCACAAGTACGAAAGTATTCATAAATCCCATTATATTTATTTATTAGATACTTACTATGAAAATAAAGAGTCTTGTTTGTTGAAACAGATTTCTATTTTTTTTTTTTATATAATTTTTTTAAGTATTGGTATTACTGAACTGATTTCATCAAAAATTAAAAAAAAAAACCACGTGTGTAATGGATTTTCATACAACTTTTCAGCCCGCTAAAGCACGTAAGTAATGAAATTTCATACATTTTTTCAGCCCGCAGATTTGTCTCCACGTAAAGACGTATTTTCTTTCTCGCTCTTTTTCGATATGACACAAATCAGAAGGTACTTTCCGAGCAGGTGTAGTATAAATTTTTTGTCAGAAAAAATGTGGTATATACCTACGAAGTAAGAGTCTATTGGAGTAAGATGTGGTCGATTTTGATATCTTTATCTGAATAAACTATTGTGAGACTCTTTCTATCTCTTTCTTTAAACATTATTAAACATGTACGACAGAAAGCAATATTTATGAAACAATTTCAAAGATTAATTTTACTCTATCTTAAACTTTTATTTAATCGATTGCATGGAACTGCTCATCACTACAAAGTTATATCTGCATTTTATCAGTTGTTATTGAGAAAAAGGTCGAACGTCTTTATTTGTTTTAAGTGTCTCGCGCCGCGTCCGGGGCGAGCGACCAGTCTTGACGACGGAGACAACACAAATTGATACAAATAATTTAAGATGGCCTTTTATCATGGAACTAGGATTTGCGACTTTTATAATTCCTACTTATTTGACATTTTACTTTATTGACATACCTATTATAATTATTGTATTGGAACGTAGTTCCTTATCGCGTGATGCGAAAGGGGGCTAGACGGAAAAAATTAAGACTAAATTGAACCGACACTTTTTTGAATGTGAATTTGGCATTGTGTTCAATATTTTCACACTACAATATTAGATCTCCGTAGCCTTGTGGTTTCTACAGTCGCATAAAGGTCGATGGCTCGAATCCCAGCTCGACAGACTGAATTTTCGAATCCCAACTCGACAGACTGAATTTTATATTTTCAATTTTATTTTTTAAATAATTTCTACATGTGGAATTTTTCCCTAATTTTTTTTTTAATAATAATTTATTATTAAAAGGAACTTCGTTCCAACCGAGTGTTCACGACACTCACGCATTTTGTTGTTGTGTTTTTTAATTCATTTTATTAGTGTTATAAGTATTTGCTAGTTATCGATGGTTCATTTGCTGAAATGTGATAAATTGGTGTTGGACTGCGCAATTTGTTTTGTATTGTCTCACAATTTGTTGTAATTGAAATGTATCTTTACCCACTATTGCACGCCATACATGACCATGCAATGTTTCCATAATATTGTAACACCATAATATTGTAACACCATAATATTGTAACACCATAATATTGTAACACCATAATATTATCGGTGTACGTGTATTGTTGCAATCAATAAACAAAGAAATTGTACGTGCATTAAATATCAAATATATCGACAAACGCAACGTTGGGAGACCTTCCACTAGATTAGAAGGACGATATCCAGCAAGTCGCTGGTAGCCCCATTACGTTCCCTCAAATATGGTTGAGCGAAGCAATGGCTGGGTCATGCGTCAGGCTCGTGAACGGGTGCCACCGGCGGGAATGGTAGCCCCATTCCCGCCGGTGGCACCCGTTCACTTTATGTCTGCCCATCTTAAGATAGAAGTTAGTCGGTATGCATTTTTGGAACTTCCCTCATTGTGGAAACACTGCATATATAGCATAAGTATTTACTGTATTGTAATTTTGTTTTGAAAAGAGCAACCCCCGAGTTTCTTGCTGGTTCTTCTCGGCAGGAAAGGCATTCCGAACCAGTGGTAGATTCATCGACTATTCAAAAGCACTTGTAAAAGTTTATTTGAATAAAAAATATTTCTATTCTATTCTATTCTATTATACAGGCGACAGAAGTTCGTTTCTTTGACGATTCTTCGTCCAGCAGTAGACAAAGGATCTTCAGCTTCCTATCACCTGAGATTAAGATGATGTATATGAGGTCTTACCTGATGGTTAGTGGCGATGCAGCCTTAAGATGGTAAAAGGCTAACTTGGAAGGGGTATGGCAGTGTATATTACACCCATGCACCTGAAGACAAATTTTTCCTCGATATTAAAATCAAATGTAGATCCACCTCTTGACTGTGCGTTGTTTGTAAGTCGCGGCACTTTTTAACCGACTCCAAAAAGGAGGAGGTTCTCAATTCGTCGGAATCTTTTTTTATACGCTTTTTATTAGCTTCACTTGTATGTTTGTAACAATGTTTGTAACCGACTTCTTTGGGCGCGATTTTGACCCACTTTGAACGGCCAGATTTCGTTCAAACTTTGTAGATTTACCGAGGACCGATGACAATACACTAATTTGATAAAAAAACAAAAAATAAATAATAGTTTAAAAAAACTAAAAACACGCTTTTTATAGAAAACCAAACTAAAAAATAGAAAATAAATTTTAATAAATTTAAATTAAGAATAGGGTCCAAAAATTTCAATAAATATAAATTAATAATAGTGTAAATAAAAAAAATGTATTTTATTTAAAAAAAAGCGTGGGGTGCTTTTTAAGATACTTATTATCAAAATGATAATCACTCTACTCATATCTGTCAATAAAATATTTATAACTATTGACACCATGCACCCCACGCTTTTTTAAAATAAAATACATTTTTTTTATTTACACTATTATTAATTTATATTTATTGAAATTTTTGGACCCTATTCTTAATTTAAATTTATTAAAATTTATTTTCTATTTTTTAGTTTGGTTTTCTATAAAAAGCGTGTTTTTAGTTTTTTTAAACTATTATTTTTATGTCTATGTTCACCGATTACTCGAAGACACCTGAACCTGATTTGGAAAATTCTTTTTTGTTTGAAAGGGTATACAGTTTCCCAGGTGGTCCCATTTAAATTTTATTGTTTGAAGTCAGGTTTTTAAAAATAATTATTTATGTTAAATTATAATATACTATCTTCAGGGGACACCACATTGCTATCCACGTATAAAAAAGAACTGGAAGCTCTCCCATGCGTGGACGCTACATACATAGTGCCAGCGCACAGACCACAGTTCGAGGCCTGGCGTTCGATTCTGGAGATTAAAAAAAAGGGGGATTCCAGCACTACCGTAATGAACCGAAAGGTGGCGGTTCTATCCTTTCCACCAACAAAAGCATTCGCAAAGAGGGTTGACGTCAGGCAGGCGGCCGGTCATAAAATTTCATGCCGAATCACTTACAACATGGCTTACAAGACATGTTGTGCCGATCCCACATAGCGTGAGACAAGGACAAGGAGATGATGGTGGTAATTATTGCTATAGTATGACCACTGCAATCAACTGCAAACTGGCCGATACTCGCTTGTCGCATCGATTGGCTGATACACGCTATGGGCTAACATGCATTGATAATTGTTACAAAAAGAACGCGATTAATTCACCCAATCAACACAAGTGATACTGTAGCAATGATTGATGCAACGTTTACAATCATTAGCAACCCATCAACGGCTCACTACTGAGCGCGGGTCTCCTCTCAGAGAAGGGTTATAGGTCATAGTCCACCACGCTGGCCCAATGCGAATTGGTGGACTTCACAAACCTTCGAGAACATTATGGAGAACTCTCAGATGTGCAGGTTTCCTCACGATGTTTTCCTTCACCGTTGAAGCAAGTGATAGTTAATTGCTTAAACGCACTTGACTCCGAAGAGTCAGAGGTGCGTACCCGGGATCGAACCTGCGACCCCCCGAATAGGAGACCACAGTCCTAACCACTAGGCTATCACTGCTTTACGTTTACAATACCTGCTACTTTTTATACGAGTAGGTATCGGAGAACACAGATAACCATAAGCTACCGCTGTGTTACAAGTACACAATCGCAGGTAGTTAACGTCTCATATTAATTACGCGGGATCAATAAAGATAACACAGCGTACACAGACACTAGATTAGAGCCGCAGTCCGCGGCTCAAGTCAACGTCAAAGAACGCTCCAGGAGGCACGTGGTTCGGATTACGCGCCGCGCTTGCGCATGCTTCGGAAGATTACATCTATAGAGATAGACAAGGATCTCTAGTATTTTATTTTTATTATACATCAAAATCAATTTAAATATTGTCTGACAGATATGTCTATTGTTTATGGATGCTCTAAGGTACAAAAAAAACAAGGTACAAACTAATACGACAAAGTAGGAATAGAATAGAATAGAATAGAAATGTTTTTTATTCAAATAAACTTTTACAAGTACTTTTGAATTGTCAATGAGTCTACCACTTAGGCTTACGGATCATCTTCACTGGTTTATATAGCAATCCTACAATGTGTGCAATCTACCCGAGATTGCACACATTGTAGGATTGTTTTTAGTTTGGGAAAACAGGGTTCCAACGAGATGTTTGAAAACTAGGGTTGAAATCTTAGGGCCTTTTTCACCACCTTCTGATAAGTGTCGGATAGCTTATTCGCATATTTTGTCTTTCTCACTTGACATAAAGTAAGAAAGTGACAAAATATGCGAATAAGCTATCCGACACTTATAAGAAGGTGGTGAAAAAGGCCCTTAGAGTATTAAACCAACACAATACTCAAAGATTGAAAATTACGTGAAAATATCTTTTCGAAACTTGGAAAGTTTGCGTTCAACAAAAGTAATGTCCTGACTATGAATATCGCGCAACACGTGGTTGACCGCAGCAAGGTACCTACTACGATGAGCGGGCACTGCGCTTCGCGGAGCTGAGCATAAGCAGACCCCGCGCGCTCAGCAACGGATACGACCAAAGAGTTCTACGTATAGAGCGGCAATTCGGAATATGAACTGTGTACAGTACCCGGCGATATATATTGCACATCGGCCTTTGGAATAAAACGCTATTTCTATTCCATTGCAAGGAAAGCTAGCCAGAAATGCACGTAGTAATTACTGAAATCTCTTCACAATCGGCGAGCACATCACGTAACATATATAAAAAAATGCAGTCGAACTGTGAATAGAATAGAATAGCGTTTTATTCCAAAGGCCGATGTGCAATATATATCGCCGGGTACTGTACAGTTTCAATCGCGCGGGCTGAGGTAGAGATGGGAGCCGGCATGGGAAATAAGGTTGCAATTCGCGCGACCGCGGCGGTCGCAGAGGCGTGCCGCGCCCCACTCACTGCTCGGTCGTTGGTTTTGAATAGAACAATAAATAATTTTTATTTCGTATCTAGTGTTACGAATTTCGATATTAATATCTAAATATTCACTAAAATAACTATACTTTTTGTTACTTACTTGAATATAAGCATTGTTGGCTTTTCAATTAGAAAGTTTTATCGCATAAATAGATGCCCGCGTCCGTACGTCGCGAGTGCCGTCGACCACACTAACAGTATTGTTCGGCATTAGGTACAACTCAGTTGAACATGGTAAGTGTTCGGAACACGTCATCTAGTAGGTACTACATTTATATCAGTGGCTATGACAGACGGTACTTGTAGTGACTGACGGGTAATCTACGAATCAACACTAATCTCTTGGCTATAAACTTGAGCTGTGGGTCTGTCTACAAACTATTGCTTCAGTGGCTGGTATTCAAGTGGTTAAAATGCAATGATGCAGCACAACACCATAAATTCAGCGAACTAGAGCGCTTGCGATGATCACAGTGATGCAATCAGACAATTCCACAGATGTTGTGTGTGTATTTTGACTATCTTTAAGTGGCATTCCTTCAAAAAGATCATAAAATGCTTCAAGAAGATGAAAGTAAATAGATACTTTATTTATTTATTCGATGACAAGCTAGTCCTTGACTGCGATCTCACCTGATGGTAAGTGACGATGCAGTCTAAGATGTTAGCGGGCTAACTTGTAAGGGGTATGGCAGTGAACATTCAACCCATACCCCTAATTGGTTTCTACACGCCATCGTGCCGGAACGCTAAATCGCTTGGCGGCACGTCTTTGACGGTAGATAGATACTTTCCGTGACAGCTTCAACCTGACTTCTCGCAAATAAAACGCAGTCACGTCGCGTCGTGACCGCGATCCATGCATCTCAGGTATCAAAATATCGACATACAAATAAAAATTCACCGTGGTGTTAGGGCCAGAGTGCACGGGTGATCAAAAATTGCATGTAATTTTAAATCGCGGGCGCCAGCCTACCACAGATCTCTCGAATATGTAAATAAAAGTAAGCCAAAAAGGCAAATTTTTGAAAGCACAACATAAATTCATGACTGATGTAAGTGATTTTTTTTTAAAGAATATCAGTCAAGTTGAACTTAACTATATCCTCCTCTACCCTCCAAATAAGCGGAAAGCTTGTGTTAGGAGTGGGTACGACAATAGTGCAACGGGTGGGATTCGAACCTGCGACCAGTTTTAAGTCCGCACCTTTAACCGTTGGGCTATTGAGGCTTTAAAATAAAATGACAAGTTTATTTTAAATTGTACCATTTATTTTTAAAAAAGCAAAACCGAGACAAAAGGCAATAAAGCACTGCGTCACGCCGAGAAACCGCCGAGCGTGACACTGTCACTCTCGCGACACTCCACATAAAGCACGTCTAATGACACGATGGCGTTTACTGTCTCGGAATGTCTCGTCTGTATGCAAATTAACTCTCCGCAGTGTTTAAATTTTGTCTCCATTGAAAAAAGAACTTCACTCAAAACAGATCATTGGAGTGGTTTTCTTATTATAGGTATTTACGGTTTGTACTTGTTACTCGGAATTTGATATTGTAACATGACGTTTTCTCCAAACGCATGGAACTTAAAATTCCATAGAGCTTAAAATAAAGTCGAACTTATTTAGTCCAAAGTCCAGCTTTATTTAGTCCAAAGTGCGGATTAGCAGATATCAAATATCTTTAAGAACATTAAGTAGAACTTTCAAGCTTGCAAATTTTAATACAAACAATACGGATAAAAAGAATAGGTATAATTGTATTGAGTGTTCAAGTTAATGATTTATTAACCTAATGGACACTCAATAAAATTTTTAATATATTGTTTGCTTTATCTCATAAGTCCCGATTTTTTCAAAAAACACGTCTACGTGCTCTAGGTTTCTAAATTTTCAAAATCTAATTTTTGGAACGTAAGTTCTTTATCGCGCGGTACGCAAGGGGGCTAGACGGAAAAAATTAAGGATCCGATACTCGACATATTTTTGAAACCGACACTTTTTTGTTGAATGTGAATTTTGCATTGTGTTCGGTATTTTCGCGATACTACATTCCCTAATTTTTTATAACTTATAAGTTATAAAAAATTAGGTTAACTTATAAGTTATAAAAAATTAGGGAAAAGTTCCACATGTAGAAATTGTTTAAAATAAAATTGAAAATGGAAAATTCGGTCTGTCGAGCTGGGATTCGAACCATCGACTTTGAACTGTTAGGCGACTGCCGGAGCCACTAGGCTACGGAGACTCAATGTTGTTCCGCGAAAATACCGAACACAATGTAATCGAAAGGAACTACGTTCCATCCGGGTGTCCCTTGACACCTCTCAAGTTTTTTTATTGCATAGTAGGTCCTAAAGTCTTCTGCGAGTTTATTTTGCAACTAATGTAGATTTCATACAGCATGGAATGACGATTTTTCTATATTATTATGATTACCATAGTAATCATACTCGTAGTACCTAATCTACGAGTATGATTACCATAGTAATCATACTCGTAGTAATCTACGAGTATGATTACTATTTAAAATCACTATCAATTTATGACATGAGTCACCTTTACGAGATACAACTTTGTTGCAGCAAATGAGCGAAATATTTACTGTTACATTGATCGAGGAAACAATATTCTAGTCTTATGGTGATTAGTTGAACTTCAAACAGCGGGTCATCGTGGCGAAATTAACCGATAGTTAAGCCAACGGTTAGTGTCGCGGCGGTGACCACCCAAGAGGACGAGATAACAGATAGCTCGAGTTGTGCGGCAGTAAATATGTTTAGTGCGGGCACAGTGGGGTGACCAGCACTCGAGGGACCTATAATTTTCAATTCAAATTCAAAATTATTTTTTTCACGTAGGCCAACATGTGGCTCTTATGACAAGTCATGACTCTACCACCGGTTCGGAAAGCGGATTCTGCTGAGAAGAGCCGGCAAGAAACTCAGCAGTTGCTCTTTTCAAAATAATCATTTTACAATATTATTATTATGAAGCTATTACATTGTAATAAGTTTTTTATACTATCTTGTGGGAAGCTCTTTGAGTAATAAACCAGCAAGGAAGCTGGATGCCAAGCCAAGCTATGCAACTTTGTTAGAATAAAATATAATATTTCCACAATGAGGGGAAGTTCAAAAAAAAAGTACTATAATTCAATTCATGTTAAGACGGGCAGACACAAGGTAGCCCCATTCCCAATTTGTGGTTGTGATCACATCACAAATTCAAAATTATTTTTCACTAGCTGTTGCTACAGCGCAGTGTTGGCAGAACCCCCACCAGGTGGACCGACGACATCAAACGGGGAGCCGATGAATGCAGGTGGCGCAAGACCGAGCTCTGTGGAAGTCCATGCAAGGGAGCTCTATCGGTTGAAAAAGAAGAATCTGATCTTAGTTTTCAAAAATCTCGTGGGAACTCTTTGATTTTCTGGGATAAAAATTAGCCTATCATGTCGATTTCAAATCAATTCGGTGGCTGTGTGATTGAAGGATGAACAAACAATCAAAGAGACTTTCGCATTTATAATATTAGTATAGATGTAGGCCAACTTTTGGCTTTTATGACGAGTCAAGACTCTATCGAAATCTAAATTCTGCTAAGAATAGGCGGAAAGAAACTCGACAGTTGCTCCTTTCAAAGCAAAATTTTTCAATTTAATTAGGTAGATGTTGCAATGTTAATAGTAAACATCTTGTGTGCAGCGGAATGCATAGCGAATTTTTCCCTTTCAACAAATAACTTCGAGTTGTGGAAGAATAAATGTGATTTTACACATTATTTTTTCATGGTAAATCCTAAATTCTTTCGGATATTATATTCAACCTCACCATAAAGATTTTGTTTTGCAACATGAATGTGTTACAAGTACCTATATGACGTTTCTAGTAGAAGGTTTCTCCTCGGTTGTGTTGAGTTACCGTCATATTGAACAATGAAAGTGCACTAGTAGAGTGCAGCTGTGAGTTCACACGCTCGTGCAATATCACTTCCTTAGTTGGCTATCCGCTTTAGGGCTCGTTTCTGGACATGCGTCGCGCGGTTAACTCAAACATATAGCCAAGTATGAGAGCGTTCATGCAGAAGCGTTCTGACGTAGTACGCGGTGACGCCCCGCGCGACGCGACGCACCACGCACCGCGTGTCCAGAAACGAGCCCTAAGATTTTTGCCATCATCGAAATAATAATGAGAATTTCTCTACAGAATAACATAGTTACTACATATTTTGAAATACTGCACTCGTTGTAGTAGGTATACATATAGTTAAGTGCAGAAAAAGGAAAAAGATTAAAAAAGTGCGTGCGTACAAAGTACACATGTCAGAAGTGAAACTTCTTTTCGACACTTCCGTTGCATACTTGCGTGACGTTACATTTGTAAAAATTTTACCCTCATGCGCCTAAAGAAGTTTCACTTCAAAAATTGCGAAAATGTGACAAAATACGAGGCACCAGTATTTTGTCACGTTATAAATCGGTTAGATATTATTACAACGGTGGACTTCCGCCAGCATCAGTTTATTTATCGATTTCCGTAAAGGACACAATAAATAATTGCCACCCTACTGCGGATGAGCGTGCGCACACACATGCGTTGACAGCGAAATGCGCGCGCCGATCGATTTACTGTGCTCAAAAATACACAGCTATCTTCAACTCTAATCATATATGACATAAGGTTGAAAATCTTTACTATTTCGAGGAATGTTGCAGTGCTAAGTATGGTTTGTAAACTGAGTTTAAACTTTATGACCAATGGCAATGAAGGTGAAATTATTGTGTGAACTGGAATATTATACTATTGCGTTAATTTTAGAAACTGCGCAAACATCCGTTGTCTTTTTGCCCTGCTACGGCAATAAATATTTATACTCTTACTCAGATTCATAAAATACGAATGCTGACTTATCACAAAAACGAACACAAGTAATTTTTTTTGAAAATTTGTAATTGCTCATTTCCATGTCAATATCTTTTGTTGCTATCTTAAGTATTGATGGTACGTTGTTGATTTTACTAGGTATACTTAATAATTGACTATGTAGGCTTATTGAATACTAGCTGATGCCCGCGACTTCGTCCGCGTGGATTTAGTTTTTAAAATCCCTCGTGAACACTTTGATTTTCCGGGATAAAAAGTAGCCTATGTCCTCAACTATAGTACCCATGCAAAAAATCACGTCGATCCGTGGCTCTGTTGTGGCATGATTGAAGGAAAAACCAACAAACAAACACACTTTCGCATTTATAATATTAGTATGATTAGAATATTAAATTGCATAGGAAAACACTGTAGCATTAAGTCCATACGATGTATTACATCCATACCTACTATGTAGCATGTAGGTATAATGATCGTTTGGCAAAATCTGACGCCTTTGGAGTAGTTTGACTTTGACAAAATAGGGCTATCCACGATGGCTATATCTATATATATAAAAGAAAGTGGTGTTAGTTACACTATTTATAACTCAAGAACGGATGAACCGATTTGGCTGAAAATTGGTGGAGAGGTAGCTTAGAACCAGGAGACGGACATAGGATACTTTTTATCCCGTTCGACGGCGTTTCCGTCAAGTCACTATAAAACGTGGTATAACAAAAACGCATCTGACATGGAATAACAAAACGCAAATGACAGTGGAATAACAAAACGTAAAAGACAGCTAAACGTAATTTTGTCTTTGGTTAAGTATGGTAAAAAATTTGACAATTATAAAAAGTGTTATAATAAAGCATTACTGATATTATGAATGCGAAAGTGTGTTTGTTTGTTGGTTTGTCCTTCAATCACGTCGCAACAGAACAGCGGATTGATGCGATTTTTTGCATGGGTATAGTAATGGATGTAGTAGTGGTTCCTCAGACCAGGAGAGCTACTTTTTATCTCGGATAATGAAAGAGTTCCCGCGGGATTTTTAAAAACTAAATCCATGCGGACGAAGTCGCGGGCATCAGCTAGTATACGATAAAGTACGCCTGCCAGCTTAAGATGAGCCGTTCATTCAAAGTATCTTGTAGATTCCGGGGTTCAAGTTATTTGGACCTTATACTGAAGATCGTGATGTCTATAATTTCTGAACTACGAAATTGACGACCTTGAAATAATTACAGGACAATCTCTAAAAAACCTGCTTTCTAACAAAAAAAGAATGGATTAAATCGGAATACGCCTTAATGAATTACAGCGAAATACACATTTTGACTTTCATCCCCTCTCCCAAGGGAACCGCGCTGAATTTCGGGATAAAAAGTATCCTATATTATACCTCGTAGTATTAACTTAAATCGTGCCAAGTTTCATTTAAATCTGTCCAGTAGTTTTGGCGTGATGCGCGGCCAAGATACAGACAGACAGACAGACAGACAGACAGACAGACAGACAGACAGACAGACAGACAAAAAATTAAAAAAAAAATTGTTTTGGCTTCAGTATCGATTATAGAGTGCCCTCAAACAAAAATTTTCAAAATATCTTCAATGTACAGAATTGGACCTGTTACAGTTTTATTATATTATAGATATAGCAAATGGTTAGAATATAAGATACACTTACCTTGGTATCAATTTATTTCACGTTTGGGTGGTCTGCTATTCTTATCTGTAACACAAACAAAGCCCGTCTGAATCATATATACGTAATAATATATTAATATCCTAAATTTATTAGTCCTTCGAAGCCTAAAACATTGGGGTGCCTGGAGCACTTCAGCCGTCCTCTGTGCCAGATCTTTTTTCACGTACTCCCAAACTGTGGAAACAACTCCCATCGACGGTGTTCCCACTTAATTACAACATGGGGTTATTCAAGGGGCGGACAACAAATTCCTAAAAAGCCCGCAACGCATTGGTGGTGCTTATGGTGCTAATAAGATGTTAATCACTTAACATCAGGTGACCCGCCCTCTCGTTACTTCATATAAAAAAAATATCTGAGTCTTTGGTAATTAATAATACCTACTTAGGGGCGATTTCATCGACGTTAAATAAGACTCATCCCAGCGTTTTGATATATTGGTAGATTTCAATACAAAAACTGTCAGAACGCCCAATTTATTTCTAATTAGCTGATGCCCGCGACTTCTATCCGCGTAGATTTAGTTTTTGAACTCCCTTGGGAACTCTTTGATTTTCTGGGATAAAAAGTAGCCTAGATGTCACCCTCCAGGTCCTTAACTATACCCATTCACAAAGTCACGCCGATCCGTATCTGTTGTGGTGTGATAGAAGTACAAACCAATAAACAAACAAACTTTCGCGTTTATAATATTAGTATGAAGTATGATAGTATGATTACTAATTTTAATTTATTTAATTAAATGACAAAAATTTCTGAACGAACCAACAATGACACCAACAAAATATTAAACTTTAAATACGCGATAATCTGAGTAATATGGATTATAATTATTATGTATGTTGTCGATTCAAATTACCCTTAATTCAATACGTGCTACGTGCGTACATGGAGATTCTTTCTGAAAAGTATCTCAAGGTCTTACTTTTTACTCTTACTCTAAATTATCTATTTTTTCGTGTTCTTGAACTGAACCACTCATCGATTTTTATTTCCATTATTTTTATGCCAACATCTATATATAAGTATAAAAGAAAGTGGTGTTAGTTACACTATTTATAACTCAAGAACGGATGAACCGATTTGGCTGAAAATTGGTGGAGAGGTAGCTTAGAACCAGGAGACGGATATAGTATACTTTTTATCCCGTTCGACCGCGTTTCCGTCAAGTCACTATAAAACGTGGTATAACAAAAACGCATCTGACATGGAATAACAAAACGTAAATGACAGCTAAACGTAATTTTGTCTTTGGTTAAGTATGGTAAAAAATTTGACAATTATAAAAAGTGTTATAATAAAGCATTACTGATATTATAAATGCGAAAGTGTGTTTGTTTGTTGGTTTGTCCTTCAATCACGTCGCAACAGAACAGCGGATTGATGCGATTTTTTGCATGGGTATAGTAATGGATGTAGTAGTGGTTCCTCAGACCGGGAGAGCTACTTTTTATCTCGGATAATGAAAGAGTTTTCCCGCGGGATTTTTAAAAACTAAATCCATTCGGACGAAGTCGCGGGCATCAGCTAGTAATATAATATTATCGTTTTACTTTTACTTTTGGAGTACGGAACCCTCGGTGCGCGAGTTCGACTCGCACTTGGCGGGTTTTTTAATTATGAATTCTGTGGTATAACGAACAACGGAACACGAGTAAAAATGATTCTCTTAAAACATCTATACTTATAATAAAACTGTAACTGGACGATTTCTGTACATTTAATCTATTTTGAAAATTTTAACCGGGGGATGCTTTATTATCAATACTGATCCCAAAACAGATTTTTATTTAATTTTTGTCTGTCTGTCTGTCTGTCTGGGCATCACGCAAAAACTACTGAACGGAATTGTATGAAATTTGGTATATATATATTTGATGAAGATCTCATAAATATTATCATATTATTATTATGAGATCTTCATCAAAATTAGACAAACTATGTCTGATATTATACACTTTTAAATAAAAAAGAATAATTAAAATTGTTTCAAATTTGACGGAATTATGAAGTAAAACCGATAAAAACTTTCATCCCCTATCCTGGAGGAACCTTATTGTTTATCAGGATAAAAACTGTCCTATATGTTGACTCGGAGTATCATCTACTACTATACAGGGCCTAGATGATTATACCATTGTGTTTGTTTTGTAGCCTACCCGTGCGAAGCCGGGGCGGGTCCACTAGTTTCACATAATAAGGTAGCAGTACACGAGGCAGTTCATTAATGAGGCGAGTCACGACATCGGCTCGTCAATAAACCGCAATCATCGACCGATTGTCTCTATCGATTCAGTTGAGGGAACCGTGCCGTGTATCCCCATCTTTAAATAATAGATCAACTTTGGGGACGTGAGCTATTTCTATTCCACATAGCCGATGCCCACGGCTTTCTCTGCGTGGATTGAAAGAAATGCGTGCGTGGACGAACAAGCTATAATTTAGCAAAAACTAAACCTACTTCAATATACCGAAATCCTTACAAATATTGTAAATGCGAAAATGTGTTTGTTTATTGGTTTGTTGGTTTGTCCTTCAATCACGCCGCAACAGGGCTACGGATCGACGTGATTTGTTGCATGGGTATAGTTGAGGACCTGGAGAGTGACATAGGCTACTTTTTACCCGGAAAATCAAAGAGTTCCCGAGGGATTTCGAAAACTAAATCCACGCGGACGAAGTCGCGGGCATCAGCTAGTAAAGAATAACTGAAAATGGAAAAGTGTCCATATCTTGAAAACTACTGAAGCGATTTTGATGAATCCTTTACTGTTCACTACGTTGAAGTAAATGTAAGCAAATTAAAAAGAATGATCACAATTCGATTAATAGTTTCGGAGAAATGCGTGGACAAACATTCATACATTTACTAAAAAATTTTGTATATTTGTTTGGAAGCCATAATAGATTATCATTTATGAAAATATTTTGCAGCTCCAATGATATTACGCACATTACGTGTCGAATTGATAACCTCCCTTTTTTGAAGTCGGTTAGTAAAAAGCAGGGGGTCCTCAAAAAAAAATTCATCGCATATACAATATATTTTTTTTGCGCTCTCTTGTTGAACAAATAACTATTTTATACAACCAATAAAATACAATTTTAGGAATAATAGGTACAAGCTAAGCAAGTCCACGGCATTTTGAAGTCGCTAAAAGAGACACAGGTCTCTTCAATCAACCAACCGATAGATGACCCACACAGGTAGGCACCAAGTAAACGCACTCGTATTCATTAATAAGATCGCCTTTGCATTGCTTTTATTTTTTTACTTGTTTTTGAGTTTACAGTGTAGTTTTGATTTTCTTTTTTTCAGTAGGTGTGCAATAAGCGATGTCTAAGAAAGCCTGCTGATGGTCATTGGGGTTCCAAAGTGCTGGGGGGCGACCCCGCACCGAGAAGCGCAGTTTTGGAAGACCCCCCTCTAGATGAATCGACGACATCAGACGAGTCGAAGGGATACAGGCAGCGCATGACCGAAGCCTGTGGAAGTCCATCTAAGATGACTTTGTCCAGCAGTGGACGTCTATCGTTTGGTAATAAAGAAGAAGAAGAAGAAGAAAAGAAAGAAAGAGACCAAGATCCCTTCTCTACTAATATTATAAATGCGAAAGTCGTGTCACGGATCGACGTTATTATTTGTATGGGTATGGTTGAGGACCTGGAGAATAACATAAGCTACTTTTTATCCCAGAAAATAAAGGGTTTCTACGGGATTTTTAATATCCAAGTCCAATTCTACGCGGACGAAGTTGCAGGCAAAATAACAATAATGTGAATATATCGGGCAATATGTTAAAAAATAGCAATATGTAGGCAGTGTCGATTTATATTACGACAGGCCGCGGCCGGCGCGGGGATCGGTGTTCTGTTGATTGAATCGATAGGGCCGGGACAATCGGCCGATGATTGCCGCCTTGATGAGCCTGTGTCGTGACTCGCCTCGCAATCTACGCTGAGCTTTGCATTGCTATTTACAATATATTCTAATTTGTTGTGCATAAAGAAATATACTAATAGGACAGTAATAAAGCAGTCTTAGAATAGTGGTTAGGACTGTGTTAGGTCTCTTATTCGGCGGTTGGAGGTTCGAGGCACGCACCTCTGACTTTTCGGAGTTATGTGCGATTAAGCAATTAAATATCACATGCTTCAACGTTGAAGGAAAACATCGTGAGGAAACTTGCACACCTGAGAGTTCTCCATAATGTTCTCAAATGTGTGTGACGTCTGCCAATTCGCATTGGGCCAGCGTGGTGGATTATCGCTTATAACTTTTCTCTGAGAGGGAGACCTGTGCGCAATAGTGAGCCGTTGATGAGTTGCTGACTCAATTCACATAACATAATAATTATGTGGTAAATATATGTCCGAATATAAAAATAAATAAAATAAAAAATATACCATCGGTTAATTGCAAGTACTATAATATTAAAATAAAATACCCCTACATGAACAAAACCCTTATAATTCTTGTTTCTCTTTCCTGTGTTTGAACTTCGAAGCTAACATTATAAAAATGTAACTAAATACACAATCAATTATTGTATTATTGTCTGATAATCTATCTATATTATATAAAAGAAAGTGGTGTTAGTTACACTAATTATAACTCAAGAACGGATTAACCGATTTGGCTGAAAATTGGTGGAGAGGTAGCTTAGAACCAGGAGACGGACATAGGATACTTTTTATCCCGTTCGACCGCGTTTCCGTCATGTCACTATAAAACGTGGTATAAGAAAAACGCATCTGACATGGAATAACAAAACGCAATGACAGTGGAATAACAAAACGTAAATGACAGCTAAACGTAATTTTGTCTTTGGTTAAGTATGGTAAAAAATTTGACAATTATAAAAAGTGTTATAATAAAGCATTACTGATAATATAAATGCGAAAGTGTGTTTGTTTGCTGGTTTGTCCTTCAATCACGTCACAACAGAACAGCGGATTGATGCGATTTTTTGCATGGCTATAGTAATGGATGTAGTAGTGGTTCCTCAGACCGGGAGAGCTACTTTTTATCTCGGATAATGAAAGAGTTCCCGAAGGATTTTTAAATACTAAATCCATGCGGACGAAGTCGCGGGCATCAGCTAGTTATTTATATTTTTAAAATAAATCTTTTCACTAAGCGCAACACAAAGAGCGTGAAAGAGCATAAAAAAACCGCGCAATAGATAGTTTGTGATTACAATGCAGCCAAAACATTTGACGGTCGTTTAGGGTTGTCGATTAGTACTAGTAATAAAATAAGAGATGGTCAAAACACAAACTGCAAAAAAGCTGTTCGTTTATTTAGATTAACACATAGTAATTGTGTTGTAAAAGAGCAGTGATAGCCCAGTGGTGAAGACTTCAATCCTTCAACGCCAGGGTTCAATATATATTTATTTATATTTTTTGGAACGACGTTCTTTTTGGACTTTTCGGATGGGGGCTAGACCAAAAAATGTATAAGAATTTACCGTCACGGCCCTTGTTTCTTTCATTAATTATACACCATCCAATAATGCTTTGGTGGCGCAGTGGTTCAAAGGAAGAAACTATCGGTTCGGGGGTTCGAATCCTGATATCAGATCATGTCTGTGTTCTTTTTTAATTTTTGGAACGAAGTTTTATAGGAGAGAAATTCCGAGCAAACGGCAAAATTTACTAATGCCATCTTTTGTGGGCAGCGTGAACTTGCTTTCATGTCTATTGTTTTTATGACATGGTTCTAACATGTGGTGAGAGATGGCGTTGTTTCTGAACTTCATTCCAGTCGAGTGTTCCATGACACTCAAGCATTTTTTATTTCAAAATTATGTTAAGTCTGCCAATCTGCAGTTGACCAGCGTAGACTATGGCCAAAACTCTTCTCATTTTCACCTGCGAACCCCCGAATAGGAGACCACAGTCCTAACCACTAGGCTATCACTGCTACGAGAATCGCGATGAAATTGATGAAACTTTTTTCCATTAAATACCAAGGTTAAGTGCATATAAAGATATGCCAATCGTCGGTAGCTGGCAGCCTATTCTACTGTGATTTCGATTCCAAAGGATCTTTAAGTGTATAGGTTCCGTCACGTAAAAAGAACGCCGAGGGACATTGAAGGGGATATGTTTGTGCACGGGTACAGACGCACTAGGCTATTATTTTATAAATAAGTGTAATTGTTTTACTGTAGAGTCATAATAGGTACTTTATCAGCTACTTTGTACTTTGGAATACCTTCTGAATACCACCAATTTAATTGATAAATCGCTCGATACGCAGGTAAAGGGTCAGCGTTATTATTAGGTGCCGGGTCCTGTAGTTTGAACTTCAAACATACCATACCATTCATATTTTAAGAGTTATTGCACTTTTCTTGGCAAACGGTAATGAGAAAGCATATGAATTTATGAAAATATTTGATATTTGTGAAAATAGCATCAGATATCTCAGCCAGACATGCACAAAGATTCGTTTCGACGCAAATATTGGTATAAGGTATATATTTTATCTTTATCGTCTTCGTATACTTTTTCAACCTCCTATGGAAAAAGGGCGGTGTTGTAAGTTTCACCGCCTTGTCTGTCTGTGTCATCGCAATGCTTTAATGGATAGACCGATTATAAATTATATAGAATGTGGCGTTTTCATCATGTAATGAGTGCTAATAATTTATGAGTTTCGTACCTCATTAATATATTTATCAGGTAGATAATAGTTCAGTCAGTTATGTATTAGTATTTTCAACATTAAACATTTATCGGTTTTGTATCTCATTTTATTTAACAGGTCTTCTCAATGAGAGCAGTTATTTTTTAATTTATTTTAATTTAATTTGATTATTAATTATTACTATGTAGTTATGTTACTACACATCGAGGTTTGGAAAGGGATACTCGCCGCCACGCTTTTAAAACGTCATATCTGCCACAGAAAGCGACAAAATGACACATAGGTTTGTGTGACAGGCACGATGCTCTACGTAGCCGACGCTGGCCAGTAGTCTTATTCTACATGAATACTGCCGTTTCGTAGCAAAGTCGATGTTGGCAGCCCTACGGAGTATTGAATAGAATCAATGCACTTGCGGAGCGCGGCGCGTCGGCCGAAGACAATTAAAACTCAGAACACCTCTCTGCAGCGTCGGTTCTGCTGAAAGGATGCCACAATAAAAGCAAGAGCGCACGGAATCGCTAATGTCTAATGCAATTGTAGCGAGTGCTGTTCATAGAGCGAAGGGCGTATGCCTCGGCGCTGCGAGGGATGTGCCTGGTTACTTAATACTTTCATCGATATTTTATCTTTTTTTTGTTTAATACCAAAGCCCGGTTACTATAGCCAGAAAGAATAAAAATAGTCCTATAATTGTGGAGGACAAGCTAAATGATGGATGGCTCAATTATATAAATAGCTGTTGCCTGCTCAATACAAATTAATAAAATGAAAGAGAATTAAAGGGAAAAATATTGTAAAATATAGTTCTTGAAAATAAAAAGTCCTCGAACGTAAAAAAGGATCTACAAAAACAATATTATTTAATAACTTCTGGAAGGAAATTGTTAGGTGCTAAAATATATCACTATCGATTAATTAAAGCAATAAAAAGCTATCAATTTTATTAACAAAGAACCGATACCTTATATGGTATGAATTAAAGCGTGATGATACGTATTTTATTACAAGTATAAAAGTCATACCTACGAGTATGTAATAGTACCAATCCGATACCATTATTAATATTGACTGAAAAGAGTCTTCTCTATCACCACCACCCATCCACCCCACAAACAATTAGATCGTATCGCATCAACTCTGTCAATAATAGCACTGAGTATCGATATTGAATACCGATAAACACACAACCCTACACGCCCCTTCAGTGCTTGTCATTAAGGGTGATCCATCAAAACGTCCGCTAGGATTTAGGGGGTTCGACGCCTGCGCCGTAGCTTCGGGGTTAAAAGAGAAAAGGGAGGGTTATAGCCGGAGAGCTAGTGAAAAAAATTTGGGAGGTACTCTAACTTAAATAGTATAATAGCCGATAGAAAACTTTTTGACGTGATAACGTCTTATAAATCGATGAACACCAGCTGCACGCACGAAAAAGTGTCTAGTTCCGCCGGAGCGGAATGCAAGCGGGTGAAAGCGAGAGCGCGGAACAAGCGATAGAGAGGCAGGATCGGCCCAGGTGTTGGCTTGTGACCGCGCCGCCGCGCGCCCGCCTGTCATCGTCAATGTTTCTTTATGACGTTATCACGTAAAACTATCGTCCGTAAACCGACTTTACAGACAACCAATTTTTTAACTGCGTTAGTTGCCAAGAAAATTCCAAAAAAAAAAGAAGTTTGTTTACCCGAGATATACTTAAATCGTGGTAAAAAAACTTCTTTTTTTCTTTGACCTTTGTCATTCTCCGAGTCCTCAACAAACAACGCAAAAAATCACTTCAATCCGGTGCTCTTTACTGTAATAATACCTATATTAGAAGAACAAATCAACATACAAACACACTTTAACATTTATAATATTACTTAGATTACTTAGAAGGGATAACTTAACCTTGCAACTCTAAAATTGCAAACCAATATATATGGGGAATGTAAATTGTACGCCTTGATCAATCAATTGGAAGGAAGTTGATGAATTCTCGGAAAGACGTGTTTTATAACGCTCGGCAAAAATAAATCGTTTAAAATAATTAATTGTTGTTTACGGTCTACTTAAGTTGTGAAATTGCATTCAGCTTCATAAAATATAAACATTTAGTGAAGAACGCGAGTGGCAGAGTTATTTTAGTGTATAAGTTAATCAAATTATCTGGTTACGGGTGCGGCGGTTTGCTAACGTCGTGACAATGAAGTGTCTTGCTTGCCCAAAGGAGCTACGCAAAGACGACCTCATAAACTGTGTGGCCTGTAATGGCAAGTACCATTATCAATGCTTAAATATGACCTCGTCTTTCTATAAAGAGCAATATGTAAGCATCAAGAAATCATGGCGCTGCCCGTCATGTGAAAACGTCACTACGAGGCGCAAGGGTACTGACACACCGGTGAGACAACAATTTGTGACCTCTGACACAATATCACAGCTCGATATGTCTTGTGATGACTTGACGGGTCATATGGCAAGCGATAATATTAGTGAACGTCCTACTCAAATCGAGGCCCAATTGGGAGTTATTTCGTATCAACAGTTCGCCTCTCTCCTGGATTCGAAACTTGAAGATATGAAAGCCTGCTTAACAAGAGAAATTCATAATCAAATAAGCTGTGCTCTTGAGAAATTGAAATCCGAATTCACAATGACAACAGACTTCTTATCCAATCAAATTAGTGATCTCAACCAGGAAGTAAATAGTTGTAAAAATAAATTTAAGGACTTAGAAAATGAAAACTCTACTTTAAAGAAGTCAATTAATCAACTTCATAATATTGAGCTAAACGCCAGGGAGCAATCAAACTTGGCCAACGACATTCAAATCACGGGAATCCCAGAATTTGAAAATGAGTCACTGACCCACATCGTTACCACAGTTTCAGCTAAGATAGGCCTTAAGATTGAGGCACAAGATATTGTCAGTTCGAGCAGAGTCGGCCCTAAGCGAGCTGCTGACCCATCAAGTGCAGCACATTCCTTTCGTTCGCGACCTGTTGTCGTGCGACTTATGCGTCGCACCACTCGTGATGAACTGCTTAAAAACGCGCGTGTCCGTCGCGGCACAACTACGAGTGACCTCGGCCTGCCGTCGCACGAGCCCAAGCGATTCTATATTAACGAAAGGCTTACAAAAACTAACAGGCAGATCTTTGTCAAGGCGCGAGACGCTGCTCGTACGGCAAAATGGAGATTTGTGTGGACAAAACAGGGCAGAGTGTACGCCAGACGCTCTGAGTCCTCTGACGTACTTCTATTGCAAACGGAAAGTGACGTCGATAAAATATTATGCGGTCATGATACTCCTCAGATTGTTGTATAATTGCACTAGTTCTTATTTTCTTTATTCTTATTACAATAGGAAGGAAACGATTGCTTCGTCGTATAATTATTATGTTTTAATTATTTTACTAACATTAATTGATTTATCTTGTTTAAACAATGGGCCTCTTCTTGTTGACAGATATTTAGACATTGTTAAGGTAACTTTCTGTATGCACTTTATATATATACTTAATATACTCACAGCTTTTCGAATAATACCTACTTGCAAAGTCCTGTTAATTATATTGGTTAATTGTTTTTTTTGGGTTGTATGCATGGATATAATATTTCTTTGTTTGCCTCTGTTTCTATTTGCTAATTTGATGAATAAATTGGTGTATAAAAAGTTTGTATTTCACGCTTGTGTTTTTTCCAAAACACATAATGTGGAGATAAAGCCTTTGACTTGTAACAATATGCAAACTACTTTTGTCTTTTTATTTAGCAAACATTCAATGTATAATATTGTAACTTGTAACAACATTGTAACTTTTTTGTATTTGTATATTTATTTAACAAACATAATTTTTTTATTATTACTTTGTACTATGTTATGTCTATATTTGTTTCTGTTTCTACTTGCTAATTTGATAAGTAAAGTGTATAATAAGGTTGCATTTCACATTTGTTCTTTTTCTAAAATAAAATCAACATTGCCACATTCCTTGGATATGTCTCATATAACACATAATGTGGAGATGGGACCATTGGCTTTTAACAATACGCTGACTTCTTTTGTCTTTGTATTTAGCAAACATTTAGTGTATAATATTATAACTTGTAACATTGTAATTTTATTGTATTTATATATAATTATACTTAAGAAACATAATTTTTATATTAATTGTTACTATGTTGCATGCCAATGGAAAGCATTATATGGAAGGTATTATTATTTAGTTTTGTATAATTTTAAAAGTTAATAAGTCTAAATTTCTTAAATTGTTCAACGCAGGTTCACTTGCTACTAAACACGACGAGTTCACAGTTGCATTACATTCCCATAAACCTGACATTTTGGCTATAAATGAAACATGGATCAAAATAGGCGAAGATGCGCGGGCACCTGTTGTTCAGGGTTACAAACTCATTCACCTACCACGATCACCGAAAGTTAGGTCACGAGGGGGTGGTGTGGGATTTTACGTTAGACAAGGCCTTAAGATTCGCAAGTGTGTACACCCGCCAGGACCTGCTGAGGTTGAACAGATGTGGATATCGCTTAGTATAAATCTACACCATATCTTAGTAGGTACTGCTTACAGGCCGCCTTGGCTTGACTTGGACACATTTCTTGATACACTTACGGAATCAGTTTTGTTCTTCAACAACTTCGATGAAATTATCTTACTAGGAGACTTTAACGTCAACTTATTAAATAGTGGCAGCTGCAGTTCTCAACGACTAAATAATTTTCTAACCTGTACAAGTCTACAAAACTATGTTACAGGACCCACACACTTCAATACCCATAGTAATACTCTCATAGATATTTTTTGTGCAAACATTCCAATTATTAATCTTAAAATTCATCATAACCCTGAACTTGGTGGCCATGCTATGATTATAGCAGAAGTTAAAATAAAAAAGCCTAAGATACCATCAAAACGCGTAACCTATCGCCCGATAAAGAGAATCAACATGGTAGAATTTAATAAAGACCTCGAGAACGTAAACTGGCATGCTATTATCAACGATGTCAGTGTTGACCATATGGTGGAGTCATTTAACAAAATAATTTTAAATATTTTCAATAAACACGCACCTATAACAACATTCCAAACAAAAGATCAATACAGCCCTTGGTTGACCAGCAATGTTCGTCTCATAATGAAACTGCGTGATGAAGCTCATACAAAATACAAAGCGTGTAAGACAGATAACAAAAAACGCGAATACCAAGAGCTAAAATATCTTTCTCATTTTAGCGCTCTCAGTGAAAAAAAAGCTTATTATGATCATCATATAAACCTACACCTGCGCAATTCGAGTTACTTATGGAAAAATCTGAAAAAACATGTCTTACCTAATTTCAAAAATACTTCTGATCTTCCAGAACAATTTGATAACCCGAATGCAATAAATGACCATTTCTTAAACATACCTGGCAATAATAGTATTGACGAGTCCTTGTTGGCACACTTTGTGTCACAGAAATTTTCCGCGGATAGTAGCTTTCAAATCAGAACAGTTCATGAAAATGTTGTTGCAAAAATTATATTAGGGATCAAATCAAATGCGCAAGGGATAGATCAGGTTAATATGGATATGATTGTTCTCACATTACCCACTACCCTTAACGTCATTACAGCTATAGTTAACAAATCTATTCTGTCTTCGAAATTTCCTTCACTTTGGAAAACAGCTCTAGTCTTACCTTTGCCTAAAATTAACAACCCTGAAGATATAAAAGACTTACGCCCAATAAGTATTCTTCCATATATTTCTAAGATACTTGAAAAAGTTATCTACAATCAAGTTATTAAGTATTGCGAGGACAATAATATTTTACCGTATTTTCAATCGGGTTTCAGGAAACATCGTAGCACATCTTCTGCTCTTTCTGACGTTATTGATAACATACTCACTTTTCAAGATTCCGGTAAGGGTAGTTTTCTTGCGTTGTTGGACTTTTCACGAGCGTTTGACTCAATTAATATAAAACTAATGCTAGCCAAACTATCGTACTACGGATTTTCCTCAAGTACTGTTAAATGGTTCGCTAGCTACCTTATGGACAGAACGCAACAAGTGGTTATCCGGAAAAATGATGGAAATGACTTGGTATCTTCACTTAAAGCTGTCAATAGAGGGGTCCCACAGGGTTCCATTTTGGGACCACTATTATTTATATTATATTCTGCCGACATAATCAACTGCATAGAAAACTGTCAGTATCATTTATATGCTGACGACCTTCAAGTATATGTACCTGCTGATCACGAAGACGTTAGTTCTGCAATTAACCAGATGAACAAGGTTCTAAACAACATCTCACGATGGTGTCAACAAAATGCTCTTATCCTTAATCCCCTTAAGTCTAAATTTATGGTCATGGGTACTAAGAAGCAAGTCAGTAAAATACTAGTCCAACAACCAAAACTCTGCATTGACGGAGTAAACATTGAACATGTACATGAAGCACGTAATCTTGGACTGCGAATGGATGAAAACTTACGCTTCGAAGAACACGTAATTGATCTTGCCCGGAACTGTTTTTATAGACTTAAAGTTCTGTATAAGATTAGGCCTTACATTAGTATTAACCTCAGAATTAAACTTTGTGACACACTAATTTTGTCAAAATTAAATTATTGTTTAACAGTTTATGGACCATGCTTGCTAAGTAAATCGTGGCGATTACTTCAGCGCGTACAAAATGCTTGCGCTCGTTTTTGTTTTCCTATTCCGCCAAGATCACACGTTACTCCTTTTTTAAATGAACACAATATGCTAAAAATGAAAAACAGATATAATTTACTTTTAGGCACTCTATTGTTCGGTGTTGTTAAATCCCAAAAACCTGAATATCTGTATTCGAAATTGAAATGGCGCGAGCCAAGCTTTGGGCTTAGGGCGATGGTGCCACTTTTATCAATGCCACGCCACCGGTCGGCAGCATTTCGTGGCAGCTTTAAATATCTTGCCACGAAATGCTGGAATGACATCCCTCCACCTTTTCGCAATGCAAGCTCTAAATTTGTTTTCAAAAAACTTTTCAGAGAACAGTTATTAATAACACAAAAAAACGAATAATCATATTAAAATACATAGTAAGATAGCCGTGGTAGTACATTTACAAATAATAAATTTAAAAAAAAAAAGGAAAGGACATTATCGATTCAATTTTATAATACAATTTATATTTTACCTAATAAGTTATTTTCATATGTATAATATTTATTTACTTTAAATGACTACCCTCTTATTCGGGCCCTAGCAGAATATCAGCGCTGTGGTTACATATGTATCCACAGCATTTAGCTGAGCTAGAACCCTTTCATTGGCATGACACATAGTAGACACTAGTTAAGTTAGATTGTAATTACTTTCTGTTTTTCCATTTTCATGTGTATTTCCATTTTGTTTCTTATATTTTGTTTTCTTGTCAATGAATAAATAATATTCTATTCTATTCTATTCTATTCAATTGACATGATTTTTAGCATGGGTAAAGTTGAGGATCCGGAGAGTGACACCGTGCTTAATATCCCTGAAAACAAAGGGTTCCTGCGAAAAAGTCGCGGGTAAAAGCTAGTCAGGCAATAAATTCTTATCTATTCAAAATTTGTCACCATCTCCTCGGCTATTTATGTTGGGGGGGGGGGGGGGGGGGTAACAAACAAAATTAGATATTCGTGCGGTGTCCCCAAAGCGGTGAGAGTGCCGGCTGATTGATTGCTTTGGCTAAGATTTTCAATTTATACGCTTAAACTCTTTCTGGATTGCATTTGAACTGTCTGGATTGTAGTCTCAGACTGAGGGATAAGGGTCAGCGCCCTCTACATTTTCATTGCAAAACAAGTGTTTACCTTTCAGTTGAGTTTCTTGTGGCAGGGAATTACAGAGTCATCGAGGCGGGTGAATGGCCTAGAATTTCACAATTTTTAAGGTACAAATACAAGTAGGTACTTATAAGCAAAATGAAACAGCGGTGAAAGAAATATTAAATTTTAATATTGTATTTAAACACAAAAGTAAGTAGTTCATTTAATTTTTTTATCCTTCATGCGTCGTTTGTTGGTTTGTCCTTCAATCACGCAGCAATGGATCGTCTTCATTTTCACACGGGTATAATTCTGGACTTTGAGAGAGATTTATTTCTTTTTATCCTGAAAAAATCAAGAGTTAACAATACTCATGCAAAAAATCACGTCGATATCTTGCTCCGTTACTGTGTGATTGAAGGACAAACCAACAAACACACTTTCGCATTGTGAATAGTGAGGATTAAATAGGTTAAGTGGCTACGAAGGTACGACAGCGGTAAGTAGCTGGCGAGTGTATTGTGTGCGCGTTAAGGCGACCACTCCGGGAAAACAAACGCGATCGAAAACAAAGAAAACACCACTCCCGACAGAAGAGCAATCGAAAGCCTTGCTGATGTTGATATTATACACAATAGATGCCCAGTTGCTCCATAAACTAATGTCCTAAAAGTGTCCTGTGTTTTAAAATTTTTCTTAATCCAAAGCTACTCATAAAACTAAAAATAAGGCGTCGTATTCGCGTTCTAATAGGACGACGCCTCGTCCTAATAAGTCGCGTTATTATTAGAACGCAAATACGCGATCATTGTAAGTCCACGAGAATTTTACTAATAGGTGATAATGATGATGATGATTATCACGCGAACACGGACTCAGGTGCCAATCTGTTAGTTGTCCGATCAGCTTTCCGAACCGGTGGTGTAGATTCATGACATATTAAATTTTGGCCTACGTGAAATAAGTGAATTTGAATTTGAATTTTGTAAAATACCTACTTAGTTTTTGTTTACGCGCGTTTGCGCGATGATCGTTTTCGTAAATAGTAAGTAAGTATTTGCGTTCTAGGGCGACGCCTAACGGTTAAGAGGATTGTCTAGTTGAAAATTTTCATACAAAAAACTTCAAAAAGCGATAACGTTTTGCTACCCGTAAATGTTGTCCAATGTTCATAATTTTTTGAAATGTTGCAGATACAATGAAAAACTATGCCCGTACGTTTTAATTTTAAAGAAATATTGCTTATGTTAAAAGTTATTAGTGACTAAATATCCATATTTTTGACTAAAAAACTACCTCGACTAATTTTATTTTTTTAAATTTAACTAAACTGAAATACTAAAAAAATGAAACGTACGAGCCTAGATTAAGGTGTACTGAATCTAATGAGACCAAAATTGTCTAATTTTGTAAACGTTTAGGGGGGTAAAAACGTTATGACCCGAAACAATATTTCAAGAATGAAATTTAGGCAAATAACTCCTGGACTTGCAACTCTCTCTATCGCACGATGCGGGTCGGGCAGCGAAGCGTTGTGAAACAGATAGCATTTTGGAAAATACCTACTCGCGTCGCGTTTCGTCACTAGACACTCCTCTTAAAGGTTCGGGTTGAAATCTGAAAGTGTTTCGATCCCCACCCGTTGCGTTGCACTATTGTCCTAAAACTCACTCCTAACGCAAGCTTCTCGTTTAGTGGGTCTGAAGACAAGAAGAGAGTTTTAGTCAAGTTCAGCTGGGCTAATATTCTTAAAAAAATAGGGAAAGTAGCATTCTTAATTGCCCTTTTTGAATAATCACTTTGTGTCTCATCTATTGATGTTGCGTTATACCGCGACTGCAGTATAACAGCGTGTTCTTGCAGAGAGACGTCGGGGGAAAGAGGTAGAGAAACACAGACTTGCGAGTGTCTTGGTAGTGGCAAGTGGCATCTTTTATTTATCTTTCACAACGTAAGTTCCTTATCGCGCGGTACGGAAGGGGGCTAGACGGAAAAAATTAAGGAACCGACACTCGACATATTTTTGAAACCGACACTTTTTTGTTGAATGTGAATTTTTCATTGTGTTCGGTATTTTCGCGATACAACATAGAGTCTCCGTAGCCCAGTGGCTCCGGCAGTCGCCTAACAGTTCAAAGTCGATGTTTCCAATCCCAGCTCGACAGACTGAATTTTGTATTTTCAATTTTATTTTATTTTAAATAATTTCTACATGTGGAATTTTTCCCTAATTTTTTATAACTTATAAGTTATAAAAAATTAGGGAAAGGTTCCACATGTAGAAATTGTTTAAAATAAAATTGAAAATGGAAAATTCGGTCTGTCGAGCTGGGATACGAACCATCGACTTTGAACTGTTAGGCGACTGCCGGAGCCACTAGGCTACGGAGACTCAATGTTGTACCGCGAAAATATCGAACACAATGTAATCGAAAGGAACTACGTTCCATCCGGGTGTCCCTTGACACCTCTCAAGTTTTTTTTTTTTTTTTTTATAGCTCAGTGTATATCTCAGGGTTCGGTTCGGTATATCAACGGTGGCAGCGCAACAAAAGTTGGCACGGCTTCATTTGAAAGAGAAACAAAGCCTGCTCACAAACTACTTAAGTATTGAAATATCGAACCGACGATGTTTCCATTCGTCGCGACGGTGCCGGCATTGCCCGCCCCATGCCCGCCCGGCCGATACAGCCCGGAGCTCGTCATTAGCGATTGAATTGAATTGACAGGAAATATTATGTGAATGTAAAAAAATGCTACTTTCCGAACTGATAGGTATGGTCGAATCTTGACTCGTCATAAGAGCGACAAGTTGACCTGCATTAAATAAATTATATTTGTATTATTGAAGTGAAAACTTCTTTAGGCGCGTTGAGCACTTTTTTGGGTGAGCAAACAACATTGATTTCGCGTCACGCGTAACGCTCTCCATGAGCTATATTATATACTGTGTATACTTATATGTACATAATATACCTCCGTGCGTTATTAGTGTACGTAAACTTGTCTTGTATGAGGGACTCAAGGCACAGCCTCAGGCACTGGCACAGGTACAGGCACAGGCACTTATTTACGTACTAATTAGTTTTCACTTCTATCGACAGTCCTTATGAGTGCCAATTTTTTTAATTTCATGTAGGCATAATTATGTAAAAATATTAGTAGGATTGGGATATCTGAATACATGCGGCGCGAGACCGAGACCTGTGGTGGTCCATTCAAGTGAACTTTGATCAACAGTGGACGTTTTTCTAAATATATAAAAGGAAAGGGTTACAGACTGATCTATCAACACACAGCTCAAACCACTAGACGGATCGGGCTGTTTGATAGCTATTATAATGTAGGCATCCGCTAAGAAAGGATTTTTGAAAATTCAACCCCTAAGGGATTTGAAAATTGAACTTAAAGTGAACGAAGCTGCAGGCAAAAGCTATTTGGTTGATAAAGCAGGAAGTAGAGGATAAAAGGATTTGACGGGCGGTTTAAAGCTCTGGCAGCAGGATACAGGCTGCGATCCTTTAAAAAGACCATGATGATAACACTTGACCATGATGATGACACTTGTTAATAGATAAAATATTTTATTGAAGGCATTCGTTTCTCTTACGCCCCATTTCTGGCCAGACAGCTCCAAACTTCCTTCGTAGCTCTACGCCACGTAGAAGCCGCTACACAATATTACAACGGTAATCTGAAAGATGGCTGCATCGTCACGAGTTCAATTGGCTACATATTTGATTTAGAAAAATAATTTTTGTTGTACTTAAACTATAAAGGTTCCAAGCACATAAAATGGTCGGCTGCAAACGGACTTGATCTTACCTATTTCAATATATTTTTCCAATATTGTAATTAGAGCCTCAATAGCCCAATGGTTAAAAGTGCGGACTGAAAACTGAAAGGTCACAGGTTCGAATCCCACCCGTTGCACTATTGTGATACCCACTCCTAGCACAAGCTTTCCGCTTAGTTGGAGGGGACAGGAGGAATATTAGTCAACTTCAATTTGACTAATATTCTTTAAAAAATAAATATATTAGGTATATTATATTAAAATAGAATCAACAAATAAACCATAAGTATTAAGAAATAGTAGACCATATACACATTATACAAGAGAGACTTCTTGGCGTCGCGTCGTGGGTATCCTATCGATCTCGCAATCTCTCCCGAAGCTCTAAAGCACGTATTGTGTCTACAAGCATTGTGCTACGCCGTAGTGGCCGCGAGTATTACTCGGGTAATCGGGAATACACCTGCAATGACGCATGCTGGCTATTGTAAAATATTATGTCTATTTGTTTTATTTCATTGTGTATTTCATTCCTTTAGGGGCCATTTCCGCGCAGAAATAAGTATTTCATATTACTGCATTTTTCCTTTGAGTATTAAACCGACATTTATTTAGTTTTTTGGTGTTTAAAAATCAGTTTAATACTGCTCTATGGTAATAACTTTCAACTTTCAAGAGAGGATTGCAAGAGTGTTTTATATAATTACTTTGATAAGTTTTTACAACCTTATAAAATATTTCAAAGTCTTATATTTCCAATTGGAATTCCTTCAGTTACGGTTATTTTCCTTTCACACATTCTCTCTAGGTACCTACGAGCTGCGACAAACAAAATACAAACGGAAATTCTGTTTCAACAATACAGAAAAATAACAATAAGAAAAGGCTAAACAAAATAGAAATTCTCTTCCCATATCGCAGACGTATAAAAATTGAAAGTCTTCAAGAATTCGCGTTGACAATACCGTCAAACGATATGAGATTTATGTACCTGTATATATCCTACATCCTTATTAATATTACAAATGCGAAAGTGTGTTTGTTAGTTTGTCCTTCAATCGCGCAGCTACGGAGCAACTGTTTGATATGATTTTTACATGGAATATAATAGAATAGAATAGAAATATTTTTTATTCAAATAAACTTTTTACCAGTTTTTTTGAATCGTTGATCAGTCTACCACTGGTTCGGAATGCCTGCCGAGAAGAACCAGCAAGAAACTCGGCGGTTGCTCTTTTCAAAAGGAGTTTTCAATATAATAAATACTATGCTATGTATGCAGTGTTTCCACAATGAGGGAAGTTCCAAAAATGCATACCTACTAACAATGCAATATACCCCAAGACGGGCAGACATAAAGTAGCCCCATTCCCGCCGGTGGCATCCGTTCACGAGCATGACGCATGACCCAGCCGTTGCTTCGCTCAACCATAGGTGGGTATAGTTAAGGGCCTCTTCTTCTTCTTTATTAACCTATAGACGTCCACTGCTGGACAAAGGTCTCCTGCATGGACTTCCACAGGCTTCGGTCTTGCGCCGCTTGAATCCAGCGGCTCCCTGCGACTCGTTTGATGTCGTCGGTCCACCTGGTGGGGGGCCTGCCAACACTACGTTTCCCGGTGCGGGGTCGCCACTCAAACACCTTGGGACCCCAACGACCATCAGCTCTTCGAACTATGTGCCCCACCCATTTCCACTTCAGTTTCGCGACACGCTGAGCTATGTCGGTGACTTTGGTTCTCCTACGAATCTCCTCATTTCTGATTTGATCTCGCAGGGATATACCGAGCATAGCTCTCTCCATCTAGTTAAGGGCTAGAGAGTGATATAGACTACCTTTTATCCTGGAAAGAGAGAGAGAGAGAGAGAGATTTTTAAAGCCTAACTCACTTCTAGTTACACCATATGGAAATCGCTGATTGATATTTTTCGGATATCTATCGCCCAAAATCCGTCTCATTGCACCCGTCATTTACCATCAAGTGGGATCCGAAAACGGCGAAGCAATAAATAAATGAGCACCAGCAAGGGGGTAGTCTGCGTGCGGCGCTGGTCGGCGCCCGTCAATTATTCAGCGGGAGCTGCAACCGGCTGCTCTCTTTCCCACAAATGACTGAAACTTTCATAGGAAAACGAAATTCTTTCGCTAAAATCCGGCAAACCAGAAAAATCTGTATGGTACAAAACGTGCCGCTCGCATTGTTCACTTCTGCTTTTCCAGCAGTAGAACAAATACTGGAACAACGCAATACCACACAAACTCTCTGAAATACACTCGTACGTTTCGCTCCGACACCGGAGCATCCTCAGGAGACACGGTGCCTCCACATTGCACAGTAGCAAGGAATTGCTTTACAATTGTTTTTCTTGTTTGGCGGATTGTAGCAAAAAATTTGCTTTTCTTTGCGTATCGTATCGTAGAATTCCGCAAAGAAACGCCTGCTTCCATTCAATATTTGAAACTTTTATAGCCGGACAACTGTACGTGATAGTTACAAAACGCCTAAAGTAACTTTACCGTAATCTTTGAACTCTCGTAGCTTAATTAAAAACCCTTTGTAAAGCGCTCGCCTTCATCAGAACTAAGTTTTAACTTTAGTTTGTTTAAGAAATCAAGTTGTTATTAGGATTTTGTGAGACTTACATTGATCTACTTTAAAGTATAATAATGGACATTAAAAGAACTGTTCTGAAAAATATTGCTCTGTAATAAAGAACTTCATAAGTAACGAATATCTACCTTTTTATTCGGTGACAAGATAGCTCTTGACTTCGATCTCGCCTGATGGTAAGTGACTATGCAGTTAATTTATTTTTAAACGTATTCAAAAAAAAATTGAATGTGATAAAACTAGACCGAGTAACCAATTAGTAGAATAAAATGTTACATTTCCAAGACAAATGCATGAACTGATGGCAATTCTTATTTTTTTTTAATTTTCAGAATGTACAATTTGTTTTTCAGTTAAAATAAAAGCAGATTACTGCGGCCGGGCACTGCGGCGTTCTGCGCTAAATAACTGATGAGATCGCCCGACTCGCTTGATCCGAGGATTTTTTGTGGTGGTTTTTCTTCTTATTTAAGCCACGATTTGTATAGTAATGACATATCATGGTTAATTTGTAATAATATCTTATTATCTTTTATTTAAAGCTCTTAAGTCTGCTTTACGAGCGCTAAAAATTTCTGATATCTTGTTATAAAAGTTTGTTACCTCTTCACGATTTAACCGCTGATCAGATCTTGACGTTTCGTCTTTGGGTTGCAAGCTATGTTACATATCTAGCTTTCCGAACAAAACGAAAAACGAGCATAGTATATATTGTATCCTGTTTGTTTTTTTATTGACCGAGCGAAGCGAGGTCTCTGAGTTAACTAGAGCGATTTGCACTTGTCCGTCCGTCCGTCCGTCCGTCTGTCAGAGCCTTATAACTTTTGAATTACTGAACGTAATTACTTCAAATTTAGATATAATATGTAAACCGATGGCCTCCAGCCGAAAATGGCTTAAAAAGTTATAAAAATCTTTATTTCAGGGGGGCTCTCATAGAAGCGAATGCGAAGTAAAAAAAAAAATATCGCGTTACATAAAATTGTTACGTATCATTTTAAAGATAATTTTGAACTGAGTACAAAAATATTTTTTTTTTAATTTTTCCCTTAAAATTGACGAAATGGGGGGCTTTCAAAGTGGCGATTTTATACGCTCGCTTGAAGACGCTCTCTAGGAAAATCCGCTATGGATTTTCAAACTGATTTTATGTTTTTAGGTCACTTATATCCTGTACTTGAACAACAAATACTAAAATTATATGAATATTATAAAGAAACGAGATTATTTAATTTTTAATGTACATCAGTAATTCATATAGCATCAACATAGCTTCACAATAATGCTAATAGATGGCGCAGTCAGTAACTATTCCCATGGAACTACGAGTTACGACTAACGACCTATCCCAAAAACAGTTTTGCGTCGACCATTATTATTTAGTTACTTATTATAATACAATAATTGTATTGTAATTTTTTTTGTACCATATTATTCAATTAAAATTATTTTTTAGTTAAATTTTAGTTAAATATTGTATATTTTCTATTCGCGTCGATAGATGACGATTTGTACAGATGCCCGTAACCCGGTTTCACTCGTTAGTACCTACATAATAATTCAATGTTTTCACTAACGTTCCCTAACCTTTACGGGCTACCTATAAGTTAGGTGATTGATGTTTTCTCTCAACTTATTTATCACGATCCTGTACGGGACACCTAAAAGGATATTGGGACGGATGTTAGGACTTAGGATTGTATTTAGGAGCTACCTACGTTAAGAGACTCCTACTTAGGGGATGATTTAGGTATGTTTGGTGAAAACGGGCATAATAATAATGTCAGTTTTGGTTATCATGTATCGATTGAATGAATAATCATGGGATACCGTTACCGCGAGGTCTCAGTTCGGGGCGAACCACTAGTTATATTATAGATAGAAAATTTCATATATACAATACTATAAACCTAAATTTAATTCTAAAATTAAAACTAAAATAAAAACTAATTAAAATCTAAAACCCCATCCAAGCCTCCGCAGTGTGGCATAGTACCCAAGATGCTGGCAGCATTACCTCTTTGGATGGCCAGGCTAATCCTTTGGCCAAGGTAGCTGCCAGCTCTTGGATCCCCGGTAGACTCGATCACCTTTTTTGATATCTCTAAAAAAAGTGCGCGAGCCTCCGGGCCCCACGGCCCCAGGGTCTCTACACCAAAAGGCGCAAATATGAAACCACTGTCAAGTTTCTCATATTTGCGCCTCTTAGCCTGTTCGGCGCTAGTAGCCGCTGCACCCGCCACAGAGGAGGTCGCATGGATGTGGGATCTACACAGGTGGCATCCCACACAAGCGACCTCCCTGTCCTCCAAGGAACAAGCGTCATACCATCAGGTCTCTTGCCATCACTACGTGCCAAACCAATAAATTTGTTTGTTATATTATTTCAATATTGACTTGACATATCATACAATGACGAGCTTAAAGTAATATACATAATATAATAAGGGCGTCATTCTATAAGCGTTAGTGTTGGGGTAATATAAGACATATTCTGTTTCCACTAAATCCTAATTCTGTCAAAAACTAAATTATTGCATTTAATTAGATATATGTAAAGGTAGAGCTATAACTATTTGTAATAACATTTAAGTATCAAGTGAAGCAAGTAAAAATGTAAATTGTAAGCTAAACTCGCCGGCATATTTAGCGGAACATAAAAAAAAGGTTTGATATCAGTATCATATAAGGTTGCTGGCTGGTTTATACGTCATTTAATTTAAAAAGAAATATTTTCAAACTAAGAAAACAACTGAACATCACATTTTATGCAATTGTTTTAATTTTATTCAAATACACCTTATCTGGAGCGAACTTCGAGTATTTCTTCCTTCTGAGTTTGATTTAAAATTTCATTGAAATACTGTTTTTTGGTAGTTTTTTTTAATCGCGTATCTTTCTGGAGTTGATGACTGAATTATGCCTGACTTAGCCCCAACGGAGATTGCCAGGGCACTCGAAATGCGAAGAAATGGTCAAAGCTACAGAGTGATATCCAGAGAACTTCGTCGACCAGTTTCAACGATCCATCGCTGTATCCAACGGTTCAGGGAGACCGGTACTTATGTGAGAAGAGCAGGACAAGGCAGAAAAAGACGCACTTCGAGTAGGGATGATCGTTTCATTCGGCTTCGTGTACGTAGGAACCCCCGTTTGACGGCCGTCCAAGCCCGACATGAGTTAGAAGCAGTGCAGGGTGTAACCGTAAGTGAGCGTACGGTACGAAGAAGGCTCGAAGAAGCTGGTTTGGGTTCATTTGTGCCCGCCAAGGCTCCAAGGCTCGAGGTAAATCATCGTAGAAACAGGTTAACTTTTGCTCAGGAACATCGACTTTGGAACGCGGACCAATGGAGTAAGGTATTGTTTAGTGATGAGTGCAGAATTCTCTTAAATCAAATTGACGGCAGGCAAAGAATATACAGACGCAAAGGAGAACGATACATTCAGACAAATTTTGAAACTACAGTTGCATACGGTGGTGGATCAATAATGGTTTGGGCGGGCATTTGTTTGGGAGCTCGCACAGACTTGGTAGTGATTGACAGAGGGAGTCTGACTGCAGACCGCTATATCAGAGAAGTTTTGGAAGAAAATGTCGTACCGTTTGCCCCATATATCGGTGACGATTTTGTTTTTATGCAGGATAATGCTCGGCCGCATACCGCTCGGGTAACTCAAGCTTATCTTAATGATATGAATATCACTGTTATGGAGTGGCCGGCGAGATCACCGGATATGAACCCAATAGAGCACGTTTGGGACTTGCTGAAAAGAAAAGTTAAGTCCAGAATTCCAGCTCCTGCCAACGTGGGAGAACTGCGAATCGCCGTAGTTGAGGAATGGCGGAGACTATCCCAGGAGACCATCGATAACATCATTCTCAATATGCCTAGATGGGTAGAAACTTTAATAAGAGCACGTGGAGGAAATACGCGATATTAATCACCATTTTTCTAATTTAATTAATTGTTATTTTAATATTAAATTTCACTTTTCCCGGTTACATGAAAAGTTCAAAAATGTACAATTTTTCACAAATAGCCTTTACTCGCAAAATCTGTTCTTAATGTGATCTCATTTTAAGTAAAACTAGTGGTTCGCCCCGAACTGAGACCTCGCGGTAACGGTATCCCATGATTATTCATTCAATCGATACATGATAACCAAAACTGACATTATTATTATGCCCGTTTTCACCAAACATACCTAAATCATCCCCTAAGTAGGAGTCTCTTAACGTAGGTAGCTCCTAAATACAATCCTAAGTCCTAACATCCGTCCCAATATCCTTTTAGGTGTCCCGTACAGGATCGTGATAAATAAGTTGACAGAAAACATCAATCACCTAACTTATAGGTAGCCCGTAAAGGTTAGGGAACGTTAGTGAAAACATTGAATTATTTATCAAACATTGAATTTAACTCGTAGTTCCATGGGAATAGTTACTGACTGCGCCATCTATTAGCATTATTGTGAAGCTATGTTGATGCTATATGAATTACTGACGCCCATTAAAAATTAAATAATCTCGTTTCTTTATAATATTCATATAATTTTAGTATTTGTTGTTCAAGTACAGGATATAAGTGACCTAAAAACATAAAATCAGTTTGAAAATCCATAGCGGATTTTTCTAGAGAGCGTCTTCAAGCGAGCGTATAAAATCGCCACTTTGAAAGCCCCCCATTTCGTCAATTTTAAGGGAAAAATTAAAAAAAAATTATTTTTGTACTCAGTTCAAAATTATCTTTAAAATGATACGTAACAATTTTATGTAACGCGATATTTTTTTTTTTACTTCGCATTCGCTTCTATGAGAGCCCCCCTGAAATAAAGATTTTTATAACTTTTTAAGCCATTTTCGGCTGGAGGCCATCGGTTTACATATTATATCTAAATTTGAAGTAATTACGTTCAGTAATTCAAAAGTTATAAGGCTCTGACAGACGGACGGACGGACGGACGGACGGACGGACAAGTGCAAATCGCCCTAGTTAACTCAAAGACCTTCGCTTCGCTCGGTCGACAAATGAAACTTTAAATAACAAAAGAAGTGTAGTAAGTAGATTTTAAAATAAAACCATATTTTTTTAATTGGACCTTTTGGATTTTTTATTTGGACCTTTTTTTTATGTTCCGCTAAATATGCCGGCGAGTTTACATGGCTGTGTCAGGTGTTACTGCATGAATACATTATTTAGTTGTTGTATGCTCTTACAAAGAGAAGCTTTTTGCATAATCATGCTAAACAACGCGTATTGTATTCTCTACTGGAAACATGCTAATCTTATTCGGTTGCATGTATGTTTCATTAAAATTTCACGTGAGCCTTAGGGAGAAGCTGTGAGTATTGGCACTCTTATGTGGTTGAATTGCAACCTACTCGCATAAAATGCTTTAGTTATGGTTCCTGAAACGAACCGTTAAGGAACCTCCAAACCTCTAAATGTCCTTCAACGAGAATACCATCAGTCAAGTTTGGCCGTTCCATATTTTAAAACTTGGAAACGGATAGTGATATGTCTTCTGTTAAACTAAGCCATAAAAGATATCGTTTCTACCCTACTGACAAAACTAACTGTCTGTGTATCTTCTACTTTTTTGTCAACCGATAGACGTCCGCTGCTGGACAAAGGTCATAGACTTCCACAGGCCTCGGTCTTGCGCCACCTGAATCCAGTGGCTCCCCGGCTTCCCGGTGCGGAATCGCTACTCCAGCACCTTGGGACCCGAACTATGTGATCCGCCCATTTCCACTTCATTTTCGCGATTCGCTGAGTTAGGCATATCGGTGACTTTGGTTCTGCTACGGATCTCCTCAATTCTAATTTAATCTCCCAGGGACACTCTGAGCATAGCTCTCTCCATCGACTGCTGAGTGACCCTGAGCCTTCTTATGAGGCTCATTATGGTTAGCGACCATGCCTCGGATCCGTAAGTCATCACTGGCAACACGCACTATTCTAAGACTTTAGTCATCAAGCTCTGAGGAATTTTGGATGAGAAGACATCTCGAAGCTTCCCTAATGCTACACTGTTGTTTATATTTTAGAGAGAATATTCGATGATCATCGATCAGCCATCACAATTCATTATGTACAACCACCGTACGAGATAATCGTGTTCAAATTGGAATGTTTATCATCGTGAAAGCCTTCCCCGCGAGTACGGAGCAGCTGAATAAAGGATGAGACGATGCGTATCATCTAAAACCGGGCTTTTTACGCGAAACAAAAACCCGTAATGGCCGGAGTGCTTGCTACTACGCATCCCAGGCCGCATTCGCATTGCCTGACCAAGGACGTCACGAGAATGACTGTTCTTTACAACAAATTAATATGGCATAGATACATGTATTTGTGATAGATACATGTATAATGGAGAAAAAAGTTTACATACTCAGTAAAAATATTGATAGACTTTGTTTGTACTTTACTTTTAACCGTAATTATTTAGTTGATGACTCTTTAGACATAATGAAAAGAACGGCAATGATGAATGTGGAAGTGAGTATGACAGGTGAAAATACTCCGTTTAAACTATAACTGGTCTATACTTCAATGAAATTTCAGAATATTTCTGAGTATAGTTATGTTTCTTTAGGTGAAATATGGCGATGATGGGATACCAGCCAGACTTCACCGTAGCAGAAAGCTGCATTTATCTAAATAGTAGCTACGTTTATTATTATACCTATAGATAAAAATAAATGCATTTTAATTCTACCTTTATACCAGCCCTCAGACTTTGTCTAGTTTATAAAATTTTCATTTCTAAAATTGACTATATAGAAGTCAAATCCATGGTAATTACATTATTCATATTTTTCATTTCAGCTAAATACGAGATCGCAGATTATGACGGTAATGACAAATGTCAGAAAAACTAACAAACTATTTATCGCGTATCGTGCGACAATGGGCACGTGGCAGACGCACAAACGAACTACCCGACACTACTCATTAAATGATTGAAGTCAATCTTTTTAAGAGATGTTCAAAAAGCGGGGTTTTATTTTTGTAAAGAGCGTCATTATTCGCAAGGAACTTTATGAATTACGACAAAAGGTAAGCGAGGGACTATAAGGTCGCCTTCACAGAGCCTCCATTCAACTTTCAATTCATTTTTCGTAGTTTGAAAGGTTTCTGTTTATCTGTCGATGCGAATGTTACACGCCGTGCTGAATGCAGCTTTATGATTTCCATATAGTATTTTATTAGGTGCATAAGTTCGTTGTCTTTTAGTTTGGTTACCTATTTACACACTCGGGCGCGATTCCCAAGAGATGTGGGTTCGAATCCCGCTGGCTTCCGAATTTTTGATATAATAGGTATGTTTATTTTATTATGATATTTCCATAAGTGTAGGTTAACACTTTAATAAAAAATAAAAATAGTAAAAAAAGCAATGTGGCTTCTCTAGTTCCTAATGAACTCCATTGCAATATGGGGTCTTGGAAAGTAGTTCAACAACTGTAACGTGTTGCTACTAAAACTCTAACAGTTGCTAAATACAGATCACTAATTTCAATGCTTCGACTAATTTCGGAGGTAGAGTCATGACGTGTCATAAGAGCCAAGGTTGGCCTACGTGAAATAAATAATTTTGAATTTGAATTAAGTAGATAGAGAAATTTTCATTTTACTTAAATTTCCATAAACTTGGACACTCAATAATTCGAAACAGTATATTTTCAATTGTTCCATTGATGTATTCAAAAAATTCAAAATTATTTAGTTCACGTAGGCCAACCTGTGGCTCTTTTGATAAGTTATGATTCTACCACCGGTTCGGAAAGCGGATTCTGCTGAGAAGAGCCGGCAAGAAACTCAGCAATTGCTCTTTTCAAAATAATTATTTTACAATATTATTATTAAGCTATTACATTGTAATAAGTTTCTATACTATCTTGTGGGCAGCTGGATGCCAAGCCGATTTAATCTATGCAACGTTGTTAGAATAAAATATAATATTTCCACAATGAGAAAGTTCAAAAAAAAAAAAGAAAGGAAAGTACTACAATTAAATTCATGTTAAGACGGGCATACACAAAGTAGCCCCATTCCCGTAGAACCCATGAACCCGTATTGGACCCATAATAAGTTTTAGGACGAGCGTGGGGAAGTGTGTTCTTCATCTCCGCAGAGGTTCTCGCATCGAGGTGTCCGGAGCCCTTTGTGCGCGCGACCGCGTCTCGCTCCCACGTGCCAGCCTCCGCGAAGACTACTTACATCGCTTACGCCTTTTCTTGGCGGTCCTTTTCCGTTTGAAAATCCTTACTTATATTATAAATGCGAAAGTGTGTTTTAGTCGATTGCAAGCTTTTGAAATGTGGATATATAGGAAAATGCTCCGAATCCCATGGAACAGCTTTACACCAAATAGCAGGGTACTGGAATTAGTTAACAAAAGGAGAGAACTCATGTCCACCATCATACGAAGAAAAGTAGCTTTCTTTGGGCACCTACAAAAAGGAACCCAATTCTCATTCCCAAAACTAGTGCTGGAAGGGAGGATTGCAGGCAAGAGAGCTCCAGGTCGCCAAAGACGCAAGTGGTTGGACGATATAAGGGGGTGGACTGGGCTGACTTATCCAAAATTAATTAATTAATTAATTAAATAGAGAAGCTTTTCGCATGATGACCGCCAAACTTCAACACGAGGAAGGCACACGATGATGATGATGATGATGAAAGTGTGTTTGTTTGTTGGTTTGTCGGTTTCGTGGAAAATGCGAGTGAAGACCGATGTTACATTTCCGTAAGTGCATTATGAACTGCGTATAAAAGACTTTGTTTTTCAGAGAGATGTTGTTTTAACCATATCAGCCTAATTCTATTTTTAACCCCCGAAAAAAAAGAGGGTTGTTTGTTGAGTGTTTGACATGTGTATCTGTGTAAGCCTATATTATGTATGAGTGTGTCTGTCTGTTCCCTCGTAGCTCCCCAACGAATGGACTGATTTTGATGTTTTTTTTTGCTTTAGTGTCCTAAGAGGTACACAAGTGATTTCACCACTTGAAAAGCTTAGGTTAGTGACGCGCTCAGCACAACGCACAGTTCGTATCGCACTCACAATTAAACTGAACTGTGACAGTTAAAGTGAAAAAATAAACATAACGTCGCACGCGGCTACATTTGCTCGTTTATCTAGATACATTTTCTGAAATTTATTTACATTTTAAGACAGCTAGAGCAAAATAATATGTAGATCATATTAAAGTTCACCTGAAGCTCTCAAAGCCTTTTTCACCATAAATGAAAGTCAGAGTGGTTTCAAAGCGATTTGTTATTTTACACATCGCACTAAATGATAAGAAATTATACTTATATAGCGTGCAATTGAATAATAATTTATTGAATTTAATCTGTTGAAAAACTCTAAATCGTTTTGTACCATTGTTACAACCATTGTTATACTGCAATAAACCCTCATAAGTAGAACACCTATAAGTAATAACAACACCAAACTAGAAGCAATAACGAAATATCCGACAAATTAACGAATGAAGTTCTGAATGAGACCCCTCGCACGCAACACACACTCCCACAATTATAACCTCTATTGTTACTTACATACGTGCTATAATTGCGTGTGTAGAAGAGAATAATGCAGGTAAAAATGTGTGGTGCTAAATCAGACGGGGGGCATAATTTTCCAAGGTTGTAAATCAAGGAGACGCCTGGGGTAACTTTGTACGGACGCTGTAATTAAAGCGTATGAATTTATAAAGGAAACTATTATATTCAGGCGTGCGGGGACAATATAATGGCGTAAGTAAATAGTTGACAGGGCGTCACAAAAAGTTTCCCTCGTCGGCGGCGGATTTTTGTATCACAATCCAATTCATATCCATACACGTGTGAGAACGATGCGTTTGTGTGGACTTTTATAATTGCACTTTGCTTTTGGTAAATGACGTTGTGATAAAGCGAACGAAGGCACACAAGAAATAATTGTATTGAGATACATAAAGGTGGGATTTATCTGACAAAATGTATTAAAATTGCACTAAATCTATCTGTGTAAGATACATATTTACCTACAGAATGTATCTATTATTATCATATTTCATCTCACGTTTTTAATTTGCATACATCTTTAACTGAAGGTTATACTAATACACAAGAGTATAGTACACTACCTACTAATCCTACTAATATTATAAATGCGAAAGTTTGTGTGGATGGATGCATGGATGGATGTTTGTTACTCTTTCAAGTCACAACGAATGAACCGATTTGGCTGAAATTTGGTATAGTGATAGCTCATACCCAGGATTGTATAGGCTACATTTTATCCCGAAAAATGAAGGAGTTCCCGCGGGAATTAAAAAATCTTAATCCACGCGGACAAAGTCACGCGCATCATCTAGTAATAAATATTGTAAATTGTACATAAAAGTAATATGGATAAAAATGAATCTATCTATTTATCTATCTAAATCTAAGTAAAAGAGAATAGGCAGTACTTTATCTATACAAATATTTGAGGTGTCCGTCTGATTTCATTCTATGATTTTATTTGCACGATAGCATAATCCACACGTTTTTAAAAAGTCAGCTGTCTCTTTGTACGGGCTAATCTTCAGACCACTGAACCTTTTTAAAGGCACTTCTAACTTTTCAGAGCTAGGTGTAGCTCCGAAAAGTAAAGTAGCACTTGCTTTATCGGCGAAGCAAAACATCGTCAGGAAACCTGCATACTTGCCAACTGAAACAGTTGAAATGTTGAATTATGACAAACCGTTCTCTTTAAACTTCTCAGAACGAAAAGACAGACTCGAAGAGAAGCAGATTCTCATTCCGAGATAATACCCAATCCATGCCCAATAGGCAATAATGGGTTGAAAGAATGAGGATTACCTCATTTTAATTTCATTTCATTTCAATTTTGAAAAATTCATTTTTAAATTTCAATTTTGATTTCATTGTTTATTAAAACATCCCAATCAGTATTAATTATTACTGCTAGATGATAATAGTAATATAATAATACGTTATTAATTATTTGTTTGGAGATTACGAGTAGGTACACAGTAAATCCAATTTCCTCACGATAACGTGTCTAAGCAATTATTTTCCTTCCAAGGCTCAGCGCAATTAATAACGGAGAAAGACTGAGGTAAACATATCCCGAGATATCCCATAATCCCACCCTCTAAGAGCCCTCTTTTGATAAATTTGATTTAGATTTCATTTTAATTTAATAAAATATTTTATTTCAACAATAAGAAAATCGATTAGATTAGCTTTTAAAAAATATATTTGATATTTTATTCAGTTAAATGAAAAGCCATTGACCTATGAATTCATTTATTTCACTAACTCCTAGACGACCGACTGGATATAGATTTGGATCGATCTAAAACTTCTCATGGTGTTTTGAAGAATTTTCATCAAAATCGCCAGACGGGAAAAATAGCTGTACTTATTATTTAAAAATTTTAGGAGACTGCTGCTAAATACAGTTCTAAAGAAACGTAAAAAGATATAGCTTCATTGGTAGTGGTTGATGGTTGAACTTTAATTTGAACGTAAATTTGAAACATAATCCATGCAGACGAGGTGGCGGGTATCAGCTAGTGCCAAATAAGAGGAACAGAAGTACCGAGATAACATTCTTCATATTTGCCATGGCCTGAAAAAAAATAACCCAATACACTATCAGTACTAGCATGGAGTTAGGAAGTTGGCGGTGTGACACCGTGCCTCCGAGAGCACGTAAAGTTTGGTCCTGCGTCTAATATTTTCCTTATAGTGTCGGATTTCTATAGGAATATAAGAGTGAAGGCATAGAGAGTGCACTTTGCGCACACACATGTACTATAATATCTCCCGCGCAGATGGCGATCACTGTGAAGATTAGATAAATGTTACTGCTGTGGTTGAGTTCAATCGGGATCTGAACATTATCTATAGGTACTAATACTATAAAGAGGAAAGATTTTTTGTTTGTTTGTTTGTTTGTACCGAATAGGTTCTGTAACTACTGGACCGATTTTAACTATTTTTTTACCAATAGAAAGCTAAGTTATCACGAATTAACATAGGCTATAATTTATTGTCAAAAAATTAGAGATCCTTAAGAAAATTGGAATAATGTAAGTAACCCAAAGTCGCACGCATTGTCGACAATTTAAAAATATGTCGCACTCAGAACAAGGAAGTTTCCTTGTTCTGGGTGAAAGCGCATGCGGGGTTGGAGGGAAATGAAAGAGCCGATGAGCTCGCGAAAGAGGCGGCTCTAGGCTTAAGGAGGAAACCAGACTATGACCGGTGCCCGGTTTCGTTCGTCAAGCGACTGCTCCGTGAGGAGTCGCTTGAAGAGTGGAACCGGAGGTATACGTCCGAAGAAACCGCGGGCACCACAAAGGTCTTTCTGCCGGATGTGCTTTTTGCACATCGCGTGGTCAAAAAGATCGACCACAATATGGTGCTTTCCCAGGTGTTGACTGGTCATGGAGGGTTTGCGGAGTACCTGCATAGGTTCAAACGCAAGGACCACCCGGGTTGCGTGTGCGACGACAGTGTATCAGAATCGATTATACATCTTCTGATGGACTGTCCTCAACACGAAGCGGCCCGGGAAGACCTACAGCAAGAATTGCGGATGAAACTGTGCAGAGACTCCGTGCCCACCATACTGGGCGAGGCCTCTGGCAGAGATGCGTTCCTGGAGTACGCAAGCAAAATAGCGAGAGTAGCTATTGCCAGGAACAGAGCGACCGATAGAGATGCATAGTGCCTCTTATATCGTGAGCATATATAGATGGCACTTGCATATAAATCGCGTCGCTCTGCTCCTGGCAAAAGCCGGAATGATTCTCCTATTTTGCGCACTCCGGGCTCCGAGCTTTGAAGCATGACCACACCTTTCTTAGATTAAGTAGTACGGATTTAAAAATTTTAAAAAGAATTTTAAAAATGATTATAATAGGAATAGCTAAAAAGGACCCTTTCTATGACACTTTCTATAAGGGGACACCCTGTATTTAAAAAAAAAAAAAAAAAAAAAAAAAAAAAAAAAAAAAAAAAAGTAACCCAAAGTAGCAAAATTTTGCCAATAAAATGCATCTCAGCACACACCAAATAATTTTGGCGTGTGCTGAGAAAACTATTGATGATACATAAAAATTATGTACTAGGTACTGATTAAAGTACTCATTATTCTCTACAAAAAAGTCCCTGACGAAATAGTACGTTTTTAGGGCTCCGTACCCAAAGGGTGCCAACGGGACCCTATTACTAAGCCTTCGCTGTCCGTCCGTCCGTCCGTCTGTCAGCGGGCTGTATCTCGTAAACCATAATAGGTAGACAGTTGAAATTTTCACAGAGTGTGTATTTCTATTGCCGCTACAGCAACAAATAATAAAAATAAAATAAAATTGAAAAATAAAGGGGGCTCCCATACATGAAAAAGGAGTCGAAATAAAATTTTATTTTTTATCCTAGCATGTGGGGTGTCATTGTCTAGAGCTCATTAAGTGGAGTTCAAATAAATTTTTTATTATTTTTTAGCTTCAAAAATGAAGAAACGGGGGGCCGTCAAAGTTGTCGGTTTTAGACCAATTTTTTTAGGGGGTCTATCTCGAAAACTAAACTAGTTAGGAATTTGAAATTTTGCTATATTATGTACTATATAGTGTATTTAAACAAAAAATACTGAAAACACCGATTTATAATGCGGTTTGCAAGTTGTGACCAAAACAAACAAGCATTTTTTCCCCATATGCTAATTTAGTACTTTCTAAGAACTAAGATATCTAAATATGTATCTAGTTTTAAAAAAATGATTTGGTCATATGTACGGAACCCTAAAAGAGCGAAGCCCGACTCGCACTTGGCCAATATTTTTAAGTTAAGTTTTAAGTACGTTTAAGTCACAATAGTAGCTTTTGTGTCCTAAAATTTATTTAGATCGCCTTTATTATAGTAGTATTAATAATTATTCTTCCCTTACTAATACATATTATAAATGCGAAAATGCGTTTGTTCGTTGTTTTGTCCGTCAATCACGCTGCAACAAAGCTACGGAATTACGTGATTTATGGATAGGTATAGTTGAGAACCTGGATGGTGACATAGGCATCCCAGAAAATCAAAGAGTTCCCGCGGGATTTTGAAAACTAAATCTACACGGTCGAAGTCGCGGGCATCAGCTAGTTAGGTATATAATATTATAGTCATATTGCAGCCAAGTGATGTATTTTTTGCATAATGTAGATAAAAGAACTGCCATACCACACAAACGTGCAAGCATTAAGTATTTACAAATTTCCAGAACATCCATAACAAAGCGGCTCAAAATTCATGCCGACTGTGTCGGGTGCAGTCATTTGTCTTGGGGGGTTGGCGAGTTTTCGCTTTTTTCAGCCTTTTCCCTTCCGCGGACGGGCGTGAATAACTTAGGGCTCGACCTCTGGGCCGCCTGAAATATGACTGCACCTCCCATCTGCTGTGCAGTGATAAGGATGAATAATTTAGGGAATTAGAGAAGGGATTCGCCAAGGATTTAGGAATTATCGTGAGTTAAATTGGTCAACGCAAGTACCTACTGAGCCGGTTCCAGTAGGTACTGAGGTCTAAACTGCAAATATCGCAAAAACTGATTAATAATATATTATGGGTATAATTTATTCAAATAGGGTCGTAATTAGACGCTATTATAACATAAAGTAGCCACATTATTTTCGATCTTAATGATTTTCAGGAATAAAAAGTATCAGAGTGTGCAAACTGTCCTTGTGTCAAATTTTGTCAAGAGCAGTTAAGCCTTTAATATAGAATTACTTTTGCATTGATAGTTTTAGTACATATGGCTGTACATATCATGTTCACGAGCTTGTGATATAAATAGCATGTAGCAAATCATCTCCTTACTGCCCCCAAGTATTACCGTCGTTTGATGTCCAATGGAGTATTCAGGGATGAAAATTGCTTCATTTGAAGCCTCCGCGTAACAAGCTTGCGAGTTGCGAGATACTTTTTAACCGACTTCAAAAAAGGTGGAGGTTCTCAATTCGTCGGAATCTTTTTTTTATGTATGTTCACCGATACCATACGCCTGAGCCAATTTGGGAAATTCTTTTTTGTTTCAATTTTTAAAATATCAACAATAAATTATATACTTTGTAGTGGCGCGGGCGTTTGAAGTTGTTCTTTTAAAAATATTTTTTTATTAAATTGGCTTGACTCGTTTTATTGGAATACTATAATTATTATTGATGCCTCATGAATTTCTCTGTGGTTTATCACTTAAAGGTAATTGAAAAAGTGACAATATGAGCCTGAAGACGAGAGTAAGTATATTCTTAGATTGAGCAAGAAAACAACTTTTCCCTCCCGACACCCGACAAAGAAAAACGGAAAATTTATCTGTATAAAATCATATGCATTAAAAGAAATATAAATCTTCTCTATCGGTCACTCTTGTCAGAGTGGTCGTGGCTGCTGGGATGATGTGACATTAGTTGATAGTTGTCAGTCTCCTTGATTGTTTTTGGATCGCACCGCCTCCCGTGCGATGCTCCTCCACTTGCGACGGTCAGTTGCATTGCGGGAGCACTCCACCACAGTTGTCCGGGTCACCGCTTTGATCAAGTCCGTCCAGCGCGTTGGTGAGCGTCCTCTCGTTCTTTTCCCTTCCACCTGACCCTGCACCACCAACCGTTCAATTGACCCTTCATTTCTAGAGATGTGACCGAAGAACTTCAGAATTCGCAACTGCACAGTCGACGAAAGCCTTTCTGTTATCTTTAGTTCTTTCAAGATGGAGTTGTTGGTTCTGAAGGCCGTCCAAGGGATCTTCAAAAGGCGCCTCCAGCACCACATCTCTAAGGCATCAATTTTATGGCGGTCCTGTAGTCTAAGGGACCAGGTTTCAGCTCCGTAGAGGAATATTGGGAAGACAAGGCACCTCATAAGTCGAACCTTAGTGGTTTTGGTGATCCTTCTGTCCTTCCAGATTTTGTTGAGCTTCTCCACCGCAGACCTAGTAATAGCACATCGCCTTCGGATTTCTAGCTCACAACCCCCGGTATTGGAGATAGTTGAACCTAGATAGATGTAAGTTGGCACCACCTCACAATCGGCAATGCGTTGGATTTCCGTTCTGTTTTGATTTGCGCGATCTACTATCATCATCTTGGTCTTATCCCTGTTGATGGCCAGTCCAAATTCTAAGCTAGTTATCTCCAGACGTGTTAGCAGCTCTTCAATATCCTCTTTTGTTTGAGCAAAGAGTGTAGTATCGTCTGCATATCTGAGATTACACATCTTCTGCCCGCCAACAGATATGCCTTTATCCCAGTCTTCCAGAACAATCCGCATTATGTGTTCGGTGTAAATGTTGAACAGTAGTGGTGAAAGAATACACCCCTGTCGAACGCCGGCTTCGGTCTTGAAACTTGTAGACTCTATTTCATCCACCCGAACAGCTGCTGTTCCATCTATGTACAATCTTTGGATGAGTTGTATTAAATGCAGAGGTACGCCCATTTGTGATAATAAATATAAATAGTTATATGTATATTTCACTATCAACAATTCAAAACCTAGGCATATTGTAGGCCATATTTTATTATACTTGTAGCCATAGGCCGCTGCGGTTTTAAAAGCAATCAGAAACATTGTTAAAGTAGCATTTATAATGCACAATGTTTTCCACCTATTTTTTACCGCGTACGAAATATGATACAAAGTTGCTAAGCTCAAAACTAACATGTTGGATCCTGGTGAAATATGGTCCATAAACGAGAAAAATCTCACCAGCTTCCGAGCACATTATGCTGTGCGAGTGTAAATGAAGAAAAACTTGCAACACTGGGCGAGTCGGAACCTTAAGTGATATTAATGTGATGTAGAGCTACTCAAGTTGATAATTTATAAAGAATAATGTAAGAGAATACAAGTAGGCACATGTTACAATTTTGCTTTCCAATGTTTTATAATTTAGGTAGGATCTGTGAAGGTAATCACGATTGAAGTTAAGATGACTTTTAAGCTTGAATATGCCTGTCAAAGTCTGTTTTAAGTCAGTTGACCGACATGGGTTATTGTTTTCCTCCAACTTTCCACATTAATGTGTGCATAGTTTATTGGAACGTAGTTCCTTATCGCGTGGTACGGAACTCGGAAGGGGGCTAGACGGATCGACACTTTTTTGAAACCGACACTTTTTTGAAGGCATTGTGTTCAGTATTTTCGCGGTACAATATTGGGTCTCCGTAGCCTTGTGGCTACTGCAGTCGCCTAACAGTTAAAAGTCGATGGTTCGAATCCCAGCTCGACAGATTGAATTTTCTATTTTCAATTTTATTTTAAATAATTTCTACATGTGGAATTTTTCCCTAATTTTTTATAACTTATCGCGAAAATACCGAACACAACAATGCCAAATTAATTAATCGAAAGGAACTAAGTTCCATCCGGGTGTCCCTTGACACCTCTCAAGTTTTTTTTAAATTAAATTTTTGATTTATTTTAATGCTGTTTGCTTCATCGTTGACCCCTTCACAATGTTGCTACAACCTATATTTTAATTTACCTATTACAACTGACTTATTGAATAGACATATTCATAGCAACGACGTTACAGTGATCGTCACTCGTTCTTCTCGCTCTTTTCAGTTCTTCTCGCTCTTTTGAGCCAAGCGCACGCATAAGTCCGGTTACCGTGTTATTGTGTATCGTGAGAACTACCCTCAAAAAAACAAAAGTTACTAGTGATGGGTATTAACGTTGTCGATATAGTTATCGATAATGGATAAATATCTCTCGAAGCCATCAACGAGTAGTGTACCTGACTCAAGGAAAAGACCGGCTGATGACCTGAAGTTCAACTTACCAAGGCGACAGAGAACCGCCACTAGGCAAAATGTGCCCAACAAAGAAACATTAGCCACTGAGAATCGGTTCAGTAATCTACCGCCCGATGAAAATCTTGACTCAGAAACTACTGCCTTCAAGGAAGCATCTACTTTTAGAAAGGCTAATCGTATACCACCGATTATCATCACAATTAAACCAGGATGGACGCATGCCACAATTAAAGATCTGATTAGCAAATTTGATAAAAGTTTTGCACTCCAGTACAGAGGCAACAATAAGGTAGCTGTACTCTGCAACAATTCCAGAAGTCATCAATTGATCAAAAAAGGGCTTATCGACGAAGATGCTTTTTTCCACACATACACTCGCAAGGATGAAAAGAATTATAAGGTTGTGATACTAGGCTTACCATCATATGCTGAAGATGAACTACCACAAGAACTTAATGCTATGGGTTTCAAAGAGGTAACTGTTACCAAATTGAAGACTTCCACGAACAAACCTGTTACATGCCCCCCGTACTTGGTGCAATTGCCAGCAGGTAGTGACATACGAAAATTTAGGCAAATAAAATATCTGTGTAGCTGCGTCGTCGATATACGAAAATACCGAAAAACCAATACCTTGGGATCGCAATGTTTCCGGTGCCAAGCTTTTGGTCACGCATCCCGAAACTGCAATATGCCAGCAAGGTGTGTGAAATGTACCGAAAATCACAGCACGAGAGAATGCCCTAAGACAAATTCCGAAGGAAAGGCTACATGTTGTAATTGCGGGCTAGATCATCCAGCTAACTACAGTAAGTGTACGGAACGTCAAAAGTACTTGCAGAAATTAAAAGAACGAAATATCCAAAAAATAAAACCAAATGATAAACCTTTCGAGTTCGATTTTCCACACTTGAGGCAAACTGAACCGACACTAACGCCGGAAATTCATGATAGACGGGCAGAGAGCAAGCCGTCATGGGCTAAAGCAACCGAATCAACACGAAGCAAGAAACCCAGTGATACAGGCTAACGAGCATTGGGACATTACCAACCATGAACATTGAAGACAAGGACACTTTGGAGATCCTCGAAATATTGAGAGCAATTAAAGCAGTGAAGGCGCAGTTAACCGCAAGTTCATAAATATTTGATAAAGTATATCTTGTTTTAACTCATTTAGGACGTTACGTTTAGGTGTTCTAATTTACGTCTAATGTTATGGAACGCCGATGGCGTAAGAGGTAAGCGCGCGGAACTTGTTGATTTTGTTACTGAACGTAGTCTTGATGTGATTGCCATTTGCGAGACTAGGCTTACTCCTCATATTGACTTCAATTTACCCAACTATAAATGTCATCGCCAGGATAAACATCTGTCTGGACGCGGTCAGGGAGTTGCTATTTTAGTAAAAACAGACCTCGAGCATATTTTAATGCCTGTTCCGTCAACCATTAATCTTGAAGCTATTGCAATTCAAGTAAATTTAGGGGGTTCAAAATATACGATTATTTCAATATATCAATCACCAAATCTTCCACTTATAAGCAATGATCTCGATTGCTTGTTTAAGATGGACGGTAAGGTTATAGTTATGGGAGATTTTAATGCCCGGCATACACCTTGGTATGGAAGTATTAACAATAGCAGAGGTAACGTCTTGTTCGATTATTTAGATAATAATGACTATAACTTACATGCACCATTAACACCAACACTTATACATTACCAAGCTGATTTCACTCCTACCTTACCCGATCTTATACTCTCTAAAAATGTTGCGATTATTGATATAACGCAACCCATAGCCATAACTGCCTTGTAAACCAGACCACAAACCACATACCTGTTTGTTGTCATCAAACCACATACCTGTTTGTTTTGATTTATTGGTGTCATTCCAACGTGTCATTAACCGGCAATACTTGTATGGCAAAGCTGATTGGAATTTATATCGCCACCAAATAAATAGTAATCTAAATCTAACATCACATACTATGCTTAATACTCTTGAAATCGAAAAAACCGTTACCTATCTCACCGATCTGATTCTTCAAGCCAGAGATATTGCAATACCATCAGTAATTGCTTGTGCATCAAATAACCCACTACCACGGTCCATCAAAAGGCTAATTAAAAAGAAAAACAGACTTCGTAGACAGGAACAGACCAAAACAGTTGCTGCAGATAAAAAAGTATTACGAACCCAAATCAATCGTATGCAAAATATTATAAAGCTATGCGTTGTGGAGCACAATGACAAATTATGGGAGGATAGATTAGCCAAGGCCAATAAATACACTGATGATCTTTGGAATTTAGTTAGATCATTTAGGCCGAAATCTAAAAATATACCTCCCCTAAAACATAACGGGATGATGGTGTCTGAGCCCCAGAAACAAACTGAAATTTTTGCTGATACCTTTTTACAAAACATGCAGTTAACCTCGGCCTGGAACAGCAACATGGACTCCGTGGTAAATAACCAAATAGAGAACGTAAAAACAGACGATTGCGGGGGCTTGATATATTTTGCCAGACCCAACGAAATTCAAAAGTACCTCCAAAGTCTTAAGCTAAGAAAAGCACCTGGTGCCGATGGGGTGAATAATTATCTTCTACGCAATTTGCCACAAAAAGCTGTAGTGCTTTTGACTAAAATATTTAACAAATGTTTGCGCATGGCTTACTTTCCAAAAATATGGAAGAGTGCTAAAGTTATACCCATACATAAGCCTGGCAAAGATACAGCGTCTGCGCTTAGTTACAGGCCAATAAGTTTACTCCCTAGTATGGGCAAACTATTTGAAAAAGTCATCCATAAGCAATTATCCCGGACTGCTAAAGACATTATTATTAATGAACAATTTGGGTTTAAAGAACACCATTCCACTGTCCAGCAGCTAGCTAGAGTTGCTGAACACATTGCTCATAATTTAAACCTTGGTAACTCAACTGGAATGTTTCTTTTAGACCTTGAAAAGGCATTTGACACGGTCTGGCACAAGGGACTTCTCTATAAAATGCAAATGCAAAATTTCCCATCTGGAATGACCAATTTAGTGTCTTCATACCTCGACAATCGCAGTTTTAGTGTCCATATTGGTGAAAATCACTCTGTTCCAAGAGTTATGACGGCTGGTGTACCCCAGGGTTCTATCCTCGGCCCCCTACTTTTTCTGATCTATGTGAACGATATCCCCATACAACCTTGGACAAACCTGGCATGTTACGCTGACGATACTGCATCTTACACATCATCCAAAGATGTGGATATAATCATTAGTAGACTACAATGGGCTATAGAAGGGTTAAGTGACTATTTCGCTACTTGGAAATTGAAACTTAACGAAAGCAAAACAGAAGCGATTCTCTTCACAAGAAGCCGTAATTTCCCAAGGAGAAAAATTAAAATTGCTGGTCACGAAATTCCCTGGACCAAATCCGTTAGGTATTTAGGCGTCACTCTTGACAAAAAACTAAACTGGAGCGAACACCTAGCAAGTTTAAGAGTCAAAGGTTATAAAGCACTAAGCGCAATCCATCCACTTTTAAAACGGAAATCAAACTTAAGTCCTAACATTAAACTTAAATTATATACATCTCTGATAAGACCCTGTATTACCTACGCGTGCCCAGTATGGAGCAGTACATGTAACTCAAACTATACTAAACTACAAGTAGTGCAAAATAAAGCATTAAAATCAGCTTATAATACGCCGTTTCGAGCAAATCTGTCGTCGTTACACAACCGTATAAAATTACCTACATTAAAAACATTTATTTTAAAACAATCCAGAAAGTTTTATCTTGTTTCTAACATTAAACATAAAAATTCGCTTGTTAACGCAATTGGCAGGAGCCGTTCGAATGACTTATCGTACATCGATAAGTACAACCGATACCGACTCCCACATCACTATGTACTACACTAGCGGCACGCTATGATGGCCGGTTTGACGTTTGTCCGCTCATGAAGTTCCGTATTAATTGATAACGACTTTGAAGGAAATAATTGTATTACTTTATTGACGATAGTGATGTGCAGAGATTCATAAATTTTATCGAATGTAGTTTTAGGTTTAGGACTCAAAATTTATTTATTAAATTGATTTCTAAAATGTATACAAGTGTAGAAAAATCAGTTTGCACCATTTAAGGGGTGAATGTACTTGTGAATATGAACAATTTTCACTATGTGGACAAACCTCTGAAATCGCAAAAAAATATCAGCTGTTTCATACAAAAGGTAAAATTTTTATTTTTATATGATATATACCACAACTCGGCATTTGGTTTTCTAAATTGAAAATTTTTAAAAATGGAATCTAATACGATCGTCACATAGGATCGCTGGCTAGCACAACTACTACCTCCGGCAAACTCGCGTCAATGCTCAATGCAAAACAAAGCAGTTTCGAATTGACGTTGCTTCGAAAAGTATAAACTGTCAGTGCAATGCGATTGTGATATAGTTTTGACCTGGCTTTGGATTTCAAATATTGATACTGCATTACTGTTGACCCTTGCTCGTTAATTTGGACTTTGTTCAAGCCCTTTGTTGTGGATTTCGTCGATATGACCGAACGTACGCAGAGAACTGTTCTAAATAGTCAGACACGTGAGTTCGTAATACGCCTTCGTAACTATTTCGATCGTGAAGCTCAAAATGGAGGGCCAATTTTACCTATAACGTCAGTGGTTGAACGCGTAGCTGATGCGCTTAATATTGGACAACGAACTGTTAGACGGATAACTAAAAAAAAATATGGCGAGACTGGCACAGAAGAAAATAAACTTCACACACCAAAAAAGAGAAAACGAGCAAAACCAGTCGTAGGCATCGATAGCTTTGATGCCGATGCTATCCGAAGACATGTTTACGGCTACTATTTACAGAAGGAGTATCCAACAAGAAAAAAGTTGGTGCATTCACTGAAGGAAGCTGGATTATTCTTCGGTGGGGAAAGTTCTTTAACGAAGATTTTGAAGACCATTGGATTTCGATACAAAAAATGTAACAAACGCAAAATATTGATGGAAAGATTTGATATAGCGATGGCAAGGTATACTTTTTTACGGCAAGTGAAAGAAATCAAAAATTGGCAAAATGTTGTGTTCTTGGATGAAACATGGCTTAATGCTAACCATACTGTAGGCCGTTCTTGGAACGATGACACAGCAGCATCTACTTCCAAAGTTCCTGTAGGAAAAGGATCGCGACTTATAATTTGTCACGCCGGAACCATCAACGGGTTTGTCGAAGGTTCTCTCATGGCTTTTGCGTCAAAAACCACTGGAGACTATCATGAAGACATGAATGGAGAAAAGTTTACTGAATGGTTTACCTCAATGTTGTGTAGCCTCCCTGAACCATCTATTATAATTATGGACAACGCCCCATACCACTCGATGCAAATTGACAAGCCACCTGCCCAATCCCAAAAGAAAGCTGATATCGTCGCATGGCTTCGTAAAAATGGCGTAGATGCAAACATGAATATGTTAAAAGCGGAATTAGTACGTCTTTTAAAAGAAAACAAACCAACCAAGATCCGATACGTCATTGACGAAATAGCATTAGAACATGGGCACAGAGTTATACGGTTACCGCCTTACCATTGTGAGTATAATGCGATTGAGTTGGTGTGGGCTCAAATTAAGGGATATGCTGCAAGACACAATACAGAACCCCCATTTACCACAAAAAAAATGCTAAAATTATTAGAAGAAGCTTGTGAACATGTGACTAAAGGAGACTGGGAAAAGGTTGTGAATAGAACTGTTAAATTAATAAGGGAAGATTATGAAAGAGATGTGAAAATAGATAATATTATAGAAAACGAACATATAATTATTAATGTAGGTGATGATAGCAGTGACGACAGTGAAAATAGTAGTATGGACGAATCTGATTAATTATGGCCTTTTGTGGCACCTTTTTTGGTATCTTTTGTATTCATATGTTTCTTGTGTGCATATAAAGTATGTATATTCATTTTCATTCAAATATTCAGTTCGTTCAAATAAATTAAATAAACATATACATTTTTGTTTTATTAAACCTATTTAATCAGGTACAAAAACAAAACTTAATTGTTTTTTGTTCGAGAATAAATTGACATTCCACATCACTATTGTAATGTGTCAAACCGGCCATCATAGCGTGCCGCTAGTGTAAGCGATCGTGATCACGTAGTGAACGCGTGACAGGTGAGCGGGCGACCGCGCATCGACGCGTATGAGTATCGCGCACTTACCCTCCTCGGCTCAAAATAAATTAGGATTAAGACTTAAATTAGCTAATATTATAAATATTTATTGAATATATAGTGTTTTAAATGTAAAATTGTCATAAATGTGAACCGTAACTAAGGTTAGCATAAGTCGTTTTTATTATATTATGTGTGTGCGTGTGTAATTAATGAAGGTGTTTAAAAATATGAAATTTATGTTGGTAAGTTTAAAAGAGGTGTCTAGCCTGTTAAACTGTCTAAAGTTATATATTTTGTTTCCACCCAGGTTAGGGCATAAACTGTGTACTTACATATATTGTAAAATTTTGATAATAATAAAGACATTTTAAAAACAAACAAAAACAAAACTCGTTATACTGTAGTAATAATAATTATTTTTTCGGGATATTGATAGCGGGAGCAAAATTTAATTTTAGCCCCATGGGACTTTTCATTTCTCTCTTCTGATTGGTCCGCGTTCGTGCTTTAGTAATGTGTCGAAATTCAAAAATGTTTAGAAGCTGTTGTCTTCGATAAGTCACGTTATCAATTTGTCGATCAGATATACACCCATACTGTATCCAACATAAATATTAATGATTAATTATTTAATAATAATTTATTTGTGTTTTATTTAAACTTTGAATATACGATGTCTATACATAGTAGGTTGATACTCCTAGCTTTTTCTCATAGGTAATGATGAAAAATAGTGTGTGTCATTCGGGGCCAAATTTTTTTTTCTCGGGCAGCGTATATCGCTCGCCTCGCTACGCTCAGGATTCTACTTTAGAATCCTTCACTTCACTCTGAATTCAATAACGCCCAAATAACGCCCTCGGAGAACAAAAAATTTCTTTGGCCCTATATAACACAAATAACTATTAGATAATCACTTCGCTGTTAGCGGAAAAGAACATTCTACAATCACGATATCGGACGGCTGCGAGGCGTTTTGACAAAATACACGGTTAGACATGAAATCGCAATGTACAATATTATGCTAACGATTTTATGAGCTTAGCTTTACAGCTCTAGTTCATAACATTTCTTAAGAACTTAAGGAACCACGTACGTCGTACAATACGCTACAATAGGGTCACTATTCCGACCCTTGCACCTTTTTGGCCCCATTTACATTTGAATGTTTTACGAGGACACTAGCTTCTACACTTCGTAGTGAGGTTTCTAAAAAGCCCTACGCTCAAAAGGTTTTGTCCATTGGATGGTGCGTGCTCGGTCATGAAAAGGTTATTTCCAATCGAAAAACGAACTGTGGCTGCTTAGCTAGATGTCTCGATGAAAATTCATTTCATTTCATTAATTGCTCTTTTTAAAACAAGCTTCGATATAACAAAAGGACTTTCACTATACACATAGAAAATGAAACAACGAATTTCTGCTGTGTGAACTTTAAAACAAGTATTCCTAAACTCTCGTTCCATAATAAAAGCTCAAAGCTGCGATACCTAAACAAAAGCTCAAATCACGCGTATTTGTTTAACAATGCCCAGTGAAAATTGCCGAACAGAAACCGGATTAAGCCGGTTATGCACGGCCGCTAATAATAATAGTGTCCCCCTAATCCCCGGTGATGGATGACGGCCACCCCTTTTAATTGCCGGCGTGAATATACCGAACGTCAGTCACGGGAAATTTCGATTTATATTATAATAAGATCCGAAAAGCACATTGCCTTTTCTTCTAAAAGGAAGAAGCTTTATGCCGGCTTAATTTCTATAAAAATATACGACCACAGGGTCCACAAATTAATAATGAATAGAGAAAAGCTTGCTTAATTCAGTTTAAAATAAACGTGCATCAAAGTGAACATGAATTATTTATTAATGTGTTGCTAATATTTGTTTCTTAAATTTTGTGTTATAGCAAAGGATTTCATTTTCTCAGAGTGTGGATTGAATTGTGGTGAATACAAGGGAATTGTATGCAACGGCAGAATATTTTGGAACATTGGGGGCAACCACTGTGCCTACTCTTAGAACGTATTGATCGACGAATGAGATAAATTCACTATCGTCTATAGCAGGCGTATCAATTTTAAATGCACAAAATGCCGCACTGAATTTTAACCTTTATTGCCTTTCAGGAAGCACTTTATTTGCGTCAATATATTATATTATAGAGCGAGGAAAACTGTACATCTTCAACGTTCAATAAAGGTTTTGTACCCATCTAAAGCGACGTGTGATTACTCGCATTTTTAGATGAAAGAATTTGGGGTGCATTTCTTTCTATAGTAATGAAATAGGTACATTATTTTTATTCTTATGTAAGGTGCTTGCTTATAGCAGTCATCCACAGACGATCTATTTGAAACTGGTAGGTATTTACTTGAAGTGGTATAGCCTAACCGGGAGGCCGCGGGTTCGATCTGGGCACCTCTGAGTTCGGACTTATATTCGTTTAAGAAATTAAATACCTCATGCTTCAACCGTGAAGGAACACATCGTTTGTGAGGATGTTTGCACGCTCGAGAGATCTCCATAATGTACTCAAAGGTGTGTGAATTCCGCAAATTCGCATTTGGCCAGCGCGTCCGCGTCGGCCAATCTTCACTGAGAAGAGACCTGCGCTCAGTAGTGACCTGTTGATGGGTTGCTGATGACGTTGTTTATGATAAAATACTCGTATTTTAATAAAATGGTTTCAGACATACATCCTACTAATTCCTACTAAAATTATAAATGTGAAATTTTGTGAGGATGGATGGATGGATGTATGTATGGATGTTTGTTACTCTTTCACGCCACAATGAATGAACCGATTTGGCTGAAATTTAGAATGGAGATAGTTGAAACCCTGGATTAATACATAGGCTACTTTTTATCCCGGAAAACTACAGAGTTTCCACGGGAATTAAAAAACTTAATCCACGCGGACGAAATCGCGGGCATCATCTAATCTTCTCTTCTATATATATAAAAGAAAGTCGTGTTAGTTACACTATTTATAACTCAAGAACGGCTGAACCGATTTGGCTGAAAGTTGGTGGGGAGGTAGCTTAGAACCAGGAGACGGACATAGGATACTTTTTAATATTAAAAATGCGAAAGTGTGTTTGTATGTTGGTTTGTTACTAAGTAGCAAAAAAGCTACGGATCGACGTGATTTTTTGCATGGGTATAGTTGAGAACCTGGAGGGTGACAAAGGCTAAGTTTTATCCGGGAAAATCAAAGAGTTCCCGCCGGATTTTAAAAATGAAATCCACGCGGACAAAGTCGCGGGCATCAGCTAGTAATTTATAATAGCACAGACGTACATTATTAGGCATATCCTGGTTCTTAAATATACCCGTGCAAAAATAACGCTGAACCGTTACTCCGTTGCAGCGTGACTGGAGGACAAATCAACAAACAAACTGTCAGATTCGTGTTTAAAATTGGTTTCCGTTTAATTAATTAAGAGTATTTTTTTGATTTCCGTATCCTTTTATTTATTGAAATTTGTTTAGTCAAATTGACATTTGACTTTGACAGCACGGGCACGCTATCTTGCGCGCCATTTTGAAATATTAGTATAAAACGGCTGTTTTGACGATACGAATTCAGTCTCTGCCCAGAGACTCATCCGACTAGTAGATGCTTTCGTGTAGGTCGTTGTATTTGATTGAGGGATTGCGATAGCAATCGCACCCTAATCGAATAAATATTGCCAGTACGCTTAGATTAGTTAAATTGATATTTAAATGTTTTTGATGATTACCCTCACGTTCAGATGGTGGTTTGTCTGTCGTGCTGTGGTATTTAGCTGAGTGGAAAGGGGCCGTTATTGGGGATGGTGGAGACGGCTATAGGTAGGGTTTTAGCGTTTTAAGAGATGTATTCTCTTAAGGCGTGATTAGTTTTGAGTGATAAATTCCGCTTCTGTGTCAATGTCTAACAAAACACATTATTATTACATATTATTATAACAAAAAACACACATTAGCATTTATATTAATAGGATCTAAGATATTTGAGATACCCCATATGGCATTGTTTTACGAGCTAGTGCACCTGGAGGTGAATTTTAATTAATGATTATATTAATGAGCAGTACCCAGTACTAACTTGTCTCCCTCCAAATACCTATCCAACATGTGTTCAGTAAGGTTGTGCAAGAAATGTAAACATGCCTTATTAAAGCTAATTACAATGTAATGAGTTTTTTTGCAATGCCTCATTCGGTAAGCAGGTTGACATATTTTACGATAAGCAAGTGTATGTTAATTGTTTAAGTAGCTATAGTAGGACTACCTATTTAAGTTAATTCGTATTTATTTACCCTAAAATAATTGTAAACACCTTTGCAAAACAGGCATTCTTTGTATCTTTATTGTAAGGTTTTTCTTAAGAGTTTACACATTTAGAATATATAAATAGAAGGTAGGGTCAAGATTTTGAGTCTGTAGTTTATATGTTTACAGAATGCGGATGCAGTTTTTGTAATATAAAGAGATCGTGGGCGTTCCTTAAATTGCTTTGAAATAAAGAAGATCGTTAGTTATTACTCCTGTCTGTGCTAACAAATATTATTGATGTAATTAACTTGTTCTTAACTTACTAAAAGCCTTTGTATGTATTATGTGCATCTTAATATTTTCACACCTACAAAAGTATTTTTGTTTTCAACAGAAAACAACGCAGTAAAAAAAGTTTTGTACCAACATACAACTAAATAGGTACCTAAGTACCTACATACCTACAATTTCATGTAACTTTCCGAAAGCTTTTATAAGTTACCAACTGATGCCCGCGACTTCTTCTGTTTTTTTTTTTAATTTTTCAAATCCCTTGAAAACTCTTTAATTTTCCAGAATTAAAGTAATCTATGTCACTTTTCAGGTCCTTAACTATACCCATGCAAAAAAATCACGTCAATCCGTAGCTCTGTGGCAGCGTGATTGAAGGACTGGTTTGTCCAAACAAACATACTCTCGCATTTATAATGTTAGTAAGAAATTTGGTTTTTTTAGTGTCGTAAATCTGTTACGATTACGAAAGATAAATATAATATTCCATATTCTGACATAACTAAACCAAACAACGGTACAGAATAACTAAATAGGTAGCTATGAGAAAAATATAATATTAACATGATTGACGAGGTCGCAAACATCTGCGTTGACGGCTCATTCATCCCACCACCGACCACTTTGTAAAATACCGTTACAAGAACTTTAATCAACAATACACAAGGTTAAAATTCGTTTATTTTTTGTACAAATGTAACCTTATATAAATTCGCAGATGTATTGATAGATTGATCGCCCAAATTATAGAGTCGCGAAATAAACGGTTTTTGCGAGAGAAACATTCAAGTTATGGTACAGATGGTGAAACCATTATACGAAATATTTCACTTTACAATATATATTATTATATATTGCATATTATTTTGTACGTGGGTGTGTGATACCAGATTTGAATAAAGCCATGTAAGATTGTTATGGCGTATCTGAAACGTATTAAGATACGCCGTACGCATTACGCGAGTAGCTGCGATAATACATGTAGGATTAATTGGAGTGGCGTTGAAATTTTACAAAGCTGTTAATATGGCCCTTTATATGTATTAATAATTTAAAACTCAAGGGACCTTTACACAAGATCTCCAGATTTTTTTAGAAAAATGCTTAAATTCTAAATTCAAATTCAAAATTATTTATTTCACGTAGGCTAACCTGTGGCTCGTATGACACGTCATGACTCTACCACCGGTTCGGAAAGCGGATTCTGCTGAGAAGAGCTGGCAAGAAACTCGGCAGTTGCTCTTTTCAAAATAATCATTTTACAATATTATTATGTAGCTATTAGTAAGTTATTTATACTATCTTGTGGGCAGCTGGATGCCAAGCCGATTTTCCCATGCAACTTTGTTAGAATAGAAAAGAATAGAATATTTCCACAATGAGGGAGGGGGGGGTTCAAAAATAGTACAATTCAATACATGTTAAGACGGGCAGACAAAATGTAGCCCCATTCCCGCCGATGGCACCAGTTCACGAGCATGACGCATGATCCAGCCGATGCTTGGCTCAACCATATTTGAGGGAACGTAAAAACTTACAATTCGAAACCATACCTAATTATCATCACGATTATCTCAATCTCAACTTATCGCCTACTTGACACGGATCTCCTCTCAGAATAATAAACGCTTTATGTCATAGTCCCAACATGCTGGTCCAGTGCGGATTGGCAGACTTCACACACATTTGAGAACATTATGGAGAACCCTCAGGCAAGTAAGTTTCCTCAAGATGTTTTCAGGAATAAACATCGGAAAGTAAAAGGTATTGTGCCTGGAATTCGAATACCGGTCCCCCAAAATGAAGCTGATGTCTTAACCACTGGGATATCACCGCTATCGTATTGAACATAATGTAAACAGTCGCAGTAGCTACACTAGCTTACAGCATCACAAATTACCTTCCCCACAACATAGCCCTGCACTGGTAAGGTCATCCCGCATTCAGCACGCGTACGGAACCCCCACGTAACCTAATTACGCGTCCACAATGCCGCGTGATTGGTCTCCACCACGGAACCCTGTTCCTCATAATTCAAACTCACACGCGATGACATGACATTTTGGTTGTTTAAGTTAGCCCTCTTTCTTCGTGCACCTACGAGCTTTAGACCGCAAATTCGTCCGCGTCGATTTAGGATTCTTCAAAAATTCCGCGGGCTACAACAAATTTTATGGGTAAAAAAAGTAGTTTATGTCCTCAGGCCCACAAGTATGGTTATACAAAAATTACGTCGATCCATTGCTCCTTGGCTGCATGATTGAAGGACAAACCAACACATTTTGGATTTATGTAAGGAATTATCCTTAGGTACAACTTAATATTAAGAACTACGTATAATACCTAAATCCTATTATTCGAGTTTATTTATCTGATAAATTAATCAATTTTAATAAGTGTTAAGTAGGATTTTGATGGTTTAAAAAAATTATAAAGTGAAAGTTCATAGGTACTCTTTGTAGAAAAAGAAACCTCGTTTCCACAGTACCCTTCAGGTTTGAGACAAAAACAAAAAAAATAATGTTCGTGTTCCAGCATGAATTACCCGAAAATCTGTAGACACGTCTCAAAATAGACCAAAAAATATCGTCCTACTTACAATGTTATAGCCTTAGCCCACGACTTCGTCCGTGGTAAGTTAGGTTTTTGAAAATCCCCCGAGAACCCTCTGTTTTTCAGGATAAAAGCCACACACCATCAAGTTCTCAACTATATCAATAAAAAACCATGCCATCCGTTGCTCTGTTGCTGCGGGATTAAAGGACAAACCTACAAACCAACAAATAGACTTGCATTTATAATATTAATACGTATTAGTAACGATGGCGAGTACGGACTGCACCATAAAGTTTAGGCGCTTAAAATTAACAAGAAACTCCAGGATTATTTGAAATTCATTTAAACGCTGAAACATTTTTCCAAAGGTTATTTTGTATGTAGTAACTAGGTAACTGGTAAAATCACTTAATTTAAGTAAACTCTCAATAATATAAATGAAGTATATAACCTACCTTATTCCCCGTATGTCGAGCACTCCATCGATTCAACACACAGGAGCCTCTACTGTAAATATTTGTCTACGGAACACCTTCCCAATTGTTCATTACACCTGTCTCACCAAGCTGACTTCACTTTTAGCAAGTTTCACATAGAGTTTAATATCGTTTGAACATGTAGGACATAAGTCCGTCGACGTGTCCTGTTTGCAGAGTCCAAACAAAAGACTACCTACTGGTTAACGATTGTTTAACTACGATAGCTATTTTTAAACGTTTAAGTTTATTATTGTGTATGTTTCGTTATATATTCAACGTTATCAACGTAAACATACGGTTAAGAATTCAATATTAAATATATAATTTTATTAATGTTAAAAGTTAAATATTAATTTATTTTAATATGATGAATATTATCCAATTGATTAATTTCTAAATAATAATATTACAACGACTCTAAGAAACCTTTATAATATAGCTATATAGGAAACGCTATTAAGAGTGATCTAAACACCTTTTTAAAATACTACGTAAACCTACACTTAACTCTATATTAGTAAATAAAATTGTTAAATCTTTAGTCCATTAATAAAGAATCGATAATTTCAGTCCATAAACATCGTGAAACTATATAGTCTTAAACACCATTGTAATGCATTGTTATATTACATAATTTAGTTGTAATGAATGACAAAGTCTTTGTAATAGCACTATAGTAAAGTTCCGGAACTTTGTGTAATCGGAACGTGCTGTGATCGTGTTTCAGGGCAGGGCGGGCGGCGCGCTCGCTGGTCGCCGAGCGAGTGAAGTCCCGCCCGCCCAAGCTGCCTACTGGGTTAGTACAAGATTGGATAGTTAACTATGAGTAATAAAACTATGACATTACCATCAAAGTAAGATAAACCATAACACTATTGAGTTAGAGCTCAATTTAGTGTATGTATTCTTATACATTTACGTAACGAAAACGCTCCAAATTAAAATCGTCTGTATTTAAGTTGTGACTTAAAATCCATACCATTATGGTTCATTTTACTTTGATGCTAATTTCATAGTTAACTATTACGGTCAAACGAGTCAAAATTCGGCATGACCACACTGTACGCGGCTTGCGTATTGTACTTGTGTCATGTATACAATGTGTTTACTTACGCTATTGTAATGCTACGCGGAGTCAATTGAGAGGTTATTTATTTGATTAGATGTAGTTTTAAAAATCTCGTGAGAACACTTTGATTTTGCGGGATAAAATCTAGTCTATGTCACTCTCGTCCTCAACTATACCCATTCAAAAAATCATTATATAAATTATATACATAATATATCTGTTACGGATTAAAGGACAGACCTACTAACAAACACACTATCGCATTTATGATTTAAAGTAAGTATTCGCAACAGTGACTTTTATGCTTAGGGAATAATTTGAGATTTAACTGAGAAGTTCTGTCAAGTCAAAACTATTGGCTCTATCTATAATTAAATACTAGCTGACACGGCGAACTTCGTACCGCCAACTTATCTATTATATTTTTTTTTTGTTTTTTTTTTTATTAAGTATTAAAACCTTCCGTGGACCTTAAGGAATATACAAAAAAATAAATTAACCGAATTGGTCCATCCATTCTTGAGTTATGCGCTTACCAACATTCATTTTTATTTATATAGATTATCTGTAACTCGAATATGGTGAAATTGGCGATTGGAAATCGTTAAAAATCGTTATGTATATTTAAATATTAGTTTTAAAATGAAATTCTTTCAGTTTTTGAACGAAAAAGCGTTACTTAATAGATTTTTTCTTCGAAAATTACAGTAATATTAGGTTTATAAACGGTACGAGCGTTTTATTACTACAGCGTCGATTATCAGCTCTATCAAGAGGCAATAAAGAGTGGTAACAAATCGTAACAGGCTTTTAATTCGATTGGAGCCCTTTACGGTAGTTTTATGGTGCACAATCGGGCGGTGGTTCCATAACTCACCCTCTCGCTATGGGTTTATAAGTTTATAACCTTATATAAATGTTTTGGCCTTGACGCGGTTCTTGTTAGGGTTCCTGGGTTTAGTTGGTTAGGGTTTTTGTGATGCAACTACAAATTTACGGTTCCCGGATTTTTCCCTTTACTTGTGCTACATGACATTGCTTCATGCCAACTTTCATGATAGATCGACGGGAAGTACCCTATAGGTTTTGATTTTGCGCGTGTCAAAATATGCGGCATTAACGGAACATAAAGGCCGTATAGAAGTCTTTCGATTGCATAGACTTAGAAGTTTGATTTTCTCACTGCTGCAAGGGATTGCAGACTTGAGTATTTGATATTAATTTCAACTTGATACTTCCACGCGTTCCTGAGAAAAAGGGTCTTGACAGACGGACAGAGGGACAGATAGACAGACAGACAGACAGATAGACGGACAACTAAGTGATCCTATAAGGGTTCCGTATTTAGTACGGAGTACGAAACCCTAATAAATATGGAAAAAGGGTCAACAAGACAAAGGTTATTTTACAATTATTATAATCGACCGAGCGAAGCGAAGGTCTTTGAGTTAACTAGAGCGATTTGCACTTGTCCGTCCGTCCGTCCGTCCGTCCGTCCGTCCGTCTGTCAGAGCCTTATAACTTTTGAATTACTGAACGTAATTACTTCAAATTTAGATATAATATGTAAACCGATGGCCTCCAGCCGAAAATGGCTTAAAAAGTTATAAAAATCTTTATTTCAGGGGGGCTCTCATAGAAGCGAATGCGAAGTAAAAAAAAAAATATCGCGTTACATAAAATTGTTACGTATCATTTTAAAGATAATTTTGAACTGAGTACAAAAATATATTTTTTTTAATTTTTCCCTTAAAATTGACGAAATGGGGGGCTTTCAAAGTGGCGATTTTATACGCTCGCTTGAAGACGCTCCCTAAGAAAATCCGCTATGGATTTTCAAACTGATTTTATGTTTTTAGGTCACTTATATCCTGTACTTGAACAACAAATACTAAAATTATATGAATATTATAAAGAAACGAGATTATTTAATTTTTAATGTACATCAGTAATTCATATAGCATCAACATAGCTTCACAATAATGCTAATAGATGGCGCAGTCAGTAACTATTCCCATGGAACTACGAGTTACGACTAACGACCTATCCCAAAAACAGTTTTGCGTCGACCATTATTATTTAGTTACTTATTATAATACAATAATTGTATTGTAATTTTTTTTGTACCATATTATTCAATTAAAATTATTTTTTAGTTAAATTTTAGTTAAATATTGTATATTTTCTATTCGCGTCGATAGATGACGATTTGTACAGATGCCCGTAACCCGGTTTCACTCGTTAGTACCTACATAATAATTCAATGTTTTCACTAACGTTCCCTAACCTTTACGGGCTACCTATAAGTTAGGTGATTGATGTTTTCTGTCAACTTATTTATCACGATCCTGTACGGGACACCTAAAAGGATATTGGGACGGATGTTAGGACTTAGGATTGTATTTAGGAGCTACCTACGTTAAGAGACTCCTACTTAGGGGATGATTTAGGTATGTTTGGTGAAAACGGGCATAATAATAATGTCAGTTTTGGTTATCATGTATCGATTGAATGAATAATCATGGGATACCGTTACCGCGAGGTCTCAGTTCGGGGCGAACAACTAGTTTATAAAGGATAAAGGTTATTATAGGGTTTTGAGCAGATGATAATTTGCTTACATGAAAATTTTGAGTTGAGAGTTTCTTAGTTGATGTTGAGCCTTGAGTGGATGGTAAGATATTTAGCAAAGTGAGAAAATCCGGGCTTGATTACGGTAAAAGAGCATGACAAGAACTAGTTTCAAATCATAGATTTTGCTTATAATTTAATATAAAAAATTATTTTTAAAAAATCGACTTCAAACACCCGCGCCACTACAAAGTCTATTTATTGTTGATTTTTTTAAAAATCGCTCGACTGATTTCGATAAAATTTAAATGGGTCCATCTGGAAAGTATACCCTTTCAAACAAAAAAAATCCAAATCGGTTCAGGCGTTTTCGAGTAATCGGTGCACATACATAAAAAACAAGATTCCGACGAATTGAGAACCTCTTCCTTTTTTGAATTCAGTTAAAAAACCGAAAGAAGAAGCGAAATAACTTAATTTTGAAATACGAGTCAGCAATATTACCAGAGGTATTTTATTATTGCCAGAGAAAAAATAATTAATTATCTTTGTAATAACTACATAATTGCTTTTTTTGATACGTAAGCTTAAACTAGCGGCACGCTATGATGGCCGGTTTGACGTTTGTCCGCTCATGAAGTTCCGTATTAATTGATAACGACTTTGAAGGAAATAATTGTATTACTTTATTGACGATAGTGATGTGCAGAGATTCATAAATTTTATCGAATGTAGTTTTAGGTTTAGGACTCAAAATTTATTTATTAAATTGATTTCTAAAATGTATACAAGTGTAGAAAAATCAGTTTGCACCATTTAAGGGGTGAATGTACTTGTGAATATGAACAATTTTCACTATGTGGACAAACCTCTGAAATCGCAAAAAAATATCAGCTGTTTCATACAAAAGGTAAATTTTTTATTTTTATATGATATATACCACAACTCGGCATTTGGTTTTCTAAATTGAAAATTTTTAAAAATGGAATCTAATACGATCGTCACATAGGATCGCTGGCTAGCACAACTACTACCTCCGGCAAACTCGCGTCAATGCTCAATGCAAAACAAAGCAGTTTCGAATTGACGTTGCTTCGAAAAGTATAAACTGTCAGTGCAATGCGATTGTGATATAGTTTTGACCTGGCTTTGGATTTCAAATATTGATACTGCATTACTGCTACTACTAGTATGGACGAATCTGATTAATTATGGCCTTTTGTGGCACCTTTTTTGGTATCTTTTGTATTCATATGTTTCTTGTGTGCATATAAAGTATGTATATTCATTTTCATTCAAATATTCAGTTCGTTCAAATAAATTAAATAAACATATACATTTTTGTTTTATTAAACCTATTTAATCAGGTACAAAAACAAAACTTAATTGTTTTTTGTTCGAGAATAAATTGACATTCCACATCACTATTGTAATGTGTCAAACCGGCCATCATAGCGTGCCGCTAGTGTAATTACCATAAACCACTATCATACCTATATTATTAGTCTGCCTGCGTGAATAATGTCAAGAATACTTGAAAGAAATAATATTTTAAATTATTCTTTGAACCTTTTCGCTCGGCCTGAATGGCATATAGTTTTTATTAGATCTAAATCATTATTTTTCAATCGCGGCCACAGATGTTCAGACATTTCTCAAAATGAAGAATGGATAAGTGAATTGCAAGTGTGCTCTTAAATCCAATAAGACGTAATAAGACAAATAATTCCCGCCTCAAATCCCCGAAGCGGGCGCCCCGCGTCCAATAATCCCTCGCAGGGTTCCTGACATATTTTTAATTAAATGCCACTTAGAAACGCCTTGCGGCTTCACGAGCTATTGCCTGTTTACTGTTACACTCAATTATATACCTTATATCGAATGGGATAAAGGCCGAACTCCTGATATACAATCGGATTGCAACAAATCACTGTGGCTGGTTCGAATTCACTAACTTCCTTGCGATAAATGCAGTTAGATCGGAAGTTTTACTTGTAATTTTATAACCTTAGGGAAGGCCTATTTTACCATCATCAAGTAAACTAATTGGAACACAGGCAGGCGGGTATATTATACTTGTTTAAGATCTTATTACTCAATCTAGCAAATAAATCATTTGAAATCATTTGAAGAACGTCAATCAACGAATAAAGGCATTTTGAAAAATTGATTATACAAAACACTACTCAGCGATGATGAAATGTGCCCCGAGTCTACTTTAATTTTATAACTACCTAGTTAAAAAACAAAAAAAAATAACTAAAAAAATGTCCAAGAACTTGCATCGGCCGGGAATCGAACCCGGGCCGCCCGCGTGGCAGGCGAGCATTCTACCACTGAACCACCGATGCTTGTATGGCAAACGTAAAATTAGTCGGACGGTACGGACTACGGACTACCGATTACACCAGCGGTCCGCAACCCTGGGGTCGCGACCCCGTGTGGGGTCGCGAAAGATATTTATGGGGTCGCCAATGAACTGAAAACAATTCCACTATCACGTGACACTGTTCATCGTCGTATCAATCTACTTGCTGATGATATCAAAATACAACTTATAGATCGCGTGAAAGGGAGTCCCTATTATGCTATTCAGCTGGATGAAAGCACTGATGTAGCTAATGTAGCTCAACTTCTGATATTTATCCGATACCGATATGAAAACGACATATGCGAAGATTTGTTATTTTGTCAGGGATTAGAAGGAAGAACAACCGGTGAAGCAATTTTTAATGCAGTTAATACCTTTTTTGAACTCCATGACATAAAGTGGGAATATTGTGTATCTGTGTGTACAGACGGCGCAGCTGCATTGACCGGCTCCAAAACAGGATTCAAAGCAAAAGTAACTGAGATTGCACCTAACGTAGGCTTTGTTCACTGTATGATTCACCGTGAAGCCCTTGCAGCAAAACATTTACAACCAGATGTAAATAAAGTGTTGGAACAAGTCGTAACAATAATAAATTTTATTAAAGCTCGCTCATTAAGCAGTCGCCTTTTCAAAATAATGTTACGTGAAATGGGATCAGAATACGAAAATCTACTGTTACATACGGAGTTCAGGTGGTTATTGCGAGGAAAAATACTCCGACGTGTATTTGATCTCAAAGATGAAATCAGAATATTTCTACTTGAACGGGAACCAAAGCTAGCGGAATATTTTTTGAATGAAAATTGGCTGGCAACAGTTGGCTATCTTTCGGATATTTTTGAAAAACTTAACGATTTAAATCAATCGTTGCAAGGGAAAAGTACAAATGTATTGATTTTAGCTAACAAAATATAAGCTTTTTGTAGGAAAATAAGTTTGTGGATAGACGAAATCAGTGCTGAAAACTACGAGATGTTTGCATGTTTGGAGAAATTTTCTGAAGAAAACAAAATAAAGCTCGAAGAAGAAATTAAAACCAAAATCATGATGCATCTTACAAACCTTAAGCAAGACTTGGAAATAAGATCCCCAGATACGTCACACGGCAACCAATGGATAATTAATCCATTCACTTGTGATCTTAACACTGTGAAGATGAACTTAAAAGAAAAGGAGCAGCTGATCGATTTAATGTCCGATAAAAGCCTTCGATCTATTTTCAAAACCACGGATCTATCCAAGTTCTGGATAATGACGGAAAAGGAATATCCACTGTTATTCAAAACATCTCTGCTGAAATTGCTGCCATTCGCATCTACATACCTTTGCGAGACAGCTTTCTCCACATTAACTGCTATAAAAACAAAATATCGCTCCAGACTTAACGTAGAACCTGATTTGAGGGTGTCTGTTTCTGATAATATATCACCAAGAATTAATATACTGACTGCAAGTGTGCAAGCACAAGGTTCACATTAGTTTGTAAGGTTACGTATAGGTACCTTTTTTTTAAATAAAATATTAAAATAATTGCTTTTCTCATTTAATGCCATCATAAATATTACTCGTTTCTTAAATGCATATTTTCTAGTTTGCTCTAATATTACTTTCCAAAATAAATAAACTCTTCAATATAAATAATTTACGAAATAAAAACAGCTAACTTCGTTACCTGAACCAACCTTTGCACTTGTTAACTTAGTGATTTTTTTTTCTGGGGTCGCTCATAACTCTTTTTTGAATTTTGGGGTCGCAATATCAAAAAGGTTGCGGACCGCTGCACAACAGCTATAAGTACAAAACTGTTCAAGTTATAATATAGCTGATAAGCAAATTACAAATTATGTTGTTCGTCACGATTTTTCAATTGCGTCAACGAAATAAATGATTATCATGTTTTACTTTTAATATTACATACTAGCTGATGCCCGCGACTTCGTCCGCGTGGATTAAGTTTTAAAATCCCGCGGGAACTCTTTGATTTTCCAGGATGCAAAAAATGACGTCAATCCATAGCTGTGTTCCAGCGTGATTGGCGGACAAACCAACAAACAAAGACGCTTTCACATTTCTATTATATGTATTAGTAAGGAAGAATTAATACTACGATAATAAAGGCGATCTAATTCAATTTTAGAACACAAAAGCTACTATTGTGACTTAAATATGATGGTTAGATAATTATATTCCCTTAAAGACTTTTTTGTAGAAAATAATGAATACTTTAATCATCTAGTGCATAATTTTTACGTATCATCAATAGTTTTCTCAAAACACGCCAAATAATGCATTTTATAGGCAAAATTTTGCTACTTTGGGTTACATTATTGCAATTTTCTTAAGGATTTCTAATTATTTTGAAAATAAATTATAGCCTATGTTACTTACTGATAATTTGGCTTTATAAATATTCAATAAATTTTTTTTTTTTAAATCGGTCCAGTTACATTCGGTACAAACAAACAAACAAACCAATAAATCTTTCCTCTTTAAAATATTAGTAGGTATCTAGATACTTGGAAAAATCTACCTAGATATTATGTTTTATCCTTACGAACGTGTTCTTGTGATATACTTTAACAGCTTCCAATCTGTTCATTATTCAAAGTTCGGTTTTCGCTCGATAATTACCTAGGAACTTGCAACGTGCTATGTTACTTATGACGTCGATAAGTGGATGGGTGACCGATTTCGATAGTTCGGATCTTTTTAGTATCCTATACATGCTGCGGAGAGTCTATTATCACTATCATCTGATAATGATTGTTAAACTTTAATTCGTCAAAATCCTACTAATTGAGTATACGGATTTAGGAACCCGCCGCATTACTATACCAAGAAAACCTATACCATTATCTAGAAAGGGATCGTGACTCCCAGCAATGAGTAAAACGACACAGACAGAGACTTACTTGCAAAAGAAAACACTTAGATTACCTATGTTACATGAGATAAGTTTTTTATCTCTTTCCTCTATTATCCATTCTATAGTTATTCACATGAAAATAATTCATGTAATTCCTGTAAGCAGACACGCGTCCATGCTCTATCGAAAAGATGTCGCGAGGATCGTGAAATGCGGAAATGGTGAAAATGCATCCAACTGAAAAGCGTAAAATTCATATCGAACAAAATCGAAGCGAATCAACATTGGGCATCAGAATCGCTATCGAAATATTTACTCTTTATTTCAATTCAAATTGAACAATTAATCCTTCGCTAAAAAAGAGATGCTACGTGCAATGCTCTTGTTTGAGAAAGTACACGCTCATCTGGGCAAGAAGTATGGAGCTATCATTTAACTGTTTTTTCGTGAATCGTTCTATTATATGTACGTCCAATTGGTTTTTCATACGAAAATTTTTCCGTTTAAGGAACTCACATCGAATTTGAGGCATTTTACAAATTCTAAATTCCTGATAGGGTCCGGTCATTTATTTTACTCGAAATCTCCCCATGAAATGCATTTGTTTATCGAACGAGAGTTATATTCGATCTTATTTTAATTCATGTCAAGAGAGCCCTTGACTGCAATCTCACCTAATTGTAAGTGACGATGCAGTCTAAGCTGGTAGCGGACTAATTTGAAAGTTGGAAGTAGGAACTTGGAATTCAGTGGGATTATGGCAGTTTTGATTAAACCGATACCCTTAATTTTATTTTGTTTTGAAAAGAGCAACTGCTAAAATTCTTACCAGCTCTCCTCAGCAGAATCAGCTTTCCAAACCGGTGGTAGATTCTAGACTTGTCATAAGTACCAAAATTTGCCCTACATTAAATAAATAATTTTGAATTTTAATCGGTTTTCTACACACCGTCGTGCCGGAACGCTAAATCGCTTGGCGGCACGTCTGTGACGGTAGAGTGGCATCTCTCCAGCGTGTTATTCGATGAATACGCCTGAATTCATTGAACACTCATAATAAAATAACTAAGTTTCTCTGCGCGACTACATTTTCACATTTCATTTGGTCGGAAAATTTTGTTTCATTGAACTTCGCGAAGGAAATCTTTAACAGAGACTTTTCCAACTTTGCATCGTCGCAGTACTATTTGTTTAAACATTTATGAATTTAATACAAATCGAAAGAAAAGTGGTGGAAAACTGAATGCAATGGGAATGGACAACGCTTTGAAATAATATTTCAGTTTCATTCTTGAAACTATGAGCACAGTTTTACATCGAACACCAGAGACAATTGGCCAAAACTCACTTCGTTGAGCGTCGATTCCGTCAGTCATACCCATGTTTTTAATCTAGCACACTATCCCTTATCAAAGTTTGAGAGCAATCTACAGGGTTAATTTTAAAATGCCAACAATCTTCTACAGGTAACTTCTATGCCTTACTCAATAGAATATAGACCATCACGCCTCAATAGCCCAGCGGTTAAAGGTGCGGACTGAAAACTGAAAGGTCGACGGTTCGATCTCCACTATTAAAAACTTAAAATTCACTTCAAATTCTAGCTGGTGTCATAGCGTCTTTTGTGACGTCAGTTTGTCAAAGTTTGTAGATAGATGTGACGTATCGCTGTGATTGGTGTTCAATCCAACATGGCGGATTGCTGTATTTTATAATTTTACGAGCCCGCGGCTTCGCCCACGTTAAGTTCGATTTTTGAAACTGTTATTTTACTCCCTTAGGGGTTGATTTTTCAAAAATCCTTTCTTAGCGGATGTCTACGTCATTACTAGATTTGATAAACAATTGACATATTATTATTATATTATTTTATTATCGATATTGTGAACTATCCAATTTTTAAATTTAATTGTATAATTTTCTATAATACACTACGGCCAACAATCTATTGTACCTCTTGTATACTACTAGTGTATAATGCAATAAATAAAATCTGATTCTGATTCTGATTCTGTAATAGCTGTCTGTATGCTTTCAGCCCGATCCGTCCAGTGGGTTGAGCTGTGCATTGATAGATCAGTCAGTCAGTCAGTCAGTCAGTCACCTTTTCCTTTTATATACACACATCAAAAGTGTCTAGGGATCAACATATATTTTTGCAATAACTTTTCTCCTGATTGATATTAATTAAAATTTTCTTTAAGGATTCATCAAATAAAGTGTTTTCGTTTGTCACAGCTACGATAAACCAAGTCACCTTTGCATTAATAAAGAAATTTGCCATTTTCCTAATAAAGGGATTTTTGACATTTGAACCACTAACATTAAAGTTCGAAAAAAAGACTGAAATAACAGTTTTCTTTAAAATTTTATTGGGTAACTTAAACAATTAATAATCCGTGTTTCTACCGCGAACACTAACAACACAAGAACATCGGTTTGGCATACTCAAAATGAGTTCATCCAAATCACGCTGTGGAATGGCCGCCCATGTTCGTTGCAACAACAAAAAAAGGTCTTCTTGCCACTGGATACCCTCCATATTCGGCAGAGCTCTTCTCTGTAGCATATCCCATGCATGCTCAATCGGGTTCAAGTCTGGCGACTGAGCAGGCCAGGGCAGGACATTGATGTTAGCTGCGGCGAGAGTCTGTCTTACAACTCTTGCGGTGTGCGGTCGTGCATTATCATGCATTAACTGAAATAAGGGACCGATTTGCACTTGTAGAGGAACGATGACGTCTGATACAATCGTCTCAGCATAAATTTGAGCGTTGAGGTTGCCCTGATCCAAATCAACTCAGTTCTTCCGCCGATCCAAATACCCGCCCATACCATGATGGTTCCACCACTATAAGGATGGACTTCCTGGCAGGATTTTAATCGCTGATTATGAAATTATGAAATGCACCAAAAAGGATCCATATAAATTTATAAAATCATAAATTTATTACAAAGCCACATCTCAATCTCAAGAAATCCGCATAAAAATGCTTGATCCCTAGACACTTTTGATGTGTGTATTTACCCCCTTATTCATAAACAAGTTATAAGCGTACTATAGCTAAAATATGTTTTGTTACTGTCAAATGAATTCAAAATGTCAAATGATAGAAAAAGACAAAACATATTTTAGCTATAATAAGCTTTTAACTTGTTTATGAATAAGACCATTAGATTTTATCAAATTAAATATCAATGACGCTCAAAATAGAAAAATAAATACGTTTTATATAATCCGTCCATCCATCTATTTCATTAGTTAAATTGATAATTTCATTGATTCTTGGTTACTGTCATCGATCGTGTCTATTGTAGGTACTTTCACTGTAGGTATGTAGTCTGCACGGCAGCAGACACCCTTGTTCAATCGAAACGGTCTCCAAATGGAATTAGAGTTGGCGGCCGGCGGGCATCCCGCGGGACCGCCCGGGGTGCGACTACCCGGGCCACGTCGCCGCACACTCGCGTCGTCGGTGACCGCACGCGCCGCACGTAATATTAAACCTTACTATCCTTACTTATACAACGTGTACTGAAAGTCCGAAAAACCACTGCAGGGTACCTTTGTACCTTTCCTAAAGAACTCTTCAGCACAAGCATTGGACTCGAAGCCCTTATAGTTTTTGAGTAAACCACACTGAAAGTTTTCACCAATAAAAATCTTAGCACAACCCTAGAAAACATAACGCGTCGGTATACCTACCTACTACCGCGCGCCGCGCGCCTTGTAACCTATCCACGGTTAATCATAGGGTTGTCACAAGAAAGCGCATTAATGTCAATTGAATAAGTTTGTATGGTAAAAAAAAAGTGCTTATTTCTATTCAATATTTTTATAGATGATTCTTTATTAGCTATACACACGTACCCTGCAGTCATTTTTCGGACTTTCAGTACACGTTGTATTATTAATTAGCTTTTGCCCGCGTGGAGCTTGGATTTAAAAATCCCGTGAGAACCCTCTATTTATCTCATTCTCTAGTCCTCAGCTATACCTACCCATGCAAAAATCACTTCAGTCGGGTGCTCTTTTGCTACGTGATTGAAGGACAAACCAACAGACAAAATCACTTTCGCATTTTAATGTTAGGTGAGGATTTCCCAGAACTCAACCCGTTGGAAGCCGCGAGCAATGAATTCGAGTCGAATTCTACGGCCTACAGTTTTTATTATTTTACTATTAGTAACAGTTTTATTACAATATTATTTTAAATAAAAAGATGATTCAGCTTAGCACAATAAAAAAATTTACGAGACTTTATTATTGATTAATAAAGATTTAAGAAAATCGGCTAATTCCTCCCTAACCTTTGAAACCTCATCCTGTAGATTCAGTAACGGTACGGTGAATAGTGATAATTATGCAGATATGAATTCCACATTATAATATTATTTATCCATTTAGTAACTTGCCCACGTTCTCTGCTGGACAGAAGTTTTATGCTGAGAGCACCACTGCACATGATCCGCCATCTTCCTGATCCACTAATTTTCTGTCCCCTTAAGTTCGAAAGCATACAGAACACCAGGTTGCATAGAATAAAACAACGGCTTTTCTCCAAACAGACTTTGGAATTCAATCACGAACCGTGTAAGATACTAGGATTGCGGTATTCACCGCATTGTGTATGTTCGGACAAATGTGCGATCACCTGTAGCCAGCTTGGGGTGATTGCTTCACTGTTTACATGCCGCGATTGCAGATAGAATTGAAACTGGTGTAAGCGGGTTTAGAAAGTCCCTTTCAAAGGTGAATATCGGTTCACGAGCAAAAAATGTTTTCAGTATGGTGAAGTTACATTAAAATTGGCGTTTAGTTAGATTGAGGTTTTAGAGGATTCTAAAGTGGATGAAAACGGATGGTATCAAACTGAAAAATTTTGTATATGAAAATTAAACCTTGAAACTTTTAACACCGTGAAATCATAGAATTCTGCAGTGGCAAACAAAAGAGCGTAGAAGGTATAAGTCAGAAAAGGTTTTTTTTTGAAAATTTACATCAAAATATGCAACCTAAAAGCCCATAAAATCAAAACGGACAACTGATAATAAATACACACCAGTCATGGACTTGAATATAACATTATCTTCTATTTAAATAAAAATCAAGGTTTGTATGTTTGTCCTCTATGCATTCCGAAACCATGGATCAGATTGTGATGCAACTTTGTTAGGGTGTTCTGGGGATGCCCGCGAGGGTTCCTGGCCTAAAAAATCTATGACATAATTTCTTTATACTTCACGTGGCATTGCAACGCATGCCGGGTACAGTAATATACTTGGAGTATATGGGTACCCACTTTTCTTTAGATACGTTTTACTAAATGATTGCTAGCACTGTGACGTCTATATAGAGTTTGTCAAATTGCATTAGTCACAATAAGGCGAAGAATTCACCAATATTCAATGGATTGAACGAGTAGGTACGTATATACTGTATATGTATAGAATACAGACCCGCAGGCTGCAATCAATCAGACCAGATCCTTCTTTGTAAGGATTACCTTCCCCTTCCGTAAGTCTTCTTTAATCAACCGATTTATTTACCTTTGGAATATACATTTCGTCTACATTATAGCGTGTTCATCGTCTTCTACACCGGGTTTCTTACTTATTGGATTTTTATACGTTTACATTAATGTGCCTATCTAATGAAAAAACGATAGCCATACAAGACGGGAAACGTATAGCATCGGAAAATCCCCCCCACTATCTAGTAAGAATGTAGTTTTGTACAGAAGTGTGTTCATAATTATTATCATCACCATTACAATCAGCAAATCATCATTGGCTCACTAATACTGAGTGCAGATCTCCTCTCATAGTCTATCAAGCTGGCCCAATATAAATTGGCGGGACTTCACACAGCTTTGAGAACATTATAGAGATTAGATAACTCTCAGATGTGAAGGTTTCCTCGCGATGTTTTCCTTCACTGTCGAAGCATGTGATATTTAATTGCTTAAACGCACATGACTCCGAAAACTCTGATCGAACCTCCGATCCCCCAAATAGAAAAAAACACTCCTCAATAGTAGGCTATCACTAACAGGAGTTTTAAGAGTCACGTTAAGAATATTAATTGCATTTGGTCATTAGGCAAAAAGTGGGTCTATCTAGCCTCCATACCGACGCATAAAACCAACATAACACTGTATGTATCATTTATTTTACGAACCCGATGCGAAAGTGCAGAGCCATTGAAATGGAATTATGCACGCTGTGTATACCTAAAAGATTTTCGGGTTGTGTCGCCGGCGTACCGGGGTCACCGGTTGAGGGGCGGCCATTGAAACTGAAACACCTACGCTGAAAGTGAGGCAGAATAAAAAGCCGGTCGTCGCGTCGCGCGCACAATGCCGGGACACTCATTTTGTAATGTTTTTACACTTTTCCCACAAAAAGGTGATGAATCGTTATTTTTCAAGTGAAAACTTCTTTAGCACTTTTTTGGGTGAGCAAAAAACATGGATTTCGCGTCATCGTCACCTGGAGATTTCAGTAATACATAGTTCAACATTAGAGGTTCTCATGCAACCCTGTATAGCGCAGTCGGCAAGCAGCCGCCTTCCTTACCGTTTAATGAATGATGGCGCAGGTTCGAATCTCACTCACAAAACGTGACAGGGAGCTTTTTTTTAATTTTTTTAATATTTGTTTTTAATTATTAGCAAATCTAGTTTTCACTTCTATCGGCAGACTGCCAATTTTTTTTTTTTGTTGTACTCTTAGTACTATTACGCGGTGGAGTTTACTTTTTTATACCCGACTGTGGCAATGGCAAATGGAAGGGTTATGATTCGAGCAGTCTATGTATGTTTGTATGCTTACGTCATGTTCCACCTACTGAGCCAATTTTGATGAATGAGATGTATAGGCATCTCAACTCGATAAAGTGATCCGGGTGACATAATAGGCTTTATACGAAAAAAATCAATAAAAATAAAGTGTAACGGATGTTAGGTATACCAATCTATAGCTAGGTTACAGCATTTAAAATTTTTTTTTAACCTTCGAAAGGGCAATCGCTGTCTCTGGTATTTATTGTAAGTTTATTATAAAGTTTATTCTCGGTAAAGAAGTTTAACAGAGTGGGTATTGGTTCTTACATAATATCATACACCAAAACAAAAAAAAATACAGGTGTCTAAGCTGGCCAACCACCCCTTCTTATTTTTATTAACTAAAGAAATTTAAATGACCTGGACATCTAGGCTTTGCCCGCAACTTCGTCTGCGTGGAAAAAATCTCATTAGAACTATAATATGAATATAGTTAATATAAGAAGTTGGAGAATAGAATAGAATAGAAATGTTTTGTATTCAAATAAACTTTTTTACAAGTGCTTTTGAATCGTCGATGAGTCTACCACTGGTTCGGAATGCCGTTCCTGCCGAGAAGAACCAGAAAGAAACTCGGCAGTTGCTCTTTTCAAAATAAGTTTACAATTCAATAGAATAGTTATACAGTTCAATTACCACCTGCTGTCTCATGAATCGCTGGAACGAATTATGTCCACGCTTTTTTATCATCTAAATAGTCTTCAATTGCATAATATGCTTTTTTCATGAGATTAGTTTTAACTGATTTCTTAAACTTGTGTAAAGGCAAGTGTAAGATCGACTGTGGAATTTTATTATAAAACGTCACGCCCTTTCCCACAAATGTCTTTCGGACCCTCTTGAGGCGACATCGAGGAATCACGAGCCTGTTTGGATTTCTAACTTGCCTATTCTGTAAATCACCCTTTTTTTTGTAATTCACAATGTTTTGTCTGACAAATATTATATTGTTGTAAATATATTGTGAAGCTACTGTAAGAATGCCTATTTCTTTAAATTTTTCTCAAAGGGAATCCCGCGGTTTTAAATTATATATTGCGCCAATTGCCCTCTTCTGCAATACAAAAATTTTTCCAATATCGGCTGCTTTACCCCATAATAAGATTCCGTATGGCATAATACTATAGAAATATGCAAAATAAACAATTTTTGCAGTTTCTATGTCAGTTAACTGTCGAATCTTCCTAACAGCGTAAGCAGCAGAGCTAAGCTTGCCAGCAAGTGTTTCTATATGGGTGCCCCATTGCAGCTTTGAGTCCAGGGTTAATCCCAAGACCACTGTGGAGTCCTCACTTTTCAAGGGTTCATTACTTATCTTTAAATTTTTACTGACAGTTCTGGTGTTGGGCAATAAAAACTCAACACACTTGGTTTTCTTAGCATTTAAAAGTAGATTATTTGCCGTAAACCATTCAGAAACTTGAGATAATGCAATATTTACATCGTCAAAATTGTCTTTCGTCCTATCGACTTTAAAAATCAAAGACGTATCATCAGCAAATAGCACAATATCGCAAGTATTTTGGACAAAATGTGGTAAATCATTTATGTAAATCAAAAACATGAATGGACCTAGAATAGAACCCTGGGGTACACCCATTACCGAGGCTGATCCGGATGATTTTACATCATTGACACATACTCTTTGAACACGATCACTAAGATAAGACGCAATGAGGCTAAGCGCAAAATCTTTAATACCATAGTGGCTCAGTTTAAGCAAAAGGGTCTCGTGATCAACGCAGTCGAATGCTTTTGATAAATCACAGAAAATACCAATGGCATTCTGTGAGTTATTCCATGCATCGAATATGTGTTGCAACAGCGTTGCGGCTGCATCGGTTGCTGATCGACCCTTAGTAAAACCGTACTGCTCAGGGTGAAGAAGTTTATTTAAATTAAAGTGTAGAAGCAGTTGGTTGAGCATTATTTTTTCAAATATCTTGCTGAGAGTTGGCAAAATTGAAATTGGTCTGTAGTTAGTGAGAATGTAGAGAGTGGCATAGGCTATCTTTTATCCCGGAAAAATAGAGGGTTCCCGCGGGATTTAAAACTGAACTCTACGCGGACGAAGTTGCGAGCAAAAGCTAGTGCTGAATAAATTGTATACTAATAATATACTAGATATAACGATAGCTCATGTAATACATATATTACATGAGCTATCGTTATATCTGTGATAATAGTCATAAAAGTCTCGCGAGCCCCTCACACGTCTGGCGCGGATACAAATAGCCGTAACTTATGGCGGCTTCACACGTCACGACTCGCGCGTCACCTCGTAAACTCGGCCGTGATTACTTTTATGCTTTAATGGGGCTTTATCGCGTTATTATGTAGTACTTTGTGATAAATTACAAATTTAAATACACTAGTAATACTATATATTGATGACTAGTATAATAGTACTATATATTGACTTGATGACAATTAAATTGTTCATTATAGAAGAGAAGTTATTATTGAAGAGAAGTTCAACAGTATCCTCCTAACGAATTTAATTTTTTTTAGCCTATCAAAGTTAGTAAAATGTTATATGAACGCCCTAGAATTTATAATCTGTCTACATGGTCTGTCAAATTTTGGAAAAATATACAGTTTCAAAGATTTGTGTATTACTTTTTGAGCCTTTATAACTTAGAAAATATTTGAAAAACCACAAACATAGATATAAGACTTTCAAGAGCGTGTCAACATTTCGTTCTATGAAAGAAAATTCGTTTGTATCGAGGATACGACTTGTCTGAATTATTAAAACATTTGCATTATTATCTTAAAGGATTCTAGCACTAATTCCTAGCTATGAACGTCAAAGCTACCCAGTATACGTCACAGTAAGTCCCGAAGCTTGTTATCCTAGTTTCTTTAGGTGTGTGTATGTGTAGCGACAATAAAGTAAAGTCTTTGAGTATATAAACAAATATACTCAAACCAAATATACTTACAGTACACACGCTTAGGGCCGATTTCACCAACGTAAAATAAGTCTTATTCGGGCGTAGTTTTGAAATGTTGACATAATTTTGATACAAAAACTGTCAGAACGCCCAATTTATTCCTCGGTATCGTCGGTCGGTGGAATCGTCCATAAGTATTAGAGATTAGCTCTGTATTACTATAAAATCTTGGTATGATTACAAATGCATCATGAAGATAACATATGTACTCCATCGTCACAGTACAGCTGTGTCAGTTCCCAGCCAGCAATATGCAGCGTAAACAGACCCCGGCGGGATCCGCTAATGCGTCGCGCGGGATTAGGCTATCACTGCTTCCATATCTGCTATATGCTGCTGCTTCCATATATGCTGCGTCTATAATGCATACTAAACTCGTATTTCGTCGCTGGCTCATCGTCGACAGCGACGCTGCACTCGACAATGCATCGCCTTTAGAGCCCTAAGTATAAGCGTACAAAGGACTTCATTACAGCTCAGTGAATTTGATTGGTCAAAGCCTTGTAGCTTCGAAGACTCGCTAACTATGCGAGCAAAAGAACTCTGCAAAGATTCCCCAAGTTGGCGAGCGCAATTGAGAGTTTAGTCAAAGTTTGCGCACCGAGTTCGCTTCACCTCTGCGACGAGCCGACAAGTCGCTTTGGGCTACCCAGTACCTACTACCTACTACCTACCTACCTGCCGCCTGCCGCTCGCTAATGGAATTTTGAGCCGGAATTTTATTCAAAACGGATGATATTTGTATGGGATAGATTGAGAGCTGGTGAAATCCATTAAGAAGGTAGGAATTTACTATCCCAATTTTGGCTTTGTTTTATGTCATCAGCATTCCATCAACTGCTCACTAATGAGTGTAGAGAAGGGTGACAGGCCATTAGTCCACCTTGCTATTGCTAACCCAATGTAAATTAAGCCTAAATAATCGACGGTTAAAGATGCGGACTGAATACTGGGAGTTCGTAGGTTCGATCTATACCCGTAGCACTATTGACATACCTACTCCTAATACAAACTTCCCGCTTATTTAGGGAGAGGAGAATGTTTGTCAAGTTCAGATTGGCTTGCTTGCTAAGGCCCACTTACGGAGTCGCCGAGTTATGTTTAACCCAGGAATAAATTTGTAATTTTGACAGAAGTTTTATACGAAACCTGTTAAAGCAGCTAAAGCTAAAGCTAACTCTGGGTTAAAACGATAACCCAACGTTTCTGCCAACGGGCCTTAAACGCTCATAACTCCGAAAAGTCAGAGGTGTAATGTATCTGAGGTTAGAGCTGTTTTACATACCTATAGTCGTTAATTAGAGATCTGTAGATTTTATAATTAATATTGTATTACTGTTGTTTTTTCTTTTTTATTATTATTATTGTACAATTTGCTAGTTATCGATAGTTCATTTGATGAAATGTGATGAATAAATTGGTTTTGTACTGCGCAGTTAATTTTGTATTGTCTCACATTTTGTTTTAATTTAAATGTAATTATCGTTACCCTCTATTGCATGCCATATATGGCAATACCACAGAGTAGGTATATTAAAGGCAATACACTGTTTCAATAATATTGTAACACCATATTACAGTCCAATTCAAATTATATGATGTCTCGGACTTCGTGCGTTTCGATACGCAGAATTCATTTCCGTATTCGGTACCAGCGGCATGCGGGGAGGCGGCGAACCTGCGCGAACCTACACTCGCGACTAACATCCGTGTGGACATAAAGTTTGAATCGAACTGTACGTGTATTTTTGCAAAAAAAATTAAAAAAAATCGGCCAAGTGCGAGTCGGGCCTCACTCTTTTAGGGTTCCGTTAAAAAAAATTAAATAAAAATATTTCCATGTACCCATGGAAATATTTTAATTTAATTTTTTTAATTTAATTTAATTTTTATTATTTGTTGTTATAGCGGCAATAGAAATACATAATATGTGAAAATTTCATCTATCACGGTTTACGAGACACAGCCCGCTGACAGACGGACGGACGGACGGACGGACAGCGTAGGCTTAGTAATAGGGTCCCGTTTGTACCCTTTGGGAACGGAACCCTAAAAACAAACAAGAAAAGCGAACTTCTTCTCGAGTGAGATTCGAACCTGCGACATCATCAAAGAAGGCGGTCGCTCGCCTACTGCGTCAAATAGAGCTACTGGAGAACATCTAAAATGTTGAACGTTTACTGAACGACGGTGTTAGGTTTTTTTTCGTTACGGAATTTCTTGATTCGGTCCTGCGCGCTCAAACTGTTTGTCCTAGTTCAAAGCCAGCGATAAAAGCTATGCAATAGCTCAATAAATAAATAAATAGGTACTCGCGCCAGAACGAACATTGAGCTGACCAGCTCTCAGCGCAGGAATGTTGCTTACAGATACTTTGAATTATTTCCTCTCTTGAGCTGTATGAATAGCGCAAAGTGGCAATCATTAAGAATCTAATTAGTAACGAGCGGTTTTGAATCTGTTCCCATTTCTTAATTCCCTTTAAAGCGCGGCCGTTGCTTAATGAGCTTGTTTTATCGTAATTTTGTATTGAAACGAAATGACAGCGTTCCGAGTTTGAATATTTTCTTTAGAAATTTTTTATAAGACTTCCTCGTCAGTTATTTAATGAGCAACAGATTAAATGAAACGGCCTACTTTGTTAACTCAAATAATTATTTTACTCGCTACATAAATAAACATGGTCTAAGATCCCAGTGCCGCCAGACCTAAGTTATTTTCTCAGCAATTATTTGTGTACGATAGAGTACTGTTCGAATGTCCGTTCAGTATATGCGTACCAGTTAGATTGTGCCGACGGCTAATTTCCAGATACCAGGTGCTAAAGGTAGGTAAAAACTAGAATAACTTATCTTAAATTCTCAGGGCTGATTTTCATATATGTTTTAAAGAATGATGGATCGACGTGATTTTTTGTCTGGGTATAGCTTAGGATCTAGAGAGAGAGAACTATTGCAATATCTTCTGCAAGCTATACCCAGGCAAAAAATCATGTCGATCCGTAGCTCTGTTGCAGAGTGATTGAAGGACAAACCAACAAACACACTTTCGCATTTATAATATTATAGTATGATGATATTATCTCTCACACACTTAAACAAGTGAATCATGTTCTAGCGCTCATACATATGGGGACGCATAATGTGTGTCTGGGGGGATGTTTGACCCTTCCAATAGGTCTGGCAGCTTACAGATAATATCGCAATAGTTCCCTGAGTACCATGTATAAAAATCAGAACTGAGAATATAAGTTAACTTAAATTATATATTTTTTTGGGAGCTTCAAAGCGTCTGGCTAAAGTAACCGCCGGCGGTAAGCGTCTGGCAGTATTAATTTATTAATTTTTACAATATTCTTTAAAACATATATAAAAATCAGCCCTGAGAATTTAAGATAAGTTATTCTAGTTTTTACCTACCTTTAGCACCTGGTATGAAATTGGCCGTCGGCACAATCTAACTGGTACGCATATACTGAAAGGACATTCGAACAGTACTCTATCGTACACAAATAATTGCTGAGAAAATAACTTAGGTCTGGCGGCACTGGGATCTTGCTCTAACATGCTTGACATCGTTTACATTTAAAAACTTCCATTTTATAGCATTTGTAAAAAAATAATTTAGGGATCTTGAAGAGATTTTCCACCAGAGTAGGTCAGAGACTTATCGCCAAGCGATTTAGCGTTCCAGCACGATGGCACGTTTGATTTTCATTCCTATTCCCTTTCCAAGTTAGCCCGCTGCCGTATTAGACTGCATCATCACTGATTTAAGGATGATTATACGGGTCTGCCCGCAAAATTCAAATTTAATTTGGTTTTTCGCAATTTGTAAACTAATACGACAAACTAGGCTAATGGCATTCTAATTGCGCCAGTAGAATTATCATCTTCACAGGTTTACATAAAAATCTTTACTTGAAAGTGACCAGTTTAAGAAATTAATCAAAATACTGACTAATAACTAATGCCTCAATAGCCCAACGGTTAAAGGTGCGGACTGATACTGAAAGGTCGCAGGTTCGAATCCCACCCGTTGCACTATTGTCGTACCCACTCCAGACACAAGCTTTCTGCTTATTTGGAGGGGAGAGGAGAATATTAGTCAACTTCAACTTGGCTGATATTCTTTATAAAAAAAAAATTGTGAGTAACTCACGTCCAACTCGGTATTTTGATTAATTTCTTAAACTGGTCACTTTCGAGTAAAGATTTTTATGTAAACCTGTGAAGATGATATTTTTACTGGCGCAATTAGAATGCCATAAGCCTACTTTGTCGTATTAATTTACAAAATGGGAAAAACCAAATTAAATTTGAATTTCGCGGGCAGATTCGTATAACTCACTTAAAGGTAAAATCGCAAGTCTAGGGCTAACTTGTCATTGAATAAATAAAGGGAGTTTTACGATTTCCAGCAGCAAGCAGTGATAACTTAGTGGTTAGGACTGCGGTCTCCACTTCGAGAGGTTGCAGGTTCGAGTCCGGGCACGCTTCATGTGCGTTTAAGCAATTAAATATGACATGCATCAACAATGAAGGAAAACATCGTTAGGAAACCTGCATACTTGAGAATTCTCCATATTTATGTCTGCCCATCTTGGGATAGAAGTTAGTCGGTATGCATTTTTTGGAACTTTCCTCACTGTGGAAACACTGCATATATAGCATAGTATTTACTATATTGTAAATTTGTTTTGAAAAGAGCAACCGCCGAGTTCCTTGCTGGTTCTTCTCGGCAGGAAAGGTATTCCGAACCAGTGGTAGATTCATTGACTATTCAAAAGCACTTGCAAAAGTTTATTTGAATAAAAAATATTTCTATTCTATTCTATTCTATTCTATTCTATTCTATTCTATTCTATTCCATAATGTTCTCAAAGGTGTGTGAAATCTATCATTCACTTTGGGCCAGCGTGGTGCATTATAAAACCTTCTCTGAGAGGAAACCTGCGCTCAGTAGTGAGACGAATGATGATGATTACGATTTTCACGACCTATATTTTACCGATGTGTACATTGTACGATGTTTGTTGTTGATGATTGTTCTGCACGACGCTACGATCTGTACATTATAGGAGCCGGATATTGGAACGAAACACAAATATTCCATACGCCTTCAGTAGTCAGTACCCTCTGAACAGTATTAGCAGCCGGTAATACAATGAGCGCGTCGATTGAGGGCTGCGGAGACAAATGGGGTGCCGCCCGGCCGCGTCGCGCGCAGTAGGGCGGATGGCGCTCAAATAGTCTTACAAATCTAGTAGCCTTACTATCAAAAGCGTGGATATAATTCGTTCCAGCGATTCATGAGACAGTAGGTAATGATTAACCTGTAAATTCTCTTTTTAGGGTTCCGTAGTAAACAAGGAACCCTTATAGTTTCGCCATGTCCGTCCGTCTGTCTGTCTGTCTGTCTGTCTGTCCGCGGTTTAGCTCAGGGACTATTGGTACTAGAAATCTGTAATTTGACAAGGGTATAAATATCAATCACGCCGACAAAGTGGTGAAATAAAATTGTGAAAAATATTTTTTTAGGGTACCTGTAAAGTACATTCAAGTACATGTAAAGTGGGGATGAATTTTTTTTTCTCATCTATCCCATAGTGTGGGGTGTCGTTGAATAGGTCTTTTAAAAACGTTGTGGGTGTGGGAACACTATTTTTCAATTCAGGGATCCTTTTGTGAAATATGATATTTTAAAGTGCTAACTTTTATTAGAGTCAAGTGTCCCCCCCCCCCCTCTGCCAGCTAAATGGTTGTATATAGGATACAAGAAAAAATTCACAGCAGTAGTATATATAATGAATTTTAAAGGAAAACTATCACGGCTAAGTAGGGTTCAATAGTTAAGGAGTGATATCTGTTTTTTCTAAGTTAGGTATTACACGTAGTGTAAGTTGCATATTTTGTAGAATATTATAGTATTTAAACTCAAAATTTATTCAATATTCATAAATAAAACAAAAGCACTATCCTAGGTCAGGAATCATATTTGAGGCTTTCAGCTACGGAACCCTACACTGCGCGTGGCCCGACACGCACTTGGCCGGTTTTTTCCTCATTGTGAAAACACTGTATGTATGCATAGCATAATATCTACTATATTATAAACTTGTTTTTAAAAGAGCAAATGCCGAGTTTTTTGCTGGTTCTTTCCGAACCAGTGGTAGACTCATCGACGATTCGCACTAACAAAAACTATTCTATTCTATTCGAACTACAAAAGCACTTGTAAAAAAGTTTATTTGAATAAAAAACATTTCTATTCTATTCTATTCTACTCTATTCTATCATACTTCATACTAATATTATAAATGCGAAAAGGTGTTTGTTTTTTACGTGATAACGTCTTATAAATCGATGAACACCAGCTAGCTGCACGCACGAAAAAGTGTCACGTTCCGCCTGAGCATGAGGGTGCAAGCGATAGAGAGGCACGATCGGCCCAAGCGTTGGCTTGTGCCGCCCGCCAGTCATCGTCAATGTTTCTTTATGACGTTATCACGTAAAACTATCGTCCGTTAACCACCTTTACAATTAACCGACTTTACAGACAACCAATTTTTTTGGTTTGTTTTTTGTGGTTCAATCACGCCGCAACAGAGCCACGGATCGACGTGATTTTTGGCATGGGTTTAGTTGAGGACCTGGAGAGTGACATATTAAACTTACCGCGACTTCGTCCGCGTGGATTTAGCGTCCTCAACTATACCCATGACAAAAATCACGTCGATCCGTAGCCCTGTTGCGGCGTGATTGAACCACAAACCAACAAACAAGCACACTTTTTCATTTATAATATTAGTAAGGAAGTAAGGATATGAGTAGTTTTACTCTAGATAGAGGCATATAGAAACATTTTCGGCGCAAGGTTGCCTATCTTTCGTTATTCTACAGGAGTTATTAATACGGAGAGAGTGCTCAAAAACTATTTGAACTATAGTTCCTCCATCACCCTTCTACCACCGAACCGCAAGGCATCGCTCGAATCTGCACCGCTACGTGGTCGAAATTCCCCGATCCCGCACTAAGCGCTTTGCTTCCTCGTTCCTAATACGCATCCGCTAAAATTTGGAATGCCCTTCCGGCTTCCGTTTTTCCCAATGACCCCCCCCCTTTAAATCAGGAGTGAATAGGTATCTTCTAGGCAAGCGTGCTCCATCTTAGGCTGCATCTTCACTTACCATCAGGTGAGATTGCAGTCAAGCGCTAGTCTACATATTAAAAAAAAATGTAGTTATACTACTGAGCTTTCTGAGTAGGTATTCTGTGCCTGTAGGGCGGGCATGTAGCGGGTAGCACCCCTAGCGGATATCTGCACCGGGACGCGAGCTGCGATCTTTGATGAGCTCCATCGGACTGCGAGCACGTTAGCTTATTTATTTTCGAACATCCACAGCGAGCTCTGCTGATTGCTGAGTGAGACATAATTGATTGTGCGGGAAAATTTTCAAAGCAAAATTCAAGCAGATGATTTAGTTTAGACCGGGCACGTGCACGGTTAAAATGACAATTATAAAGTACTAGCTGATGCCCACGACTTTGTCTGCGTGGATTTAGTTTTTAAATTCCCTCGGGAACTCTCAGATTTTCCGGGATAAAAAGTCAGTGTCACTGTCCAGGTCCTCAACTATACCCATGCAAAAAATCAAGCCAATCCGTTGCTCTGTTGCGGCGTGATTGAAAGACAAACCAACAAACAAACACACTTTCGCATTTATAATATTAGTAAGAACTAACTTTTGGCCTCTATTTCGTCCGCGTGGAGTAAGATCTTTTAATGTCCTGCTGGAACCCTTTTTTATATATACCGGTATGAAAAGAAACCTGTGTCACTCTTCAGGTCCTCAACTATACCCCATGCGAATCACGACAATCCATTGGTTCGTTGCAGCGTGATCCAAGACCAAAGACAAGTCTATTAAAGTTATCTCTTTAGCAATGGTGTTGACTAGGTTGTACGTAAGCTTTAACCTAAACGTGCCTTAACTAAAATGAGAGCTCTAACATTAAATGTTATTAGTTTCTCAAGAAATGCCTCATTGGCAGTAGCATTCGCTATGCTTAGGCGCAAGAGGCGCCAGTTTCGGGCCTCTGATTCTAGGAAGCCTCTTTACCATAATAGGAATCCATTTTAAACTGCAAATCCCAAGCGTAAATACATTGTTTAGTATGTAATTAAGAGCTACATCCTGAAACCTCCACATCTGAGAGTTCTCTATAATTTTCTTGAAGGTGTTTGGTTTCACCAATTCGTAATGGGCCAACGTGGTGGACTTAGGCTCTGAGAGGAGACCTACGCTCAGTAGTGAGCCGTTGATGGGTTGCTAATGATGATGATAATTAAGTAAGAGCCACATTGTTGCAGATTGAATATGCGAGCTTGATTTCAAAGAGCAAGCGTTTTTTATAAAGCTTGCGTTCAGCAGTGTAGACCAAGACTATGCAAACCTAGACTATGAGGTCACAGTATGGCCTCGCCGTTCGCGCGCGCCGTCTGTAGCAATTTACACTCAATAAAACGGTACCAATTGAATCACAGCACCGGCACGGCGCTGTGCATAAGTGAGTTAGTAGCCGACCCTCCCCCCGCCCTCGCATCGTCTACCCCGCACCCCCACGCAGTTCGCTAGAATGCACCTAATGCATCCAACCTGTCTTTAATTGCGCCGATGCCGGCCTGAAAGAGTTCTTTAGATGGGGAAACGTTAGGTATGTGGATGTTTGGGTAAGTATGGGACTATTATATACCTTTTTTTTGCCTTCTTTTTTCCGAGTGGGAAACGTTTCTGAACGAGAAAATGTTTTATAACGGAAAATTAGATGCATCATTCGGTGTATTGATTTTGTTCAAATTCAAATTCAAAATTATTTATTACAAGTCTCTGTGGCTCTTATAACAAGTCATGACTCTACCACCGGTTCGGAAAGCGGATTCTGCGGAGAAGAGCCAGCAAGAAACTCAGCAGTTGCTCTTTTCAAAATAATCATTTTACAATACTATTATGAAACTATTACATTGTAATAAGTTTTATCTACTCCAGCATCGAAAAGTTCCAATTTCGAGTTTGACAGCTGAATCGAAATGAACCCTCTTTCGGTTTTGCTTCTCATTTCGATGCAGCTCGTTGTATGGGAGCTGAATCGAAATGGTTATCTTCTTAAAATAGGATACCTAAAGCTAAGGCTCTGAGTTCTGGCACTTTTGTACCGTTCATATAACAGAAGCGCCACAGGCGGCTGGTGGCGGCTTACGGAGTTACTTTTTGTTGACAGAGGCGCCACAGGCGGCTGGTGGCGGCTTACGGAGTTACTTTTTGTTACTTTATTGAGCCTACGGCGTATTTTGTTAATGATTTTACTTCCTTGTCGTAGATAAAATCTTGTATGCAACTGAACGTAATTAGTCATTTTAATTCTCGTACTATCCTATTTTGATACTCGGCAAGCCTCGTATCAAAAAACAGCACTCGAATTAAAATGACCCTTATTACGATGCAGTTGCATAAATAGCTATTTTATACTATCTTGTGGGCAGCTGGATGCCAAGGCGATTTAACCTGTGCAACTTTGTTAGAATAAAATATAACATTTCCACAATGAGGGGAAGTTCAAAAAAAAAAACTACAATTCAATCAGACACAAAGTTCGTATAAAATGTAGCCAATGTCACGAACAACGAATCGATTACGTCAGTAGTTTAGGTGTTACGGTGGAACATACCTAAATATACACATACATGCGTTTAAGGTATATCAATTGCTAAAATTAATTATGATCCTTCCTTTCGGCTTTGCCGTAGTCTTAAAAAAGAAACAGAGGATGCTCAGGAGTAACGGATCGACGTGAATTTTTTGCATGGGTAATAACTAATAAGTAGTTAAGGACCTGCGGACAGTCACATAGACTACTTTTATAACCGGAAAACAATGGGTTCACGCGCGATTTTCAATAACCTAACTCCACATTGAGGAATTCGCGGGAAAAATGTATTATCATTTAAGAGTGGGTGTGCGCTCGTTAACAGTAAACAGATTTAATTTTTACAGTAGTAGATCAAGTTTCAAGTATCCAAAAAAAACACGCAAGAATTACATCATACTGCCAAGGGACGTGTTTGGGCAAAAACATAAAATGATGAAATTTGTTCGATAATAAAAAATCGCGAAGTTAGGTCTAATTTTTAACCAATATTCATTTATTTTCAATGTGTTGCATATAACAGAGCCAAAATTTTTACATTAAATTCCGATTGATATTATCAAGAGAGTAGCCTAGCGAATTGAAAGAAAATGAATATTTTACGAGTTACAAAGTATTTGGCGCTTACTACACTCCTATTCCGCGCAAAACGCTTTCTTTTGTCGCGCCTCACATGAGGTTGTGGCTATGTTTTATCTCATCGCGAAATCTGATTTTTTTTGGGGTTACACGCGCTCTTAAAGGTAGTTTTTCTTGAAGGCGGTTGCCATCCTGTTGCCAAATTGAGTCAACATTGCAGCACGAACGACTGATATAATATAATGCGTCCAGCCGACGACGCCGAGACCCACAACAAGCCATTATTACCTATTGGGCCTAATTTTCATGATAAAGCCTGCACCACTCGATGTCAAGGGTGCTCCTAATTACCATGCCTGTCCGCGGCCGCACGGGACCGCTCGGCGGAGCCCTGACACGATCCTTTGAATTTTAATACTTCATTAACGATCGATGTCGATGGGCGTTTCGTTCGGTTTTAGCGAAAAATTTATTTTCCCCGGAACTATGTCCCTTGCATAGACTTAATTTTACTACCGTAAGAAGACATTTATGAAGGAGTCAGGAGCGAAAAATCTCTTACGGCCCTTGTCTGCTCACCTGTTGGTAAGTGACGATGCAGTCTAAGATGGTAGCGGGCTTGTAAGGAAGGGGTATGGCAGTGAACATTCAACCCATACCCCTAATCGGCTTCTACACGCCATCGCACCGGAAGGCTAAAGCGCTTGCACGTCTTTGATGGTAGGGTGGTAACTAGCCAAGGTCCAAGCCTTCCCACCAGACCGGAACAGAGACAATTCGGAAAATATAAATTGCCAAATTGACCCCGCCGGGAATCGAACCCGAGATCTCCCAGTTATAAGACAACAGCGCTCACCACTGAGCTAGGGAGGTCGTCTGAAACTATGTCCCTAGTAGACTTAATATATTTACTACCTTAAGAAGACACATAAAGGAGTGAGGCGCTAAAAAATCTCTTACGTCGGCAATACCTAAAGATAGAAAAGATAAGTGAATCTGATATCGCTATGACCAGATTTCAAAAGACAATTCGTCAAAATTCGTCACTTTCGCGCCAAAATAAGGAGTCACTATAAGTTACACTTATTGATACCTACCTAACTATCTATTTTGTGACTGTCAGGGGGCTTACTTATGGTTCCCTGGATATCTATTAAGGGCCGAATACATCAACGCAAAATGAAAATAAGTCCTATTTAAGCGTGGTATTTTGGCAGCTTTTCAGTACAAAAACTGTCAGAACGCTCAATCTATTCCTCGCATAAGCGTTACTCGACGTTGGTGAAATCGGCACTAAAACTAGTACGGCTAAATCTAATTCTAATGCGTTTATTTTTGGTTTTAATTTTCTTCGACTAGTTGCTCCATTGAACCAGTAAAAATATAGGTTAAGTTAACCTATGATTCATTAATTCATCCTAAAACTAATTTAGACTCATAAGATTTCTCATATTATAATCGACAATCGACATCGCTGCGCGCTGTATATCGGATAAAACACTCGGTTCACTACAGTTTAACCTGTTTAATTACAAGCGTTTTAATTTTGCGGTCGCTTATTTATTCCTGAAAACGTCCAGCCACGCTCTAGCCTTGTCACACATTAAAGGTGACTTATAACTGTGTCTCTTTCTGTCCAACATGATCAACAGAACTAATTACCGGTCTGCATGACCCCAGCCTCTCTGTTATATAATTAACTGTACACTTAACCGTTTTAAGGGAAGCCTTTTACATACATTTGCGAGTGTCCCGGCCGTTTGGACCGTCCTGTAATAAACGTTAGAGTAAATTCATTACAGTGTTACGAAACTACCAACTAGGGGCTGAGGCTCTAGACAAATGTTGTGTTATTACTCTTTGATTAGGCTTGGCGTACATTAACTGCTCGTACTATAAGATGAACAATCATCTTTTCGGCAAATAGAGGTGCAATTTTTTAAGTAGGCGTCCCAACCTTTGTCCCAAATTAAGCATTATTTTGTACATTTAATTTTTTCGCTACTCATGAGATCTAAACTCTCTTTTTTAACCGGCTTCCAAAAAAAAAGAGGAGGTTCTCAATTCGACGCGTATTTTTTTATTTTTTGTCGATGTTTATCCATAATTCCATCAAATCTGAACAGATTTCAATAAATTTTTTTATTTGAAAGGTCATACCGTCAGATTTGTCCCATTTTTTTTGGTGAAGATCTGACTAATATCTTCGGTGATCGAGGACGGAACTCCTCAATGAATAAGAGCAAATCGCTCGCGATCAGAGAATGTGACGATTGATCCTTAGCTCTGTTGCGGCGTGATTGATCATTGAAGGACAGACAAACACACTTTCGCATTATAATATTAGTATGACAATTAGGCATCTTTAATATTTAATCGGGTTCCGATTTATACTATGAACTAGAATTTAAGTATGTAGGTGTTTCCTCGGTTTTAAGAATAAAACCATTTTGATGAAATCCGCTAAGCTATCGAAAAATATACTATCGAATAACCACATTAAAATCTTTAAAAGCCTTCGCCGTTGTATCCCGTCAACACTTAGACCTACAGTTGTTCTAATTTAGCTCTTATTTGCATTTAAATAAAGTATACAATCGCATTGTACGTGTAAGATTTAACAAGAGGGTACTTCGAAAACAAGGTTCTAGTGCGAGAAGCAATCCTGTCAGGTCAATATTTGCACATTCGACTGCCCGCGCCAATATCGGCGCTGAAAACACGCAGAAAACATGCACGTGTTTGTATTCTTCCGATTTTACGGGCGAGAAGGACGATAATGTTATGTAAGTACCCGGCGATGTATATTGCACATCGGCCTTTGGAATAAAACGCTATTCTATTCTATTGCAAGTAAAGCTAGCCAGAAATTCACGTAGTAATTACTGAAATCTCTTCACAATCGGCGAGCACATCACGTAACATATATATAAAAAAATGCAGTCGAACTGTGAATAGAATAGAATAGCGTTTTATTCCAAAGGCCGATGTGCAATATATATCGCCAGGTACTGTACTATCTACATACCTAGTAAGTAGGTAAAATATAATACTAGATGTTGCCCGCGATTTCTTACGCGTGGATTTTTAATTCCCGCGGGAACTTCTTAATTTTCCGGGCTAAAATGTAGCCTATGTATTAATACTGGATATGATCTATCACTATTCCAAATTTCAGCCAAAACGGTTCATTCCTTGTGGCGTGAAAGAGTAACAAACATCCATCCATCTATCCTCATATTCATAGGTTTTTGAACGATAGTAGCTCAAACACTCGATTTAGAATTCTGAATGACGAAAGGTTTGTTAGTAGGTACATAATACAATAAAATAATAATTAGAGCTTAATCACATACCTCTAATTATATAACAATCCGACTGAATACCTACATTAGATGCAATCTAAGACACTTCCTTCACGAATGGGATAATTTATAAATCCAATTGCGGCGCGTGTGAGCATGCCGCCACTGCTGCAGTCGGTAAACATCCGATATTGCCGGCTACCAGAGCTACATTACATACATACATACATGCTACTATCGATCCCTGACTCCCTAGTACATTTTTGATTATACGCAATATATATTTTAAAATATTTCCTAAGAAAGTTGTACTGAGTATACAGCTAAGGGAATCCTGTTTTTGGCTTTCGTTTTTCCAAGTAACTACAATTTGATTACTATAGAGTCGAGAGTGAATAGGCATTTTCTAGGTAAGCGCGATCCATCTTAAGCTGCATCTTCACTTTGATCCCCACCCGTTCAATTATTGTCGTGACTACTCCTAATTTAAAGATAATTCGGAGGGGAGGGGAGAGTAGAGAATTAATCAAATTCAGTTTGGCTTAATATTCTTTATGAAAAAATTATATATTTAAAGTGTAAAACTGTGAACCTCTTAGTAAATAACAAAAAATCACACTGTAGTGCTGAGAGGTAGCCATAAAGCTGCTGCAAAAAGCTCTTGAAAGATTTGCCGTGTTAGAAGCGCGACTCTACGAACTTTGCATAAATGTTATGCCCAAGTGAGAATTTATAAAAAAAATTACACTGTCAATTCTCTTCTTCTTCGTGACACTCTTGGCAGAGCGGTCGTGGTCATCGCGAAGTGACGTCTTTAGCGGCAGATGTGATTCGCCTCACGAGCATTCGCCACTTCCCCCTGCTGGCCGACAGCCTGGTACACTCGTGCAATGGACCGCCCACAGCAGACTTAATTTGGTCGGTCCATCGCATGGGTGACCTTCCTCGCCCTCTGGTGCCCTCCACTTTGCCCTGCACGACAAGGCGCTCGATGGACTCATCCCCACGCCGGGAGACGTGTCCGAAGAACTTAAGTATGCGACTCTGTACTGTGGCCGAAAGGCGTTGTTTTATGCCGAGTTCTTGGAGAATGGAGACGTTGGTGCGAAACTCGGTCCACGACACTCCCAGCATTCGTCTCCAGCACCACATCTCCAGAGCATCAATTTTTTTTTTCTCGACTTGTCGCAAAGTCCATGTCTCCGCAGCATACAAAAATATGGGAAAAACAAGCGTTTGGACGAGCCGGATCTTCGTAGCTTTTGTTAAGTTTCTGTTCTTCCATATCTTTTTAAGTTTGTCCATCGCAGTTCTTGCTATCGCCATACGGCGCTTTACTTCCTCTACGCACCCTCCATTGTTTGAGATTAAAGCACCAAGATATATATAAGATTGCACTGTCAATTAAGTTACTCAATATTCTCGTATGTGTTTTAATGATAAACTTTTTGAAGGTTTTTGCGTTCTTAAGAACAGTTCTTCCTTAACGCGTACTTTACAATAATGACTTTTAGATGAGCACCTTCGAAAGGAACCTCTGATATTTATAAATAAATACATCACTTGTATTTGAATTGTAGTACGTTTTGTGGAAATGTCATATTCTATTCTAACAAAGATGCACGGGTTAAATCAGCTTGGCATCCAGCTGCCCACAAGATAGTATAAAATTCTCAAAAAACCGACTTCTAACGCCACTACAAAGTATAAAAATAATTTTAGTTTGTCCACGTGAACCGATGCGCGACGCTACACAATATGAGAGACTCGTTTGTAGAAGTCGAGCGAGCATCGCGAGTCGGTTTCATAGTTTGTATTTTAGGCCCACCCGACTTCAACAAACGTGGACAAACTAAAATTATTTTTATACGTTAGAAGTCGGTTTTTTGAAAAGAATTTTTATTTTAAGCTTTTAAGTGTAGTATCCTATGATTGAGGAGCTAGGACCTGGAGCTCCATGATGTAGTCCATACTTGTTACCTACAATATCAATTCGTAATCGAAATTTCCTAAATCACCATAGTTTTAGGTAGGCAGTACCCTGCAGCATCAGGATTGAGGAGCTAGGACCTGAAGCTCCATGATGTAGTCCATACTTGTTACCTACAATATCAATTCATAATCGACATTTCCTTAATCCCCATAGTTTTAGGTAGGCTCTACCCTGCAGCATCAGGATTGAGGAGCTAGGACCTCGAGATCCATGATGTAGTCCATACTTGTTACTTACAATATCAATTCGAAATCGAAATTTCCTAAATCCCCATAGTTTTAGGTAGGCAGTACCCTGCAGCATCAGGATTGAGGAGCTAGGACCTGAAGCTCCATGATGTAGTCCATACTTGTTACCTACAATAATAATTCGTAATCGACATTTCCTAAATCTCTTTATTTTACGTGAGCAATATCCCTGCAGCATCAGGCTTGAGGAGTTGAAGGTGAACATTTTTATGGGACCATTTCGCAAACATCCTCTGTCGATTAAAAAAAAATCACGCGAATCGGTCCAGTACGGGATTACTGGACCGATTCGCGTGATTTTTTTTTGAGAAATCGGTGGACATACATAGAAAAAATAAATAATAGTTTAAAAAAACTAAAAACACGCTTTTTATAGAAAACCAAACTAAAAAATAGAAAATAAATTTTAATAAATTTAAATTAAGAATAGGGTCCAAAAATTTCAGTAAATATAAATTAATAATAGTGTAAATAAAAAAAATGTATTTTATTTTAAAAAAAGCGTGGGGTGCATGGTGTCAATAGTTATAAATATTTTATTGACAGATATGAGTAGAGTGATTATCATTTTGATAATATCTTAAAAAACACCCCACGCTTTTTTTAAAATAAAATACATTTTTTTATTTACACTATTATTAATTTATATTTATTGAAATTTTTGGACCCTATTCTTAATTTAAATTTATTAAAATTTATTTTCTATTTTTTAGTTTGGTTTTCTATAAAAAGCGTGTTTTTAGTTTTTTAAACTATTATTTATTTTCTACTTTTTAGTTTGGTTTATTTCTAATAGCTTGTTTTTTTTTTTCAAATTAGTGTATTGTCATCGGTCTTCGATAAATCTACAAAGTTTGAACGAAATCTGGCCGTTTAAAGTGGGTCAAAATCGCGCCCAAAGAAGTCGGTTACAAGTTACAAACATACAAGTGAAATCGCGCCCAAAGAAGTCGGTTACAAACATACAAGTTTTTTTTTTTGTTTTTTTATCAAATTAGTGTATTGTCATCGGTCCTCGATAAATCTACAAAGTTTGAACGAAATCTGGCCGTTTAAAGTGGGTCAAAATCGCGCCCAAAGAAGTCGGTTACAAGTTACAAACATACAAGTGAAATCGCGCCCAAAGAAGTCGGTTACAAGTTACATTGTTACAAACATACAAGTGAAGCTAATAAAAAGCGTATAAAAAAGATACCGGCCGAATTGAGAACCTCCTCCTTTTTGGAAGTCGGTTAAAAACTTATTACAATGTAATAGCTACTTATTAATATTGTAAAATGATTATTTTGAAAAGAGCAACTGCTGAGTTTCTTGCCGGCTCTTCTCAGCAGAATCCGCTTTCCGAACCGGTGGTAGAATCTTGACGTTTCATAAGAGCCACAGGTTGGCCTACATGAAATAAATAATTTTGAATTTCGAAATTTCATATATCTAAGTCGAAAAATTTTTCTTTAAAAATGCAAGCATCATCATTATAAAATTCATCATGCATCATTATAAAATTTTCTATTCACTTGTAGACATGTAGCTAGTAGGGGAAAGTCACTAGAAAAAGAAGTAATCCGATTGAATGAACCATCAAGAGTTCTCAAATATCTATTTTAAATTAAACCTTAAACTTTAACTAAATATAAAGTTTAAATTCGCGTGACAGAGGCAATTTCTCGAGGTGTGCATAATTTGGTAATCGCATTACCAGTCAGGTGAGTGCCTCAATCTGGAAAGATAACTCAATTGGCCATTCTCGACCCCGGTTCGGTTATCTATCGAGATCGGAAGCCGTTCAGGAGTTCGGGGTTACTTTAAACGTAAAGCTAGGAATTCTAGTTTATTGACTTCACATTATTACTAGATGATGCCCGCGACTTGGTCCACGTGGATTTAGTTAGAAAAAAATCCTCGAAAACTCTGATTTTCCGGGATAAAAAGTAGCCTATGTCACTCTCCAGGTCCTCAACTACATCCATGCAAAGAATCACGTTGATCTGTAGCTCTGTTGCGGCATGATTGAAGGACAAAACCAACAAACCAACAAACAAACACACTTTCACATTTATATTACTAGCTGATGCCCGCGACTGCGTGCGCGTGGATTTATATTTTAAAGTCCCTCGCGAACTCTTTGATTTTCCGAGATAAAAAGTAGTCTACGTCACTCTCCAGGTCCTCAACTATACCCATACAAAAAATCACGTCAATCCGTAGCTCTGTTGCGTCTTGATTGATGACAAACCAACAAACCCACTTTCGCATTTATAATATTACTAGCTGAACCGGCGAACTTCGTACCGCCAACTTATCTATATAAATAAAACAAATAAACTATCATAATAAAAAAAAACTATCCTATCTTTCAAGTTGGACCAAATTACAGATAGTTACGAAGTTTGATCTAAATTGGTTCAGTAGTTTAGGAGTCCATCGCGGACAAACAACGTGACACGTAATTTATATATATTAAGATTATGAGTATGATTAGTATGATTCTTCTTTATTAATCGATAGGCTTGCAATGCTGGATATATGTCTCTTGCATAGACTTCTACATGCCTCGGTCTTGTGCCGTCAGCTGACGTAGAAACGATAGAAACACCCAAATCCACTCGAAAGTGAGTAAGATGAGGAGTTTGTTATAGAACTGCATAGCATTTTGATCGGAAAGAGTGAACTAAGCGTAGTATTGCTGATGACTTAGATATTTGTCATCATCATCATCATTAGCAACCCGTCAACGGCTCACTACTGGGCGCAGATCTCTCTCTGGTAATAGGCCATAGACCACCACGCTGGCCCAATCAGAATTGGCGGATTTAACACACCTTTGAGAACATTATGAAGAACTCTCAGGTGTGCAGGTTTCCTAACGATGTTTTCCTTCACCGTCGAAGCAAGTGATATTTAAATGATTAAACGCTTGACTCCGAAAAGTCAGAGGTGTCGAACCTGCCGAATAGGAGACCACAGTCCTAACCACTAGGCTATCACAGCTGTATATTTGTACCGAGTGAAAATATATTATAGTTGTGAACAGGTTGTAAACAAGAGACAAAAGATCGACAATACGCGAGCCTCGCCCGCGGCGCTCATATGAATGTTCTGTTTGCACGGCGCAGCCCGGCCTGGTGTTTGCTCTCTCGGCTGTAACTAGTAGGTATGCCTGTGTGACCGACTCCACCTCAACTTGTATGTAACTACATGATTTTTTATTGGTTATTACATGGTCGAGCGAAGCAACGGCTGGATCATGCGTCATGCTCGTGAAAGGGTGCCGCCGGCGGGAATGGGGCTACTTTGTGTCTGCCCATCTTAACATGAATTGAATTGTAGTACTTTTGTTTTTTTTTTTTGGAACTTCCCCTCATTGTGGAAATAATACATTTTATTCTAACAAAGTTCTCTTCTCAGCAGAATCCGCTTTCCGAACCGGTTGTAGAGTCATGACTTGTCATAAGAGCCACAGGTTGGCCTACGTGAAATAAATAATTTTAAATTTGAATTTGAATGTAACATTGGGCTAAAAACCACTTGAAAAATAAGAATTCTCCAGTCTTTAAGTTCCAAGAAGTGTAGGTAAAAAGACAAAATAAAAGCGTTAAAGAAAAGATTCTAAAAACAATCCGTTTAAAGTAATAAGATAACTAATTTATCTAACATTTAATAACAAACTTTATACACAACTTTCTCTCAAACAGCATAAGTAATTGAAACCATTATAAATCCCATTATGAAAACTTGCTCTACGATATACGGAAAGTCCTAACACAAAGGAAAGAAAAGCAACATTTTTCCAAGCGGCTCATTCTATAATCTTCTCAGAACATGCGAAAAAACCACTAAATCTCATTCCGGGTAATAAAAAAACAGAGTATAGCCGGGTGGCGGGTAATAGGCCACATTATAATGCTATTCAAAATTTCAGTCGCAGGAAATCGCAGACCGGACGTGAGGCCAACAGATGGCGCCGCTTCCTCTTATTTCTGACCACCGAGCGCCTGATGCTTTATGCTTCCGTACCAACTCCATTTACCACAAACCCAAACGAAAATCAACCTTAACCGTAACGATATATGGTGAACAGAGGTGATGGTATAATGTTGTTAGAGTTTCGAAATGAACGCAACTAGTTTACAATGCAAATGTATTGCTTTATACGAATCGCGGGGACGGCTCTATCGCTTTTTAATAAAAACGTGAGTGAGAGATGTATGGGGGACTTTTAATAACGTTCGCGAGTGAGACGCTGGGGAAATTCATAAATTTTGGCACAAAGAATATAAAAGCGAGTCAATATTAAAACTAAAATATATTTTAGTAGCTGATATGCCCACGACTTCATCCGCGTGGATTTAGTTTTTATAATCCCGCGGGAACTATTTGATTTTCCGGGATAAAAAGTAGCCTATGACACTCTCCAGGTCCTTAACTATATACTACTCTTACTAACAAAATATGGGCAAGAGTCTGAAATAAAATATTTTATACCCATGCAAAAATCACGTCGGTGCGTATCTATGTTGCGGCGCGCGGCGTACAAAGGACAAACCAACAAACAAACACACTTTCGCATTTATAATATTAGTGTGATTAGAGTCAAGCTTTTCCTGTGGAGTGATTCACAAGCTGTCTCACTAGAGGAATTAATTTGAAATGCGAGATTTTTTCTCGAATACTTGCGTTCAAACGCAATCATGCCTGGAAGCAATGATGAGGTCATACCCGAGTTTATTTTTGTTTTATTTTTGTTTATTTGTTATACCTACTGATGATTTTTACAATAACTCCATCTTCTTCTTCTTCTTACGATAATAACTCCATAATAGGTAATAAAAAAATACAAAATTTTCCTGCACAGTGTATACAAAATCGTTTAAAAGTAAACACAATATGCAAGGTACATTAAATTGCAATATAGAGAGTTGAAGTGTGCTCGCTTAAATCTCTTGCTTTGAAGGTATAATATGATATTCTAGTTTAGAGCGCGCTTGCCTTGAAGATGCCTATTCTGTCTTGCTTTAAAGGTGCGCCAATTTTCTACAACGGTAGGATAAAATTCAAAATTCAAAGTTATTTATTTCACGTAGGCCGACCTGTGGCTCTTATGACAAGACATGACTCTACCACTGCCGATTCGGAAAGCGGATTCCGCTGAGAAGAGCCGGCAAGAAACTCAGCAGTTGCTCTTTTCAAAAGAATCATTTTACAATATTATTATGTAGCTATTACATTGTAATAAGTTTTTATACTATCTTGTGGGCAGCCGGATGCCTAGCTGATTTAACCCATGCAACTTTGTTAGAATTACTAAATTTTCACAAGAAGTTCCAAATAAAACGTACTACAATTCAAAAAAAACGTTACGATAAATAAGGTTGTTCCCCACATATAGAAACGTTGATCAGCAAGCAATTTTCATGCGAGTTCAAAACTCAAGATTTGTCGAACCGTAGCAACCGCGTAGCACCCGAGCTTCGCGTAGCATTCTTTAACTAGGGATTGAGAGGAAATGCGCCGAATGGACAATAGTATCCTCCTTTTTGAAGACGGTTAAAAATCTTTTCAACTGTCAAAATATCTGTTCTATTGGTCTATTAAAAATAAATGTTTGATCGGCTGAATGTTAGTTCTTAGTTTGATTGGCTGAATGTTAGTAACTTAGATTGATTGATAAAGGGAAAAGCATTCATTCTGAAGAGCTTTTGCAACAATAAAATATCACTTTATTGTAGATCCTATCCAAGATGACATGAAAGAATTTATGCCAAAATGATATGCAGAATTTTTATTAAAATATACAACCCTAAAGATGTATTTACGACGTATGTATATATATGTACTGTACACAAAACATCAGCAAATATAAGAATCACTGTGACCAACAGTTTTTGCTGTATTTTCCGATAATGTTCACGTCGCGCATTTAGTGGAAGCGTCGGGGCATACGACGTATAAAGGGCTCTTATAAAGGAGGGCACGTAGAAATTCACGTCTTTGCGTAAATACTCCAAGACTTAGTGGTTAAAAAGACTGAGTTGTTTTAACAAGACACAAGCTTACTATTATTCGTGAGACGAGAATAATCATGTATACAATAAAATATATTGCTGTTTTTTAAAAGAGCAACCGCCGAGTTTCTTGCTGGTTCTTCTTGGTTGGAACGGCATTATGAACCAGTGGTAGATTCGCTTGACAATTGAAATGCACGTTGTTAAAGTTATTTGAAGAAAAAGCTTTTTCATTATTCTGTTATTAAGAGAGGAAGAAGCTTTAAATCGCGTTGCGATTATATTTGTGGTTTATGGCTTTTTTGCAGTAAGTGTGGATGTTATTACCGTACAGTCACCAGAGAACCTTCGAGACAATGCCTGAATTGTATCAGAACAGAAGTAAAAGGCCGAATGTTACGGGAAACTGTCAAAGGTCAAAATTAGTGCACATAAATATTTATTTCGAAACGTTTGAAGGCTATTAAAATATTAAGCTTTTCGAAAATATAACTTCAGAAGAGATAAGCTCTCATCTTAGTATTCGTACTTTTCACCGTATATTTGAGTTTTTTTTTTCGTAATAAAATTGGCGGTACGTAAATAAAGAAAATAGTTTTGTAGAAAATAAATCAGATCATGCAACTTAAAATTTGACTACGACAAATCCAAAAGGAAGGGTTGTGATTTTAGCAGTCTATTATGTATCTATGTGTCTATTTTTGTATGTTCCTCCATAGCACCTAAACTACTGAGTTGATTTTAATGAGTGAGGTGTTAATCGATTCGTATGATTTCCTATGAAGTCCTACATCCTACTAATATTATAAATGTGAAAGTTTGTGAGGATGGATGTATGTATGGATGTATGGAAGTATGGATGTTTGTTACTCTTTTATGCCACAACGAATGAACCGATTATAACAAAGTTTCCGCGGGAATTAAAAAGCCTTAATCCACGCGGACGAAGTCGCGGGCATCATCTAGTATGTTATATATATCCAATTTTTCTTAGTTCAGTTTTTAAACTTCTTCTCGCATAACCATCGGTTCTTACCCTATAGTCGCTGCTACCTTGATGAATGAGGCTCGCTTCAATTACCTCACTCGCTCCTCAGCGAATTATCGCACAAGATGGCTCTGCGTGACGAGACTTAAATACTTTGATGGCTTTAAATTTTAACATGACGTCATATTTAAGGCAACTGTGGGCGCTCCTCTGGAAACTTCTTTTATATTTATTAAGCTATTGCATAGCTTTTATCGCGGGCTTTGAACGCGGCGACCGAATCAAGAAATTTCGTAACGAAAATAAACCTAACACCCCGTCGTTTCAGTTCGTCAGACTTCGGCACGGTGTTTGTGTGCGTGCGACTAGAAAATGCTATGCAATAGCTTTACCGCGGCAGTCCCCGAGTGCCACACGTATTATTTTTGGAGTTTACTCCTTAAAAATCGATTTTAGGCGCCCGGTAGGAGAAAAATCCGAGCAGTAAAATCCATTTATCAATGACCTCGTTACGTTTTTCACAACGTTGAAATTTCTACCCTAACGTTCAGTAAATAAGGTTGGTTTTCGCTTGAGTTGTCGAATGCCCGCGTTAAGTTTTTCACAACGATGCAAATTTCTACCCTAACGTTGAGTAAATAAGGTTGGTTTTCGTTCACATGTAGATCAGCGCCATCTTTCGGCTTATGTGTAAACTATTTCGAATAGCAACTCTGTTTTTTTTTTTAATTCACAATTTTTTTTTTTAATTTTATTAATTGGTTTGCCAACAGACACTCGCACAAAAAACAAATTACACCTAAGGAAACAATTCAGATGTGCACCCAAATACAGGCAAACAAGATATGCGCAGAATCAACGTGCAAATGCGGGTTTGCTCTTACAACTAGGGAGTTACTTAAGAAATTTAACATGATAAAAAATAATATTAAATTCAACACAAATTTCAAATTACAAATTAATAAGGTCGAAAAAAGCATACGAGGCTAAGAATGAAGCAGTTTTAATAGAGAGTGAATGTAAATCAATTGCATTTGAGTTTTTAGAAAGCTTGTTGTCCTCGCGACAAATTCGGATTAACACCTTGTTAACCCCCATTTTTGTTCTACAACCAGAAATGACGAATGGTTTATACCTGGAAATCCGCAAGTTGTGTCGAGGCACAGAAAAATTGCAAATGCATAACATTATTATCACTTCTTTTTACCATATAATTAATAGTTTTTAATTTTAATTTCTTGTAGCCTGTTGTGTGTCTCAAAAAAAAAGTAATTTGTGTTAGTAAATAGAAAATACTAAAGCTACTTTATTATTAAAAACAGTCTATTTGTTAACTTGCATTTGAAAACTATTTTCTTCATGACATCGTCTCTGTAAGAAACCTACCATAGGATTACACAATTATGTTGCTAGCAGCTGCGAATACTGTATTCTGTGGCGATTCATGCATTAGAAACATACTTTCAGCAGATGAGTCTGAGGAAACAGTGAAAGTTTGTGATTTATCAAAACGATTTAGAACAAAATAAGAGCGAGAGCGAAACAGAACAAAGAAGACCTCCCACGAGCATAATAACATTACCGTGATAAGCGACCGTTTACGCGATCCGTGAATTAGGCGGATGCATGAGCGTGCAAAACAATGCAAATGTCATGCAAATCGTCCACGCCGGGACAGAGATTTTTCAAGTGAGAGTAAAGATATAATATATTGGTCACAGATAAAACAAATCTAATGAGCCATTACATAGAAGCCAATTGGCATCTTTTAGAATAGTTTAGTTTTAGTTCCATATCTATTTTAGGGTTCGTAAACTGGACAGCGGACACAGGACAGTCTTTATTGTCCACTCTATTGACTTGTCAAACAGTTTTAGGTAACCTTTAGATTAAGAATTAAGATTTTTGTTTTAATTTCTTTTTTTCGTTGGTTGCCTGGATAAGGCCTCCGATATTGCTCTTTCTAACCGACTTAAAAAAAAGGAAGAGGTTATTAATTCGACGCGTATTTTTTTTTGGAGCTGTTACTCCATAACTCTGTCTAATCTTAACCAATTTCAATATTTTTTTATTTGAAAATAAATACCGTTAGGTTGGTGCCATTTGAATTTGGTGAAGATCTGATGAATATCTTCGATGATGGAGGACAGAACTCCTAAATGAATATTAGTAAGGATCCGCAATTAGCCGGTCTACCACACCATACATACTACTTACATCTCTGTGAGCAACAGGCACGCCCCGGAGGCACGGATAGCTAAATTGGCGTAATTCAGCTCATTCCAACTCTGGGCGACTTTATACAGTTTTGTTTTAGACATTTACATATGCAAAGTATTATGATGAAAGTTATTCCTTTTTATTTTAAGTACCTTCGAGAGAAATTTAAAGAAATAAAATGTTCTTACTGTCTCTGCATAATAATAATATGAGTTAAAAAATAATGAGACATTGCAACTAGGTCACTACGCAAAATCAAAGTTTAATGGGAGTTATGATCTACAAGTTTTGAATTTATTTTTGTTTGCACATAAACATAAAATTAATGCTCTAATTTAGCGTTATTTCAAAATGCCTACAAACTTATAAATTGATTTTAAATCAATTTTAACTTCAAATGAGTGTAAGAACTCCTACATGAGATTCTCTCTAATTACTGAGCCCTTTCCTGGCCTGGGGAAATTTTTCTTACGACTTTATCTCCATTCTGCAGCCTACAGTTAAAATGAGTTTATGTTCCCATTATTTTAATTTTAGTCATTAAGTTACTCCGATTGTACGTGGATGAATTTGCAGTTGTCCATCTGTTTTGCACTTACCTACTTGTCCATCTATCTGTCTCTATAACCTATAAGAGCCTTTTATGTATGACTTCTGAATTAACAATCATTACATACATTACTTACTACATATTACTACATACCGTCTTTGACATGAATTGAATTGTAGTACGTATTGTGGAAATGTCATATTCTATTCTAACAAAGATGCACGGGTTAAATCAGCTTGGCATCCAGCTGCCCACAAGATAGTATAAAAACTTATTACAATGTAATAGCTACTTATTAATATTGTAAAATGATTATTTTGAAAAGAGCAACTGCTGAGTTTCTTGCCGGCTCTTCTCAGCAGAATCCGCTTTCCGAACCGGTGGTAGAATCTTGACGTGTCATAAGAGCCACAGGTTGGCCTACATGAAATAAATAATTTTGAATTTTGAATTTTTTTTTTTGAATTACTTGATTACAAATGACAATGAAATTTATAATGGCTTGAAGTTAAACTTCAAGAAACTCCTAGAAGCAGGGGGGGGGGGGGGCGCGGGGGCCATTTGGGGATTGTAGGATACTGTTGAAAATATTTTTTCATCAGAACACCATATGTCCATAACTAATGTTTGGGTTCATTAAGTCGCCGTTTTTAAGATCTCTTTAGTTCTGTGGTCTATCTTAAATAAAAAAAAAATTAAATAGGAAACACTACTTGTAAAGCTGGTTCAATTCATGAACCTAAAAACCACGGTTCAGGGTTCAATGTTGCTTACCCAACACTATAATAATATGTATACAGATATGAGCTAAAGCTACTATTTTTTATTTGATGTACAAATTCCGAAAACGCAAAATACTATTCAAAGTGCGCTTTTTAACAACGTTTTGAGTACTCTAAGCTGAAAGTTAATGAGGGAGGGATGATCAAACACTAGTTAACGTAATTTTGGCAATTGTTCCCCTATTACTTATAAGTACCATTTTACAAAGATCTTTCCACCTTTTTTTGCGATAGCAATTCGGATTCTTAAACTCCTAGAGAACTCAAATCAAAATGAATATTTTGATAACTGAGTTTGGGTAAATTGATCGAAGATTTGTTTAACCGAGTTCTTTAACGTTATATACCGCAGAACAGCAGGTTCTTCAACGTTGGTATTCTTACGTGGTTGACATCGACCCTATTATCTTCGTGAAATGTTTTCCTTCAACGTTTCAGTTGTGGATAGCCCTCCCATTGGCAAGAGTGAAGTTATCTACTAGGCAGCTTCAAACGCTCCAAAGTGCTTTCTTCGTGGCACGATTGTAATCAAAGTAATGTAATCAAATGTAAGCCTACCTTGCATTTTAAAAATTCCTAGTAGGTACCTATCATATACATAATATTTTGATATAATACGAGTTTATTATGTAACCTTCCATATACTCATATTTAAGAATGGGTTTTATTTTTAGCGTTATACCAGATTTTAAAGAAAACGTAGACTGTCCATATTTAGAGTACCTGCTCTATGGTACAGAACATCAAGCGCCAGACCCGTCTTATTTTATTTAAATGTAACAGAATCAGTCCAGGGGAGCTCAACCCACAGTGGATTATCATACCGTCATCTGGAGGGGGTGACCAGCCGAACAGAGGCGAAACACGTGCGTCGCAGTTCTGGGGGACTAATGAAGAAGGGTGCGTCGTCGAGACAAGTGGTAGAGCAAGCGATAAAGCATGTTTTGGAAGCGATCTTTTATTATAAGAACCGAAATTAAATAAAAATCTCATAAAAAAGTATGTAGTTTTGAACATGCTTATCAGTATAAGTATTATTGTCGTAGTTTTTTAACTTTTTTTAAAGTTTTCGTTAATATAGAAAATATTGGAAATAGAGTAATTACTCTTTGTCCGACGTTTTCCAATATTTTCTGAATTATATTTTCTAAATCAATAATAATTAACTGGACAATATCGCTTGACTTACAGAACTGACTTTGTTCTGCAACAAATACCTACACAATTTACACTTTACAATTTTATTACGTGACTTGCAAGAATTTTATATAGCCTACCTACTGTGAGTGTGCTGTAAATGGGTATATACCCACGTATACTACACTAAATACCTATTAAGTAGTGCGAAATTATTATGCCACAGTGACAAAAAAATTAAAAATTATTATCTATAGGCATAAAGGTCATATAGTCATGTAATAGCTCAGCAGTAGTTATTTTTTTTATTTTTTTTATTTTATTATTTATTTCACGTAGGCCAATCTGTGACTAACTCTACCACCACCCGGTTCGGAAAACGAATTGTGCTGAGAAGAGCACTAGCACAGCTTACATGGAAGGGAAAGGGGAATAGGAGTCATACGCAGCATGGCTAATATTATTAAAAAATATATATTATTGGGATGCTTTAACGTGATAAAAATAATTTTTACAAAACCTTTAGACATAACGACATTTGCTAATGAGTTGTTACATATTATTATCTGACTTACTCGAATTCTGTAACAGTTTTGTAAAAACTATTTTTCGACACAAAACCAAAAACAGCGAATAAAATCACTTTTAGCACAACTATTGAAACAAATAAACACTGATAAAAAAGTATTCTGTTTCCGACTACAGACCAGCTTATAGGTAAAACTTTTGTTTTTTTTAGGGAAAAAGAATCCTACAGGCAAAACTAATTTATACTTGCGTAGGCAAATTACGTAGGTTATACTGTATACAGCCCTTTCATGAAATACTATAAAGACATGGCGGCGACGACGTTTACATTGAAGTCAAAGGAAACCGTTTGCAACCCCTGTCTGAAAACAAATTGTGATCTAGTGTTATCCTCGGATTGAACAACATACATTACTTCTTGAAAAGCACATTAAAGTTTTACGCTATAAAAGACGTTCTACCACATTTTAATTTGTTGAAGACTGGAACAAAAATTATCTCTTAACCTATGGAGTTAAGAATAAGCTAACCCATCAAGGCCCGCTTGCAGAAACGCCGGGTAGTACTTTGACCCAGAGCTAGCTGCTGCTTGACAGATTTCGTATAAAGCTTCTGTCAAAATTACAAATTTATTCCTGAGTTAAACCTAACCCGGCGTCTCTGCAAGCGGACCTAAGATGACCAGTTCAGTTCAATATTCATTTGCCTTGTTAAAACATCCTTAATCACTCACAGTAAAGTTATCCTCTTGACTGAGGTAATGTTTAGAAAACACTGTACATTAGAATAGAATAGAATAGAATAGAAATATTTTTTATTCAAATAAACTTTTACAAGTGCTTTTGAATAGTCAATGAATCTACCACTGGTTCGGAATGCCTTTCCTGCCGAGAAGAACCAGCAAGAAACTCGGCGGTTGCTCTTTTCAAAACAGATTTACAATACAGTAAATACTATGCTATATATGCAGTGTTTCCACAATGAGGAAAGTTCCAAAAATGCATACCGACTAACTTCTATCTTAAGATGGGCAGACATAAAGTAGCCCCATTCCCGCCGGTGGCACCCGTTACAGTAGCTAACCTTGATAGAAAAGTGTATAATCTTCTTCACAATATTTCTTTTGTGAAAACATGATTGCTAGATGTAGTGTTTAATGAAAGTTAAGGGAGGTGCAGACTGGCTACTTTAGCGGCAGCGATCGGCGTTTTTGGTACTGCATCGCGTTTTCGCGACCCAAATACCATCGTATCGAAGATTTCTGGCTAAAAGTAGCGACGGTCAGCGTTTAAAAAACGCGGAACGTCGACGCTATCAAAAGCAACTCGATTGCTGCGACGCGACTGGCGTTTGATGTGTGCCCACGTTAGCGATCGGACGCGGAATCGAGCAAAAACCATAAAAATGCTGAGCACTGCCGCTAAAAGTAGTCAGTCTACCCTCTCCCTTACAGTTGTAAGTATAACCATAGAATCACCACTACATCTAATATTTTGTAACAGTACATAATCTATAAAAATTCTCAAATTATGGAATGACGCGGCTTTAACGTGGAGATGGGTTTCAGAAGATCCCGCGGGAGTACATTGTTTTTCCGGGATAAAAGGAGGTCTAGGTATCTCTGCAAGACCTTAAATATATTCATGTAAAAATCACATCGATCCACTGCTCCGATTGAAGGACAAATCAACAAATAAACACACTTTCATTTGATTTCATTCATTAGCAACCCATCTACGGCTCACTACAGAGCGCAGGTCTCCTCTCAGAGAAGGGTTATAGGCCATAGTCCACCACGCTGGCCCAATGCGAATTGGCGGACTTCATACACCTTCGAGAACATTATGAAGAACTCTCAGGAGTACAGGTTTCCTCGCGATGTTTTCCTTCACCGTTGAAGCAAGTGATATTTAATTGCTTAAACGAAGTAGCCCGGGATCGAACCTACGACCCCCCGAATAGGAGACCACAGACCTAACCACTAGGCTATCACATTTTCACATTTATAATATTAGTGAGAATAGTAAGGATTCTATAGATGATAAATATCGAGCAATGTACGTGCTCCAAATACGTAGCAAAGCCTTCTCGTGGCGTTGTGGGACACAGTTTGGAGACGGGGCGACTGCCTAGCGCCCACAATAAAACGATTCAATTGGTGGCAGCTATAAAGTTTCCACTAACCATCCACGGCTTTGCTCACCGCGGTGTACCGTGGAAAACAACTCCAGGAAATTGTGTGAATAAATGACAGTGTTCGTATAACTTCAGAGTGGAAAAGTTTCGCGGTATCGTTACGCCTGAATTTGTATTTTTTCGGGAACAGTAGGTTTTATTTTCCTTTTTCATTAATATTAGATGAATTCACTCAGTCTTCTACTACATCTACAACCCACAAAATTATCATTGACTTGACATCCAAAGAAATAAGTTTAACCAATTAATATGTGTTTTTTTGGTTTTCAAACTAATGAAGCCACACCCTGGTCAGAAGGCCTCACAACGGTTTACACAGTACACATAATACTGAAAGAAAAGCTAATAAAGAAAAAATATCTAAGTACATTGAAGTACTTTTTGTGAAATTCATAAAGTATGATGAATAATAATTGGACAGGCAGACAAAGCGTCCCTGCTAAATGGTTAATAATTTCAATTCAACGCAAATTTAATCATCCCGGACAACAATAGGTAACATAAATAGGGAGTCAGTTTGGGTCTTTTGCAAACAGGACCCAAAAAAAAACCTCCAAAATAGGCTTGGGTTGTTCGCGGAGTAAAGATAATTATGAACTACCTCATTTATGATAAAGAGCTAGTTTAAACGCTAGCCAGCTCTCCATCGCACATCTGAATCAAAACGTTCCAGATACGTAGCTGGGTCTTGATCAGCATACGGCACATTTGATACGAATACATTATACACGAATAAAATATAATATTGCAATGATTATGCAATTACTGTAATCAAATTCTTTAGGCTTTATTTTGTTTAAGCTCCTCGATTGAATTGAAGTTTGTACATTTGGGTGGAGACATTATATTTCATGATCCACGTATCAACATCTGGCTCACTCCGTTGTAGAGTGTTTCAACATTTGTTCGCTACTGAACTATTTGAACTAAAGAGCTAGAAAAATGATCCTTATCTTTGTCTCAAGAGATTCATATCTTTATTTTGTTTTCAGTGAGCTATTTTGCGCAACCCTATTCCAACAAAAAAGACGAGTGTCGTTGCTCGGAGGTCAGTTTTTATAATGGCTTATTGTCCCGAGTCGTTATAACAAACGTTTAATTAAGCAGTCCGTGGAACGGGACAAAAGAGTGACGTTTTTCTTGTTATTTTTCACCTAAATGTAATTTGCTGAAATTCAATCTCGTGGACTTACGGTTTTAAGGATCTTCGTCGTGGACTAAGCTTTTCTATGTCCAAATAAATGAAATCTCGTTTTTTTTTTTCATTTTTCTCCGTAATTTAAATGCGCCCGTCGATTTGCCTTTTTGATTACCTACCATTTGATATTCACGATTAGATGCTTCTATGACTTAAAAATATGATTGAAACCTCATTTATCATCTCAGTACGGTGCTTTAGGCGCTACCGGTGCGACTTATGTACGTAATAGTAAATATGTAAATATAAACATATATACCTACAATCGTACGTACATAAATACAAACATAGACTGCTAAAATACTTCCTTTTGGTTTTGACGAGTCGGTTAAAAAGATCAACTTAACTGGAGCTTTGTTTGTTTTTGTGGAGAGGGTGAAAATATTCCTCATTGCATTGGTGCATTGGCTAGGTAATCAAGTAATCATGCATCAAATATAGAAACATTATGCACTTACAATCACGTAAACATTCCTTACACTACAGTACTACACGTTAATTAAAAAATGAAAATAACATAATATTCTGCAGTAACGAAGTCACGTTTCGCCGCTTTGCGTGTTATTTAGCGTTATTTTTTGTCAAACTCGACACATTCACGACGGAGTGCGGCGGTAATTTCTTGTAAGCCTAATTACACACGAGCTTATAAAACGCCTCGCCGCCTCGCGCCCCCCCCCCCCCTCCCCCGCGGACGTCGACAGGCAGAGCAGAAACCTTTAACTCTTTCAAAAGTGACATGTAAGGATTTTTGAGAAAAGAATAGCTGCGTTTTAATTTTTGATTAAGTACTAAGTAATAAGTTAACATTTTTGTTTGTCTATTTAACTGTGTGTGATTTTTTTTTGGAATGTCCTTTGACTCTGTTAATGTAATGTTAGGAGTAGGGCAGGTGACCCGGTTTTGGCCATTTTAAGAATTTTGTCGACTTTGAGGCTTTCTTAACTTATAGTTTTTGTTATTACGAACATATTTCTTGTAAAAAGTCATTTAACATATATTAACCTTGCCTAAGAAAACCCTTTTTTTAAAGAACATCCAATAGAAAAATAATTGTATAAAAAAGAAAAAAAAAGGGAGTTTGTGCCATTTTTGGCCAGATTCATGCCATTTCTGGCCACGGTCGTGTGCCAGTTCTGGCCATCAAAAAATAAAATCAGATGAAATCAAAGTAATCAAAATTTATTAATTAAATTGCACATTTTACAAACAATGGTTTTTATTTAGTTAGGAAAATATGAAATATTATAACTTCACTTGAATTTAACTTACAGATAAAGAGATCAACATTTATATTATTAATTATAACATTTATTATTATTTATTATTAACATTTATTTTAACTTACAAATAAAGAGATCAACATTTATATTATTAATTATAACATTTATTATTATTTATTATTAACATTTATATTAAATTATCATCACCGAGTAACGACGAAATTTCCTTGAACCAGTTCCGAATTTTTTCCTCAGTAATTAAGGCACGAGCTTTATTAATATATTCGGCATGTTTTTGCCTCAAATCAGGATGCCTTGCCATAAAACCGTCAAACCAGGATCTTGAAGGTCTATTATTTATAAACGGTGTGTTAATTTGGCCTTTTACTACTATTTTCTTTACAGAATCTAGTAAACCTTCCTTGTTGATAGGAAACCCAGCACGAGCGCAATCTTTGATCCATACGACAAGTTCATTCTCTATTTCACTTCCAAGAACAGCCTGGCGTCCTACATGTCCAGAAGTTTCAGGTGCTATTCCAGAAATTTTATGTCGCAAAGTCGTTCGAGGTACATTAAAATCTCTACTAGCAGTGGAAACGGGCATCCCATTCTTAATTGCGTTCAACGCTAAAGTAATTTTATGCGGTGAGTACTGAAATAATTTTCTTTTCGCGACATCTATTTTGTTACTATTTGATTTTGGTGAAGGCATTTCATTGCATCTCTGAAAATGAAAAAAAAGCCACGATAAAATATAAATGGCCAGAAGTGGGGTGTCTATGTACACCAGTTTTGGCCAGCCATGTGGCCAAAGATGGAGAAATTCATAATTTTGTCTTCATTAGTGGCCACCTTCTCATAACCTCACTTCAGAAACATATGGCGACAAAATAACTTTAGTTCCACTTAGACAATATATTCTTCATGTAGTATTAACATAAACATCCAAAAAATAAGCAAAGATTTAAAAAATAAAAACTGATTACTCACCCGCTCGCCTTAGCCTTTTTGTTAAGATCTTAACAATTTCACGCTCAACTTAAAAGAATGACTTGTTGCATCGAAGTGAAGTTTGACACATCAAAGCTGTCAACGGTATCAGTGTTGCCAATATTCAATATTTTAAATACTGTACATCACAGAGTAATTTATTTGTCTATGCCTTAGTTATAAATATTTGAAGGCCCCAATGGCCACAAAGGGGTCGATGGCCACAACCGGGTCACCTGCCCTAATTAGGTAAGTATTGGATGACAATATGTGAAATTTTTGTAATAATGAAGGTTTACTAAATAAACATTTTTTGTCAAACTCATCTTGAGTTGAGTTGAGTTCACGTTTGCTTTCTAAATAAGGATGTTCTTACGAGTATACAAATAGTGACTGGTTTCAGCTATTATCTTCATTGAGTTTACGTAAGAGACAGCCCAGTGATGTCATAAGACCGTCCTAAGGTAGCCTAGCAATTTTTGCCTTCCGTTTGCTGTGTTTTCGTGCAATAAAGTTTTCTTCTATTTTCTCTCTAGGTAATTAAATGTTATTTGTTTTATCTCCTCATCTCATTGTTTTATCTCGTGCTCCATATAATTGTCAAAGTTGTGTGTGAAGTCTGCCAACCCCCACTCTGCCAGCGTGGTGGACTATGGCCTATACCCTTATCAGACTAATATTGGGCCAGGCTGACACTTATTAATAATGATGACTACTATTACTACTAGTTACTACTAATAAATTTTCCAAAATAAAAATGTACTGCCAAAAATCTAGCGCAGATACAAAATACTCAGTAAGTTTAATTCACTTTAATTTGCCGAGTATAATATCTCAAGTGCATTCAACAAGACGCGAGGCGTAAATCCGCGCTGGCCGCAAAGCGACGAGTCGCAATTAAAGCACAAAGACATTAATTAAAACCTCCTTTCGTGACCCCCCCCCCCCCCCCTCCCGTCACCCTCCCTCCTTCAGTCCGTGACTCCCAGCCGAATCACCTCGCGATAGCCTAAACTAGCCCTTAGAGTAACGGAAATTTGTTTGAATTAAGAACTGTTTCTTAAACTGTGATTTAAAGTATCCTCAAAATCACATGACACTTCAAGGAATTAGCATCGCATCAATAGAAGTAGGATACTTCACCTACTTCTTAAGATGCTACATTCAAACTAACATTATGAAACTGAATTTTAAATTTAAATTGAAATTATGTTGTTATACGTACTTATTTTAAAAGAGGAGTGCTTTAGAACTTTGTTTTAAATTTAAATGATATCTACATTTTATGTATTTAACCAAGTTTCACATTGTGAAGCACAAAATGTTTGCCGCACTGCTCCTTTGTACATTTTTCCCAAAGCCGCAGCAAACAACTTTATTAAACTGATATGATATACAGGATTACCTTTTAAAAGAACTATCCCGCAAAATGTTTTCGCAAAAAATACGAAATATAGTGCTGAGGGTTCACAAAATGGCAAACTTGTCAATTGAAGTCGCACGCTTGGCCAATCGCCAAGTAATAAATTGATTTTCTATTGATAAGCCGAACCGGGTCCTCTATCTCATAAGTCTGGAGGTCGCGAGAGGGCTTAGGTACTTAATAAAATAGACCCCATCTAAGTGAGCAATACAAGGAAAAACTACCGAATGTATACTGCTATAATAATAACTATTCTTATCACCATCATTATCAATTCATCGCCGGCCCACTCATGTTAGCATGTGAGCATGCTAGCGAGAATGGGCACATCTCCTCTCAGATTGAGGAGGGTTGAAGCCATAGTAGATCACGCCAGCCAAGTTTGGAGAAATTTTGGAGAACGGAGAACCCTCAGACAGGCCGGTTTTCTCACGATGTTTTTAATTCCAGTTATTGTAGTCCCGTGCTGCGAAGATCTTCACCAGATAACTTTAATTACGCCAATTGTACTAGATTGTACACTGTTTAGCATACGAAAAAAAATGTTTTTTTTTTTTTGCCAAATGAGGCCGATAAATTTTACAAAATCTTATTCTGACGAATTTATCTTTTTCTAAAGTTATATAAAAAATATTACATACAAATAAGATCAAATATTTAATGGTATATTTAATATCTAGTCCGTATTTATGAAATAACTTTGCCTCTGTCAAATAACTATCCAAACTGATAGGCAGTCCAAAGTAAGATCCGAAGTATTTGGTAAAAGGAAGCCACAGTCAGTATATCATAGTTGAATCAATTTATTACTTGGCGATTTGCCAAGCGTGCGGCTTCGATTGATAACTTTGTCCTTTTATTGCTGTAGCTCCATTTTGTCGTTTATTTGACTCAATATAAACTTTTAAATGACGGGTTTATTCCCGTTTATAGTTTTATTTTTAGTTGGTGAGGTCTATGTTGGAGTGCGCTTGCCTGGACGATGTCTATTTACTCTTGTGTTGAAGGTACCTACTGAAGTTATACGTGGCAGGAAACACTGCCACTGGAAGGGCATTCCACAGGTTCGTATGAAAAACATTGAAGAAAACGTTTCGTGAGAGTAAATTAGATGTCAATCACGTAAAGATGCTAAAGCTCACTTCATCTCCCATTTCTTTGATGGAACGCTGAAGAAAAAAAGATTACAAAGTTGCTGAGCACACTCCAAACCGTAATGTGTAAGAAGCCAGACAACCACCAGTTTTTAGATAAGAAGTCATATTTTACCCGCAAGTACGTGCGGGTGGAGTTGATTTATCTATGTCTGTAATATCGTGGGACTTAGAAAGAAAGCAAATAAATATGTACCTACTATGATGAGTATTTAATATATACAGTAGTTTCATACTAATATTATAAATGCGGAAGTGTAAATGTTTGTTGGTTTATCGTTCAATCACGCTGCAACAGAGCCACGGATCGACGTGATTTTATGCATAGGTATAGTTGGAGACCTGGAAAGTGACATAGGCTACTTTTATCCCGGAAAATTATAGAGTTCCCGAGGGATTTTAAATACTTTTTCCATACTGACAAAGTCGCGGGCATCAGCTTGTCTAATATAAACTGCCTCTATGTAATAATTCATCGGATCGAATCACCGCGCGGCGGTTCTATCCATGAAAGGGTAGTTAACAGACAGAAAGACACACTGTAAACTGTGCACATTCTTTGATGTTCTACTTTGAAGTTCTATTTTGATAATTTGTTTAAATAACTATTGCACCGCGGTTTTAATGACCTTGCGCCAAAAATAAATACATTTAAATTAAGAGAAGTCTCGAGAAAACTATGCCGTGCGACGGACGGTTTACGTGATTCGTTAACTTCCCCGTACAAAAGGTTTACAGCCTCTGAGGGACAGTCATTAAAACTTCGAATAATTTCATCAACAAAAAAATAGAAAACTCCTTAATTAAAACAAATTTCCACTACGCTAAGGGCTAGTTCAGACTGCGTGTCTCGAGGCGGCGGGCGGAGAAAGGAGCTCTTAATTAATGTTGTTCATTGCGATCCGTCTCTTTGCGTCCGACAAGGACTTACGCCTCGCGTTTTGTTGCCGCTCCGACTCGTACTCTGATATTTAATGCTAGGAACTTCACGCCTCCGCACGAAATCATAATTTTTTTTCTTTTTACCAAAGCAGGCCTGCATTTTTAATTAGTTAAGCCAAATAGTTTCCTACAAACATTTACACAATTAGACTGAAGGCTGTAAAAGTACACTTCATTTACTAGAAGAAAACACTGCCTCATTTTATAACCTCATCGAAATGTCAGTTCGACTAAAGGATGATCGTAACTTTTTCCGCGCGGATTTAGGTTTTTTCAATATCCCAAAAAGTATAAACCAACTTTAATTTTCCGATATAATACTCTATCTTTCTGTGAAATTTCTATCAAAATCGATTCAGCCATACCGAACATTAGCCGAGCCAAATAAGTTTGTCCGGCCTTATCAGCTTATAAAAAGTAGTTATTACGTTACAAAAGACAAGGGCTTTGTTGCTTTATATGGGTAATAATATGTGCATTTACCTACCTATTATTCTACAAACATCTTCATAACATTACTGAGCTTCATTTTATATTTAAATCACATAACCTAGAATGCAAACAGCATTAAAAAAGGAATATTTTTTAGCGCTGAGACAACTAAAGACATCAAACGTTGCGCAGCAATTCAAAGTTCTCAATGCTTAACGCATAAATTTTAAATTAAATTCGCACACTAATTAACATTCGATGCAGCCAGAGTAAAAACAGCGCATTAGTAATTAAAAAACTTATAACTAGCAACCTTAAAGGCAGGAATACGTACCTAAATTTAACCCTTGAAAGAGTAAAGGTTTTTGTAGGGCGTTTCACTTGACACCTGTCGGCGAGGCGGCGAGGCAGCGAGGCGAATACGCTCGTGTGTAATTAGGCTTAGAAGAAATCACCGCAGCACTTCGGCGTAATGTGTGGAGTTAAACTAAATAGATATACCTGCTTAGGTAACGCGAAATAACACGCTGAGCGACGAAACCTTTTAAAAACTAGGTATAGGTTACCTACCTACCTACCTACCGTAGGTATACCTTATCATTTCAATCCTTCGTCGGCCTAATGCCTACTACTGGCCATGGGTCTCCTCTTAGAATGAAAAGGATTTGGTCATAGTCCCCCCCAGTTGTCCAGTCTGGCCAAGTGCGGATTGGCATACTTCACACACCTATCAAAACATATGCGAAACTTTCAGGCTCGCACTTTACTTCACGATGTATTAACATTAACATAAACAAAAAAAAAAAAACATTTAATTGCTCAAAACGCACATTACTCGGAAAAGTTAGAGTTGCTTAACTAAATAAACTTGGGTACATTTAAATCAAGAGTGAATATGCATCTTCTAGTCAAGCGCGCTCGATCTTAGGCTGCATCTTCACTTACCATCACGTGAGATTGCAGTCAAGCACTAGTCTATATATTTTAAAAAAAAGATCTGGGAACGAACCCACGGATACCCCGAAAAGAAGGCAGTAGTCACAACCACTTGAGTGCCTTATCACCGTTTACACACGCGCTTTACAATTTGGATAAGCCAGTGTCGTTCACATAATATTATAATCTTATGAGGGACTTAGTTATTCAAAAGTCACAGAGAGATACTTCGATTTTATTTATTTAATAGACGAGTATATTTGATAGTACAGACTGAATACAATTAGTATTCAGGCAGCGCGCGTCGTGTCTGGGGCTTAGCCACAGTTTAGCGCAGTTAGATTGCAGGGGCTATTTCTTTACGTGAAGCGATAGCTTTGAGATCTGCGCTCAGTAGTGAGCCGATGACGGGTTGCTGCTGATGGTGAACATGACTATGGTCTATGACCCTTCTCTGTGAGGAGATCTGCGCTCAGTAGTGAGCAGTTAATGGGTTGCTGATGATGGTGAACATGACTTGGTCTATGACCCTTCTCTGAGAGGAGATCTGCGCTCAGTAGTGAGCCGTTGATGGGTTGCTGCTGATGGTGAACATGACTTGGTCTATGACCCTTCTCTGAGAAGAGATCTGCGCTCAGTAGTGAGCCGTTGATGGGTTGCTGATGATGGTGAACATGACTTGGTCTATGACCCTTCTCTGAGAAGAGATCTGCGCTCAGTAGTGAGCCGTTGATGGGTTGCTGATGATGGTGAACATGACTTGGTCTATGACCCTTCTCTGAGAAGAGATCTGCGCTCAGTAGTGAGCCGTTGATGGGTTGCTGATGATGGTGAACATGACTTGGTCTATGACCCTTCTCTGAGAAGAGATCTGCGCTCAGTAGTGAGCCGTTGATGGGTTGCTGATGATGGTGAACATGACTTGGTCTATGACCCTTCTCTGAGAAGAGATCTGCGCTCAGTAGTGAGCCTTTGATGGGTTGCTGATGATGGTGAACATGACTTGGTCTATGACCCTTCTCTGAGAGGAGATCTGCGCTCAGTAGTGAGCAGTTAATGGGTTGCTGATGATGGTGAACATGACTTGGTCTATGACCCTTCTCTGAGAGGAGATCTGCGCTCAGTAGTGAGCCGTTGATGGGTTGCTGATGATGGTGAACATGACTTGGTCTATGACCCTTCTCTGAGAGGAGATCTGCGCTCAGTAGTGAGCCGTTGATGGGTTGCTGATGATGGTGAACATGACTTGGTCTATGACCCTTCTCTGAGAAGAGATCTGCGCTCAGTAGTGAGCCGTTGATGGGTTGCTGATGATGGTGAACATGACTTGGTCTATGACCCTTCTCTGAGAGGAGATCTGCGCTCAGTAGTGAGCCGTTGATGGGTTGCTGATGATGGTGAACATGACTTGGTCTATGACCCTTCTCTGAGAAGAGATCTGCGCTCAGTAGTGAGCCGTTGATGGGTTGCTGATGATGGTGAACATGACTTGGTCTATGACCCTTCTCTGAGAAGAGATCTGCGCTCAGTAGTGAGCCGTTGATGGGTTGCTGATGATGGTGAACATGACTTGGTCTATGACCCTTCTCTGAGAAGAGATCTGCGCTCAGTAGTGAGCCGTTGATGGGTTGCTGATGATGGTGAACATGACTTGGTCTATGACCCTTCTCTGAGAAGAGATCTGCGCTCAGTAGTGAGCCGTTGATGGGTTGCTGATGATGGTGAACATGACTTGGTCTATGACCCTTCTCTGAGAGGAGATCTGCGCTCAGTAGTGAGCCGTTGATGGGTTGCTGCTGATGGTGAACATGACTTGGTCTATGACCCTTCTCTGAGAGGAGATCTGCGCTCAGTAGTGAGCCGTTGATGGGTTGCTGATGATGGTGAACATGACTTGGTCTATGACCCTTCTCTGAGAAGAGATCTGCGCTCAGTAGTGAGCCGTTGATGGGTTGCTGATGATGGTGAACATGACTTGGTCTATGACCCTTCTCTGAGAAGAGATCTGCGCTCAGTAGTGAGCCGTTGATGGGTTGCTGATGATGGTGAACATGACTTGGTCTATGACCCTTCTCTGAGAGGAGATCTGCGCTCAGTAGTGAGCCGTTGATGGGTTGCTGCTGATGGTGAACATGACTTGGTCTATGACCCTTCTCTGAGAGGAGATCTGCGCTCAGTAGTGAGCCGTTGATGGGTTGCTGATGATGGTGAACATGACTTGGTCTATGACCCTTCTCTGAGAGGAGATCTGCGCTCAGTAGTGAGCCGTTGATGGGTTGCTGATGATGGTGAACATGACTTGGTCTATGACCCTTCTCTGAGAGGAGATCTGCGCTCAGTAGTGAGCCGTTGATGGGTTGCTGATGATGGTGAACATGACTTGGTCTATGACCCTTCTCTGAGAAGAGATCTGCGCTCCGTAGTGAGCCGTTGATGGGTTGCTGATGATGGTGAACATGACTTGGTCTATGACCCTTCTCTGAGAAGAGATCTGCGCTCAGTAGTGAGCCGTTGATGGGTTGCTGATGATGGTGAACATGACTTGGTCTATGACCCTTCTCTGAGAAGAGATCTGCGCTCCGTAGTGAGCCGTTGATGGGTTGCTGATGATGGTGAACATGACTTGGTCTATGACCCTTCTCTGAGAGGAGATCTGCGCTCAGTAGTGAGCCGTTGATGGGTTGCTGATGATGGTGAACATGACTTGGTCTATGACCCTTCTCTGAGAAGAGATCTGCGCTCCGTAGTGAGCCGTTGATGGGTTGCTGATGATGGTGAACATGACTTGGTCTATGACCCTTCTCTGAGAAGAGATCTGCGCTCCGTAGTGAGCCGTTGATGGGTTGCTGCTGATGGTGAACATGACTTGGTCTATGACCCTTCTCTGAGAAGAGATCTGCGCTCAGTAGTGAGCCGTTGATGGGTTGCTGATGATGGTGAACATGACTTGGTCTATGACCCTTCTCTGAGAAGAGATCTGCGCTCCGTAGTGAGCCGTTGATGGGTTGCTGATGATGGTGAACATGACTTGGTCTATGACCCTTCTCTGAGAAGAGATCTGCGCTCAGTAGTGAGCCGTTGATGGGTTGCTGATGATGGTGAACATGACTTGGTCTATGACCCTTCTCTGAGAAGAGATCTGCGCTCCGTAGTGAGCCGTTGATGGGTTGCTGATGATGGTGAACATGACTTGGTCTATGACCCTTCTCTGAGAAGAGATCTGCGCTCAGTAGTGAGCCGTTGATGGGTTGCTGATGATGGTGAACATGACTTGGTCTATGACCCTTCTCTGAGAAGAGATCTGCGCTCCGTAGTGAGCCGTTGATGGGTTGCTGATGATGGTGAACATGACTTGGTCTATGACCCTTCTCTGAGAAGAGATCTGCGCTCAGTAGTGAGCCGTTGATGGGTTGCTGATGATGGTGAACATGACTTGGTCTATGACCCTTCTCTGAGAAGAGATCTGCGCTCCGTAGTGAGCCGTTGATGGGTTGCTGATGATGGTGAACATGACTTGGTCTATGACCCTTCTCTGAGAAGAGATCTGCGCTCCGTAGTGAGCCGTTGATGGGTTGCTGATGATGGTGAACATGACTTGGTCTATGACCCTTCTCTGAGAAGAGATCTGCGCTCAGTAGTGAGCCGTTGATGGGTTGCTGATGATGGTGAACATGACTTGGTCTATGACCCTTCTCTGAGAAGAGATCTGCGCTCCGTAGTGAGCCGTTGATGGGTTGCTGCTGATGGTGAACATGACTTGGTCTATGACCCTTCTCTGAGAGGAGATCTGCGCTCAGTAGTGAGCCGTTGATGGGTTGCTGATGATGGTGAACATGACTTGGTCTATGACCCTTCTCTGAGAAGAGATCTGCGCTCCGTAGTGAGCCGTTGATGGGTTGCTGATGATGGTGAACATGACTTGGTCTATGACCCTTCTCTGAGAAGAGATCTGCGCTCAGTAGTGAGCCGTTGATGGGTTGCTGCTGATGGTGAACATGACTTGGTCTATGACCCTTCTCTGAGAAGAGATCTGCGCTCAGTAGTGAGCCGTTGATGGGTTGCTGATGATGGTGAACATGACTTGGTCTATGACCCTTCTCTGAGAAGAGATCTGCGCTCAGTAGTGAGCCGTTGATGGGTTGCTGATGATGGTGAACATGACTTGGTCTATGACCCTTCTCTGAGAAGAGATCTGCGCTCAGTAGTGAGCCGTTGATGGGTTGCTGATGATGGTGAACATGACTTGGTCTATGACCCTTCTCTGAGAAGAGATCTGCGCTCAGTAGTGAGCCGTTGATGGGTTGCTGATGATGGTGAACATGACTTGGTCTATGACCCTTCTCTGAGAAGAGATCTGCGCTCCGTAGTGAGCCGTTGATGGGTTGCTGCTGATGGTGAACATGATTATATGGTCTATGAGTATGACCCTTCTCTGAGAGGAGATCTGCGCTCAGTAGTGAGCCGTTGATGGGTTGCTGCTGATGGTGAACATGATTATATGGTCTATGACCCTTCTCTGAGAGGAGATCTGCACTCAGTAGTGAGCCGTTGATGGGTTGCTGCTGATGGTGAACATGTTTATATGGTCTATGAGTATGACCCTTCTCTGAGAGGAGATCTGCGCTCAGTAGTGAGCCGTTGATGGGTTGCTGCTGATGGTGAACATGATTATATGGTCTATGAGTATGACCCTTCTCTGAGAGGAGATCTGCGCTCAGTAGTGAGCCGTTGATGGGTTGCTGCTGATGGTGAACATGATTATATGGTCTATGACCCTTCTCTGAGAGGAGATCTGCACTCAGTAGTGAGCCGTTGATGGGTTGCTGCTGATGGTGAACATGTTTATATGGTCTATGAGTATGACCCTTCTCTGAGAGGAGATCTGCGCTCAGTAGTGAGCCGTTGATGGGTTGCTGCTGATGGTGAACATGATTATATGGTCTATGAGTATGACCCTTCTCTGAGAGGAGATCTGCGCTCAGTAGTGAGCCGTTGATGGGTTGCTGCTGATGGTGAACATGACTTGGTCTATGACCCTTCTCTGAGAGGAGATCTGCACTCAGTAGTGAGCCGTTGATGGGTTGCTGCTGATGGTGAACATGTTTATATGGTCTATGAGTATGACCCTTCTCTGAGAGGAGATCTGCGCTCAGTAGTGAGCCGTTGATGGGTTGCTGCTGATGGTGAACATGATTATATGGTCTATGAGTATGACCCTTCTCTGAGAGGAGATCTGCGCTCAGTAGTGAGCCGTTGATGGGTTGCTGATGATGGTGAACATGACTTGGTCTATGACCCTTCTCTGAGAAGAGATCTGCGCTCAGTAGTGAGCCGTTGATGGGTTGCTGATGATGGTGAACATGACTTGGTCTATGACCCTTCTCTGAGAAGAGATCTGCGCTCAGTAGTGAGCCGTTGATGGGTTGCTGCTGATGGTGAACATGACTTGGTCTATGACCCTTCTCTGAGAAGAGATCTGCGCTCAGTAGTGAGCCGTTGATGGGTTGCTGCTGATGGTGAACATGACTTGGTCTATGACCCTTCTCTGAGAAGAGATCTGCGCTCAGTAGTGAGCCGTTGATGGGTTGCTGATGATGGTGAACATGACTTGGTCTATGACCCTTCTCTGAGAAGAGATCTGCGCTCAGTAGTGAGCCGTTGATGGGTTGCTGATGATGGTGAACATGACTTGGTCTATGACCCTTCTCTGAGAAGAGATCTGCGCTCCGTAGTGAGCCGTTGATGGGTTGCTGATGATGGTGAACATGACTTGGTCTATGACCCTTCTCTGAGAAGAGATCTGCGCTCAGTAGTGAGCCGTTGATGGGTTGCTGCTGATGGTGAACATGACTTGGTCTATGACCCTTCTCTGAGAAGAGATCTGCGCTCAGTAGTGAGCCGTTGATGGGTTGCTGATGATGGTGAACATGACTTGGTCTATGACCCTTCTCTGAGAAGAGATCTGCGCTCAGTAGTGAGCCGTTGATGGGTTGCTGATGATGGTGAACATGACTTGGTCTATGACCCTTCTCTGAGAGGAGATCTGCGCTCAGTAGTGAGCCGTTGATGGGTTGCTGCTGATGGTGAACATGACTTGGTCTATGACCCTTCTCTGAGAAGAGATCTGCGCTCAGTAGTGAGCCGTTGATGGGTTGCTGATGATGGTGAACATGACTTGGTCTATGACCCTTCTCTGAGAAGAGATCTGAGCTCAGTAGTGAGCCGTTGATGGGTTGCTGATGATGGTGAACATGACTTGGTCTATGACCCTTCTCTGAGAGGAGATCTGCGCTCAGTAGTGAGCCGTTGATGGGTTGCTGATGATGGTGAACATGACTTGGTCTATGACCCTTCTCTGAGAGGAGATCTGCGCTCAGTAGTGAGCCGTTGATGGGTTGCTGCTGATGTTGAACATGACTTGGTCTATGACCCTTCTCTGAGAAGAGATCTGCGCTCAGTAGTGAGCCGTTGATGGGTTGCTGATGATGGTGAACATGACTTGGTCTATGACCCTTCTCTGAGAAGAGATCTGAGCTCAGTAGTGAGCCGTTGATGGGTTGCTGATGATGGTGAACATGACTATGGTCTATGACCCTTCTCTGAGAGGAGATCTGCGCTCAGTAGTGAGCCGATGACGGGTTGCTGATGATGGTGAACATGACTTGGTCTATGACCCTTCTCTGAGAGGAGATCTGCGCTCAGTAGTGAGCCGTTGATGGGTGGCTGCTGATGGTGAACATGACTATGGTCTATGACCCTTCTCTGAGAGGAGATCTGCGCTCAATAGTGAGCCGTTGATGGGTTGCTGCTGATGGTGAACATGACTATGGTCTATGACCCTTCTCTGAGAGGAGATCTGCGCTCAGTAGTGAGCCGATGACGGGTTGCTGATGATGGTGAACATGACTATGGTCTATGACCCTTCTCTGAGAGGAGATCTGCGCTCAGTAGTGAGCCGATGACGGGTTGCTGATGATGGTGAACATGACTTGGTCTATGACCCTTCTCTGAGAGGAGATCTGCGCTCAGTAGTGAGCCGATGACGGGTTGCTGATGATGGTGAACATGACTTGGTCTATGACCCTTCTCTGAGAGGAGATCTGCGCTCAGTAGTGAGCCGTTGATGGGTGGCTGCTGATGGTGAACATGACTATGGGCTATGACCCTTCTCTGAGAGGAGATCTGCGCTCAGTAGTGAGCCGATGACGGGTTGCTGCTGATGGTGAACATGACTATGGTCTATGACCCTTCTCTGAGAGGAGATCTGCGCTCAGTAGTGAGCCGATGACGGGTTGCTGATGATGGTGAACATGACTATGGTCTATGACCCTTCTCTGAGAGGAGATCTGCGCTCAGTAGTGAGCCGATGACGGGTTGCTGATGATGGTGAACATGACTTGGTCTATGACCCTTCTCTGAGAGGAGATCTGCGCTCAGTAGTGAGCCGTTGATGGGTGGCTGCTGATGGTGAACATGATTATTCCCTATTCCCCTGTCCCCCAGGGTTGGGGTAGGGTTAGTAGGGTAGGTAGGGTTTGGGTACGACAATAAGCAACAGGTAGAGATTCGGTTATCAGTCGCCACCCGATGTTAACGCGTCATAAATAATAAAGCATTCTAAGCGCATGTTTCACCGCTTGCTGATAAAGTGCCTGATAGCCTATCCACAACTCGTCTGACAGATAGCGTTCAAATTTCTGTTTCACAAGTGTCCGTTAAGACAATCTAGCACATAAACTCTTAACAATGTCAAACAGATTTATCTGACAGCTGCTTTATCTGTTAGATATACATATATCAGGGTAAGTTAAGGGTAGGTACTTGAACAGGAAGTCTTAAAACCGCAGACTCAAGGAATGAAGAGCCAAATAAATATTTATTTCCTCATTTTCAAATTAAAGAGCTCTCTTGAACAAAGGAAATTCAAATGTTCCCATTTCTTTAATATTTTATAATCGGCTAAGAGCTAGAGTGCATTGGTGAGAATGTCTCAAGGACTGCAGCCTCGAGAATAAAATAAATAAATAAATAAATAAAATAAGTAGTGGAAGACGCTCAATTTGCTCGAGCCTTTTAAATAAATATGACTGTCGATTTTCGGTTATTGAATTTTTTGGGTCAAACGTATATTCTCTATCGTAGTAGGTATCACTTTTTAGAGTACCGAAAAAAAACCGAAACCCTGATGGTATCACTTCGTTGTCCGTCTGCTGTCCGTTCGTCAAGGCTCTTTTCTTAGAAACGGCTTGAAGTACCTACCTACTTAGTTCAAAATACTGAATGTCATAGTTCCTTAATGCTGTAAATATTTCAAGTATTTTCAGTAGTTATATGTTGTATATGTATAACTTCTTAATCACTTAAGTTATCTGGTGGGAGGCTTTGGCCGTGGCTAGTTACCACCTTACCGTCAAAGACGTGCCGCCAAGCGATTTAGCGTTCCGGCACGATGGCGTGTAGAAACAGATTAGGGGTATGGGTTGAATGTTCACTGCCATACCCCTTCCAAGTTAGCCCGCTACCATCTTAGACTGTATCGTCATTACCATGAGGTGAGATCGCAGTCAAGGACTAACTTGTCATCGAATAAAAAAAAAGTTGAGTTAGTGATTGAGTTAAAGTGTTATGCACCTAATTGTTGTGGTCGCGTAGCGGCAAATGAGGTCGCAGTCAAGGGCAGCTCGCATGAATACAGGGAAAAACTATCTCGTAGACATAAGGGTGTATGATACATCGGACGCGCATGTTTGTGACGTGTTTGTGACTACAGGCCAGTAGACGTGCTACGCCGTACAACGTCTTAATTACGAGGACATCCTGTCCTCACGTAAGGACACATCGGGGAATCTCAAGCACCCTTGCACGATATTAAGCGCTGTTCACATAAACGCGACGTTGAGAAGCCATTAGGTACATTTAGTGTCGAGGGCCGAACGAACGAGAAAATGTCAACAGCTATGTAAAGAAATTGGTCATCTAAAGGCCGATGTCACAAAGTCCAGTGAAGCTTAACCACAAGGAATAAACTGTCATCAATTTCGTCCAAGATCCCGAAAGGCCAAAACACTCTGACTCTGTTTTTTAGGGTTCCGTGCCCAAAGGGTGCCAACGGGACCCTATTACTAAGCCTCCGCTGTCCGTCCGTCCGTCCGTCCGTCCGTCTGTCAGCGGGCTGTATCTCGTAAACCGTAATAAATAGATAGTTGAAATTTTCACAGATTGTGTATTTCTATTGCCGCTATAACAACAAATAATAAAAATAAAATAAAATTAAAAATAAAGGGGGCTCCCATATATGGAAAAGGACTCGAAATAAAATTTTATTTTTTTACCCTGGCATGTGGGGTGTCATTGTTTAGAGCTCATTAAGTGGAGTTCAAATATATTATATTTTTGAGATATTATTGACCGAGCGAAGCGAGGTCTCTGAGTTAACTAGAGCGATTTGCACTTGTCCGTCCGTCCGTCCGTCCGTCTGTCAGAGCCTTATAACTTTTGAATTACTGAACGTAATTACTTCAAATTTAGATATAATATGTAAACTGATGGCCTTCAGCCGAATATTGGATAAAAAATTATAAAAACCTTTATTTCAGGGGGGCTCTCATAGAAGTGAATGCGCAGTAAAAAAAATTTTATCGCGCTACATAAAATTGTTACGTATCATTTTAAAGATAATTTTGAACTGAGTACAAAAATATTTTTTTTTTAATTTTTCCCTTAAAATTGACGAAATGGGGGGCTTTCAAAGTGGCGATTTTATACGCTCGCTTGAAGACGCTCTCTAGGAAAATCCGCTATGGATTTTCAAACTGATTTTATGTTTTTAGGTCACTTATATCCTGTACTTGAACAACAAATACTAAAATTATATGAATATTATAAAGAAACGAGATTATTTAATTTTTAATGTACATCAGTAATTCATATAGCATCAACATAGCTTCACAATAATGCTAATAGATGGCGCAGTCAGTAACTATTCCCATGGAACTACGAGTTACGACTAACGACCTATCCCAAAAACAGTTTTGCGTCGACCATTATTACTTATTATAATACAATAATTGTATTGTAATTTTTTTTTGTACCATATTATTCAATTAAAATTATTTTTTAGTTAAATTTTAGTTAAATATTGTATATTTTCTATTCGCGTCGATAGATGACGATTTGTACAGATGCCCGTAACCCGGTTTCACTCGTTAGTACCTACATAATAATTCAATGTTTTCACTAACGTTCCCTAACCTTTACGGGCTACCTATAAGTTAGGTGATTGATGTTTTCTGTCAACTTATTTATCACGATCCTGTACGGGACACCTAAAAGGATATTGGGACGGATGTTAGGACTTAGGATTGTATTTAGGAGCTACCTACGTTAAGAGACTCCTACTTAGGGGATGATTTAGGTATGTTTGGTGAAAACGGGCATAATCGACCGAGCGAAGCGAAGGTCTTTGAGTTAACTAGGGCGATTTGCACTTGTCCGTCCGTCCGTCCGTCCGTCCGTCCGTCTGTCAGAGCCTTATAACTTTTGAATTACTGAACGTAATTACTTCAAATTTAGATATAATATGTAAACCGATGGCCTCCAGCCGAAAATGGCTTAAAAAGTTATAAAAATCTTTATTTCAGGGGGGCTCTCATAGAAGCGAATGCGAAGTAAAAAAAAAATATCGCGTTACATAAAATTGTTACGTATCATTTTAAAGATAATTTTGAACTGAGTACAAAAATAATTTTTTTTTAATTTTTCCCTTAAAATTGACGAAATGGGGGGCTTTCAAAGTGGCGATTTTATACGCTCGCTTGAAGACGCTCTCTAGAAAAATCCGCTATGGATTTTCAAACTGATTTTATGTTTTTAGGTCACTTATATCCTGTACTTGAACAACAAATACTAAAATTATATGAATATTATAAAGAAACGAGATTATTTAATTTTTAATGGGCGTCAGTAATTCATATAGCATCAACATAGCTTCACAATAATGCTAATAGATGGCGCAGTCAGTAACTATTCCCATGGAACTACGAGTTAAATTCAATGTTTGATAAATAATTCAATGTTTTCACTAACGTTCCCTAACCTTTACGGGCTACCTATAAGTTAGGTGATTGATGTTTTCTGTCAACTTATTTATCACGATCCTGTACGGGACACCTAAAAGGATATTGGGACGGATGTTAGGACTTAGGATTGTATTTAGGAGCTACCTACGTTAAGAGACTCCTACTTAGGGGATGATTTAGGTATGTTTGGTGAAAACGGGCATAATAATAATGTCAGTTTTGGTTATCATGTATCGATTGAATGAATAATCATGGGATACCGTTACCGCGAGGTCTCAGTTCGGGGCGAACCACTAGTAATAATGTCAGTTTTGGTTATCATGTATCGATTGAATGAATAATCATGGGATACCGTTACCGCGAGGTCTCAGTTCGGGGCGAACCACTAGTATATTTTTTGATAAGAAATGGGGGGCCATCAAAGTTGTCAATTTGTACGGAACCCTAAAAGAGCGAGGCCCGACTCGCACTTGGCTGATTTTATATTGATAATCTGCCAAAATATCAAAACGCTCGGATAAGACTTATTCCACTTTGGTAAAATCGGCCCTAAGACAATTTTGTCGTCTCGGAATAGAAAAATCAGCATGTAATCTTCTTGGAAATTTAAAAAGCGCTCTACATATTATATCTACCTATCTTGTGTCAAATGAACTTGAAAAAACTTAATTACTAATATTATTTGTTGACAGGGTGATGACCAGCGCCCAAACCCGGCGGTCCAATAGCTCCGTAGTCCTGAGGGAACTCAGGGTCGCGGGTGGCTGGAGTGGGGCCTTCAGCCGCTCACTTCTCCATCCTTTACGCGACCTTGGGAACAGGGCAGCTTACTGTGGCGCAAGCAGCCTTACTTGCTAGTGACGACTAGTCTACCGGGACGAGCCCAATGGGCGTCGCGCAAGGGAAGGCACCGGTATGTGTTCATAAGAGACCTCGAAGCCGTCTAGTGCGCTGAGGGTGGCAATCGAGGGGGTTTTAGTAGGTAAAGATCCTACATAACCCAATATTCCCCCCCAGGATATCGGGTATCTTAAGAAGATTTCCCCCCGTCAACGAAAAAAACAGGTACCAGTACATGCACGAATAACCTAGGGAACCTATATCTACCCGGTAAATAGCTAAAAATTTAATGCTATAGAAATCCAAGAATAGGCCAACCTGTGGCTCTGACACGTCATGATTCTACCGGAATGTTCGGAAAGTGGATTCTGCTGAGAGAATTAAAATGAAATTGTGCGCTGGCCCTAAATATAATAAATTATTAAACAAATTCAATAAGCCGCAGGTTAATTACCGTGCGGAGGCAGCAGGAATTTGCCATTATCATCATCAGTTCCATCAATATCACACATCAGCGCTGCGGTTCAGCTGATGACCTCCGCGCTGTTTCATGAGCAATTTAAATCAATTTTGGGTTGTACTGTCATAGGCTGGAAAAACCTCAAAAACCGAATCAATTAATTAACGTTCAAAATATAATTATTTAAGCACGTAGAAAAGGGGTATTTTAATTTTTTTCAATTTCAAAACTATTTCTATCACGTAAGATAACTTTTGCAACTTCTGTTGAACAGAGCCGGCAAGAAACTCAACTGTTGTTCTTTTCAAAAGCTATATCAATGTAACCGTGTTGATCGAAATGCAAAGCCAAAGCTTTCCTGTAACGTAGTAATTATATAATCATCATCATCATCATCCTAAATAGGCGGGCCTTAATAGAAACGATGAAATCGATGCGAAACGCGACTTCAACATACCTCTACAAACTACTCATTTTATATTTTTGTAGTGGCGTTTGAAGATTATTTTAAGCTTTTTAGTGGTAGGATCACTGTTCACATTCTCCGATCGCGAGCGATTTGCACTTATTCATTGAGGAGTTCCGTTCTCTATAACCGAACATATTCGTTAAATCTTCAGCTGAATTGGATGCTATGTCCTTTCAAATAAAAAAAATATTGAAAGGGTCTAGCCGGATAGCTATGGCGAGTCGGCCCCCAAATGGGAACCTATATCGAAACTTATGTTATATCATAGACTTGATGTACCAACACGATATATGTAGGTTTCGCGCCCGGCTTCCGCTTTGACCTTGAGATATGGGGCAAAATAGGCCACACGCATAACTATCATTCAAAAAAATATATCTCAAAAACTAATTCAGCTAGAGAAGTAAAACCAACGCGAGGCTTTAGGTTACTTTACAGAGTATATTATATAATTTTTTGGATTTTTTAGAATAATTATAAATATATATAAATAAATAAAAGCGAAAAAATTACTACTAATTATATTTACAAAAAATACACGCCGTCCAAGTGATCGCTAATGGGCATGGTGCCCAAAATCGAGATCAAATCAGAAATGAGGAGATCCGTAGGAGAACCAAAGTCACCGACATAGCTCAGCAAGTCAGAGTCAGAGTTGCGAAACTGAAGTGGAAATGGGCGGGACACATAGTTCGAAGAGCTGATGGTCGTTGGGGTTCCAAGGTGCTGGAGTGGCGACCCCGCACCGGGAAACGCAGTGTTGGCAGACCCCCCCACTAGGTGGACCGACGACATCAAACGAGTCGCAGGGAGCCGCTGGATCTAAGCGGTGCAAGACCGAGACGTGTGGAAGTCCATGCAGGAGACCATTGTCCAGCAGTGGACGTCTATAGGTTGATAAAGAAGAGGAAGATATAGGTAAAGTCCTGTTTATACCTAAACACTAGGAGGACCACATCATATATTATTTTTTTTTCGAAGTGTATCCCCAACTTTTTTCTCACAAAATTTTTATGAGTACCTAATAGTGCACGTAAAGGAGCATAATATTATATTACACACATCAAAAGTGTCTAGGGATCAAGCATTTTTATGCGGATTTCTTGAGATTGAGATGTGGCTTTGTAATAAATTTATGATTTTATAAATTTATATGGATCCTTTTTGGTGCATTTCATAATTTCATAATCAGCGATTAAAATCCTGCCAGGAAGTCCATCCTTATAGTGGTGGAACCATCATGGTATGGGCGGGTATTTGGATCGGCGGAAGAACTGAGTTGATTTGGATCAGAGGCAACCTCAACGCTCAAATTTATGCTGAGACGATTGTATCAGACGTCATCGTTCCTCTACAAGTGCAAATCGGTCCCTTATTTCAGTTAATGCATGATAATGCACGACCGCACACCCCAAGAGTTGTAAGACAGACTCTCGCCGCAGCTAGCATCAATGTCCTGCCCTGGCCTGCTCAGTCGCCAGACTTGAACCCGATTGAGCATGCATGGGATATGCTACAGAGAAGAGCTCTGCCGAATATGGAGGGTATCCAGTGGCAAGAAGACCTTTTTTTGTTGTTGCAACGAACATTGGCGGCCATTCCACAGCGTGATTTGGATGAACTCATTTTGAGTATGCCAAACCGATGTTCTTGTGTTGTTAGTGTTCGCGGTAGAAACACGGATTATTAATTGTTTAAGTTACCCAATAAAATTTTAAAGAAAACTGTTATTTCAGTCTTTTTTTCGAACTTTAATGTTAGTGGTTCAAATGTCAAAAATCCCTTTATTAGGAAAATGGCAAATTTCTTTATTAATGCAAAGGTGACTTGGTTTATCGTTACTGTGACAAACGAAAACACTTTATTTGATGAATCCTTAAAGAAAATTTTAATTAATATCAATCAGGAGAAAAGTTATTGCAAAAATATATGTTGATCCCTAGACACTTTTGATGTGTGTATTTCCGTAATTGTGAATCACTGAGAAGACTGAAAAAAAATTTATTATTTATTTATTTATTTATTTATATATATTTATAATTATTCTAAAAAATCCAATAAATTATATAATATACTCTGTAAAGTAACCTAAAGCCTCGCGTTGGTTTTACTTCTCTAGCTGAATTAGTTTTTGAGATATATTTTTTTGAATGATAGTTATGCGTGTGGCCTATTTTGCCCCATATCTCAAGGTCAAAGCGGAAGCCGGGCGCGAAACCTACATATATCGTGTTGGTACATCAAGTCTATGATATAACATAAGTTTCGATATAGGTTCCCATTTGGGGGCCGACTCGCCATAGCTATCCGGCTAGACCCTTTGGTTCATATTGGGCAGAATTATAGAGTAACATCGACAAAAAAAAAAGAAAAAAGTACGCGTTGAATTGATAACCTCCTCCATTTTTTGAAGTCGGTTCAAAAGACATACAGTTATCTAATAGTAGGTAGGAAAAGTAAGCGATTCCCCCAATTTTCGTGCGGTGTCATTTCGCAGAAGAAATAGTATCCGTGTATTGCGAGGTGTGAAGCAATACTTATTACGGCGCGCACCCCCGCCGACCGATCAATGCGCCCCTGGACTTATTGCCGACTAGCTGATGCCCGCGACTTTGTCCGCGTGGATTTAGTTTTTAAAGTCCCTCGGGAATGCCTAGCCTAGATGTTGACCCGAGTAATAAGCTACCACGGTATAAAATTTTGTAGAAATCTGTGCGGTAGTTTTTACGTGAAAGAAGGACAAACAAACAGACAAACAGACAAAAAAAAATTTAGCTTCTGTTTTGATATCTGTATCTTGAACACAATTAGAAGCAAAAACCCTTTTTTGAATCTATTTCATGTACAGAATTGGTTTCGTTTCTGTTTTATTATATGTATAGATGCGACTGTACGTGCTGCAATTACACGGGACATCCCCTTTCAAAATCTATAGTCCGTACGTCACAATTACGATATTCATTCGATTGTCAATTCTTAGATAGTTTTCGATTTTTCGATAGTTTTTCGATTTTCGATAGGTAAATCGATAGTTTTTCGATTTTCGATAGTTCGATAGTTACTTGTTCGAGATTTTCGATAAGTAGCTCGATAGTTTTTGGTTTTTTCGATAGTTATTCGATAGTTTTGACGTGATAACGTCTTATAAATCGATGAACACCGACTGCACGCACGAAAAAGTGTCACGTTCCGCCTGAGCCTGTGCGTGCAAGCGAGAGCGCGGAACAAGCGATAGAGAGGCACGATCGGCCCAAGCGTTGGCTTGAACCGCCCGCCAGTCATCGTCAATTTTTCTTTATGACGTTATCACGTAAAACTATCGTCCGTAAACCGACTTTACAGACAACCAATATTTTTATGAAGACAAATAAATCGACAGTCGATAGTTCAATAGTTCGAATATTCGTTTCATTCGAATGTTTTTTTTTTTTCAACTATCGCCCATGGCTAATCTCCATTGTGATAAGTACGACTGTACGATTCGATTTGGACTTGGAATTGCCTGTTTGTTTTTTTTTAGCATACAAAAATTTTTTGCATAGTTGAGTATAGTTAATCAGTGACATAGACATGTTTCCATCCCCAAAAAAACAAATAACTCCAGGCGGACGAAGTCGTCGGCAAAAGCTAATAAAGCAAACATTATTATTACTTCAAACATGGTTAGTTCTTGTCCCTCGGTATATGAAGTCTCGGAAGAAATTGGATCCGCCTGCCGCCGGCACGGCGAGGTGTGAAGCAATTACCAACCCTACCTATAGTACCTAACTACCTACCGAGCGATCAATGCTACCGACTTACCTAATGTGTGCAGACGGTTGATTTGTAAGGGATCTACATTATAGGACTCTCTACATTATAATATTATTTTCTTTTTATACTCTTCAAAAAAGCATTAGAAGCAGTGATAGCCTAGTGGTTAGGACTGTGGTCTCCTATTCGGGGGGTCGCAGGTTCGATCCCGGGTACGCACCTCTGACTTTTCGGAGTCAAGTGCGTTTAAGCAATTAAATATCACTTGGTTCAACGGTGAAGGAAAACATCGTGAGGAAACCTGCACACCTGAGAGTTCTTCTTAATGTTCTCGAAGATGTGTGAAGTCCGCCAATTCGCATTGGGCCAGCGTGGTGGACTATGGCCTATAACCCTTCTCTGAAAGGAGACCTGCGCTCAGTAGTGAGCCGTTGATGGGTTGTTAATGATGATGATGATGAATGATTCTTCAATCAAGTGAGCTCTTGACTGCAATCTCACCTGACGGATGAGAACGGAAAGCTCTTTTTAACCCCCGACAAAAAAGAGGGGTGGTATAAGTGTAACGTGTGTATCTGTGTATGAGTCTATCTGTGTGTCTATACGTTCCCTCGTAGCAGCCTACCCAATGGACCGATTTTGATGCTTTTTTTCTGCTTGAAAGCTTTATTAAAGTTTATTAAAAAGTATGTAAACAGTAGGTAATTTTAACTTATAACAATGGGGCAGTGACTTCCACACTAGGATTCCCTGTATCGTGGAAATCACTTCCTTCCGTAGGTAACTAAAAGCATAGAATGAGCTTAAACTAGCGGCACGCTATGATGGCCGGTTTGACGTTTGTCCGCTCATGAAGTTCCGTATTAATTGATAACGACTTTGAAGGAAATAATTGTATTACTTTATTGACGATAGTGATGTGCAGAGATTCATAAATTTTATCGAATGTAGTTTTAGGTTTAGGACTCAAAATTTATTTATTAAATTGATTTCTAAAATGTATACAAGTGTAGAAAAATCAGTTTGCACCATTTAAGGGGTGAATGTACTTGTGAATATGAACAATTTTCACTATGTGGACAAACCTCTGAAATCGCAAAAAAATATCAGCTGTTTCATACAAAAGGTAAATTTTTTATTTTTATATGATATATACCACAACTCGGCATTTGGTTTTCTAAATTGAAAATTTTTAAAAATGGAATCTAATACGATCGTCACATAGGATCGCTGGCTAGCACAACTACTACCTCCGGCAAACTCGCGTCAATGCTCAATGCAAAACAAAGCAGTTTCGAATTGACGTTGCTTCGAAAAGTATAAACTGTCAGTGCAATGCGATTGTGATATAGTTTTGACCTGGCTTTGGATTTCAAATATTGATACTGCATTACTGTTGACCCTTGCTCGTTAATTTGGACTCTGTTCAAGCCCTTTGTTGTGGATTTCGTCGATATGACCGAACGTACGCAGAGAACTGTAAACCTATTTAATCAGGTACAAAAACAAAACTTAATTGTTTTTTGTTCGAGAATAAATTGACATTCCACATCACTATTGTAATGTGTCAAACCGGCCATCATAGCGTGCCGCTAGTGTAAATAATGAAACATATACCTAATATGTAATATTCTTGGTAGTTTGGTAGGATTGTACATGTCAGTTTTGTTTGTACGAGCGTGTGTGTGCGTGTGTGTGTGTGTGTGTGTGTGTGTGTGTGTGTGTGTGTGTGTGTGTGTGTTTGCGTGTGTGTGTGCGTGCTCTGTGTGTTGTTGTTAGTAAAATTTTAGAATTTTTTCCGTGCCTTCGTAATTGGTATCTCTTAACCATTTATTTAGTGTTTTTTTACATTTATACCGGGACATGTTCAAGATTTTAAGAGCTCTGTTGGCTTTGGTATACAAAAACGGACCAGCAAAAAGGAAGGCTCTTCGTGCGAACTGCGTGCGCAAGAATGGTAACGTAGTCGTAGGTGGATCTTAGCTATAATTTATGTAGATCTGCTCAGGCGTTTGAAGATCATCAGCTCAATTCCTACTTGATTAAAGGGTCTTATGCTTTCACTGGTGCGATTAATTTAAAATTTGGTGTAGTAGTCTGCGGGATACCCAACTCCTCAGCAACTTACAGCAGATATAGTGTGTTTGGGCTCATTAGAATGGTCTCAATGAGTAGGTGTTAGATGATGATCAAGGATCGAGGAGGCGGATCTGATGATGGAGAAAAAACTGGTTTACAGGATGTCATCATAGTCCGGCCATAGATTCACATGTCGGGGGTGTTTTTTCATTTTACACTTGTTTAAAGTTTCTGATACGAACCTGTGGAATACCCTTCCCAGAGGCAGTGTTTCCTGCCACACGTATTATTTCAGTAAGTACCTTCAAGACATATATTCACGCGTGGGGGGGTGATTTAAATATTCGATTTAAAGTTGTTAGAAAATTACACCTCACACTACAAAATTCTTTTTGGAAACCCGACTTCAAACACCCGTGCCACCATAAAGTATTATATTCATTGTTGATTTTTTAAAAACTGCTGAACCGATTTCGATAAAATTTAAATGAAACCACCTGGGAAGTACACCCTTTCAAACAAAAGAAGAATTTTCCAAATCGGTTCAGGCGTGTTCGAGTAATCGGTGAACATACATAAAAAATAAAGTATTATATTCATTCATATAAAGTATTATATTCATAAATAAATAAAGTATTCTTTTCATTGTTGATTTTTTTAAAACTGCTGAACCGATTTCGATAAAATTTAAATGAAACCACCTGAGAAGTATACCCTTTCAAACAAAAGAAGAATTTTCTAAATCGGTTCAGGCTTCTTCGAGTAATCGGTGAACATACATAAAAAAGATACCGACGAATTGAGAACATCCTCCTTTTTTTAAGTCAGTAAGAAATGGGTTCGTCACAAGATAAAAAAAATACACGTCAAATTGATAACCTCCTCTTTTTTTTGGAGTCGGTTAAAAAATACAGCAAAAATCTTTCGCTTGCCAAAACATGAGTAGATAATTTCGTACTAGAAGTGTCATCAGACGGATGGGCTCACGATGGCCGCACGCACCCGCGTTCACCCGCCGGCCGCCTCTTGCAGCCGCCTAACAAAATAAGAATTATAGTAACCGGAAGGGTGCCCGCCCTGGGGGTAGGGGCGCTGCAGACTGACGACGCTGGTTTTTGGAACGTAGTTCCTTATCGCACGATACGAAAGGGGGCTAGACGGAAAAAATTAAGACTAAACTGAATCGACACTTTTTTGAATGTGAATTTGGCATTGTGTTCAATATTTTCACACTACAATATTAGATCTCCGTAGCCTTGTGGTTTCTACAGTCGCATAAATTTCTACAAGCAGTCGATGGTTCGAATCCCAGCTCGACAGACTGAATTTTTTATATTCAATAGCTGACCCAGCGAACTTCGTACCGCCAACTTATCTATATAAATAAAACAAATAAACTATCCCAATCCAAAAAAACTATCCTATCTTTTAAGTTGAACCAAATTACAGATAGTTACGAAGTTTGATAAAAATCGGTTCAGTAGTTTAGGAGTCCATCGCGGACAAACAACGTGACACGTAATTTATACATGTTGAAATTTTATTGGTTGTACTCCCTGAAGGAGGTGAATGTGCTCATGAAACTGAACAACTTTCCCCAAGGAACATAGGTCAAAATATGAAAAAAAAAATTGGACCCTCCATACAAAATTGACGATCAGCTGATTGATTTACTATGGGAGGTCCAAATTTTTTTTTCATATTTCGACCTATGTTCCTTGGGGAAAGTTGTTCAGTTTCATGAGCACATTCACCTCTTTCAGGGAGTACAACTATGGCACGTACGAGACGTGACCATAGGGCACCTCATAGCACATTTTAATTCCGCGATAAAAACCTTGTAATTTATTTCAACAAACTTATAATAATATTAGTTCAGCAACTTTTGCACGTACGTAATATCCAAGCACATCTCTCCCCACCTTTATTTATAAAATTAATTAGTATATAAGATCTTTTGTAAATACGTAATATATGCCACTACCAGTAGACACTGCAGTCTGTGTTTCTTTATTCCTTCACCGGTCTCTCTGCAAGAACACGCTGTTACACCAAAGCCGTGGTGTAACGCAACAGTGGTGACCCCGACCGTGAAAAAACCTCAACGTGATTCTGCTCTCCGACGTACGAAGCAGGATCCTCAACCGAGTCATCCGACGCGTTCATCCGACGAGATCGTACCCAACGTGTCCAACCAACCAACGAGATCGGCCAACACATCAAGACATCCTCATCATTGTGAGTCATATTTTTTCGTCATCATGGCTCGTCAAACACCTGTCAAAGGTTTCGGCGCTGGCAACTCTACAGACGAACAACTCAACGGCAGCACAGACTTAGTGGCATCAGTCTCAATAGCAGAGAGGATTCCGCAGTTCTGGACGGATTCACCGCGTCTTTGGTTCTCTCAATTTGACGCAATTGTGGCTCCGCAGAAGCAAGGCGATGAATACAAGTTCAACGCAGTTGTATCAAAATTACCAAAAGACGTCATCTATCAAGTCAGCGACATTTTAACGAGTCCGCCTTCAGAGAACAAATACCACGGCATCCGGGAACGGCTCATCAGCTGTTATGAAGAAAGCGAACATCGGCGATTCCATAAGCTTTTGTCTGAGATGGATCTGGGAGATCAAAAGCCATCTCAACTATTAAGAAAAATGAAAGAAGCTGGCTGCGGCAAGATTAATGACGACACACTACGTTTATTATGGATGAGACAACTTCCTCCATCCGTAACCTCCGTGTTAGCGATTTCCGAAAATTTGGCACTGGATAAGCTAAGCGAAATGGCTGATCGCATCTACGAGAACAGCCGCTGCAATACGAACATATCGTCTTCGGCATCAGCCGACATAAATTTAATCACCCAACTGACGTCACAAATTGCAACGATGCAGTTAGAAATTGCAGCGCTACGCAATGACCGCTCGCGAACAATGCATCGACGCAGCAGTTTTAGTCAACCTCGGTACAATAGACCTAGGTCAAGTTCACGCCTGCATTCACGATCGGAACAACGAAGCAATTTTTGTTACTATCATAAAAACTTTAAAGAAAAAGCTCGAAAGTGTGAAAAACCCTGTTCTTGGGTAAACAAACATTCGGAAAACTAGATTCAGCACAGCGTGCGGCGAGACTCTGTGCTATTCTTCCCTCAAATCGCCTAACGATTACCGACTCTAACAGTGGTTATCGATTCCTCGTGGACACTGGGGCGAACATTTCAGTAATTTCAAAGCCATCACAGAGCTCAAAAAAGGCAAGCGAGTTGAAATTATTTGCCGCCAACGGAACCATTATCAATACGTATGGAGAAAAAACCCTAACCTTAAATTTGGGGTTACGCCGCCCATTCATCTGGACCTTCGTTATTGCCGACGTCAAGATGCCTATATTAGGAGCTGATTTCCTAGACCACTACCGACTTTTGGTAGACATACACGGGAAAACTTTAACCGACAAAACGACTGAAATCAAGAAACCAATGAATTCTATACGAGTAAATATTCCGTCCGTCCGCTCCATCGACTACAACTTATCCGCTCCTCTCAAACAATTAATAGAAAAATACGAAAGTATTACAATGCCAACTATCAAAAGTGCATAGGCACACAGTATCGCCACTCGGGAAATTTATGCCTGCACAGCATTTTTCGCATGAGCAAAGTGATATCGCAGGACCATTCCCTACCTCAACTAACCACAGCAAGATTAAGAAGTCAGTTCGTTTTCGATAATGTTAACAAGTGCTAGTTTCAGTTAATGGACACATATCCTTCAATTTTCCTAAAGGGGGGAATATCTATGGAACGTACGAGACGTGACCATAGGGCACCTCATAGCACATTTTAATTCCGCGATAAAAACCTTGTAATTTATTTCAACAAACTTATAATAATATTAGTTCAGCAACTTTTGCACGTACGTAATATCCAAGCACATCTCTCCCCACCTTTATTTATAAAATTAATTAGTATATAAGATCTTTTGTAAATACGTAATATATGCCACTACCAGTAGACACTGCAGTCTGTGTTTCTTTATTCCTTCACCGGTCTCTCTGCAAGAACACGCTGTTACACCAAAGCCGTGGTGTAACGCAACAATGAAATTTCACCGTGTATATATTAAGATTTTATTTTAAATAATTTCTACATGTGGAATTTTTCCCTAATTTTTTTATTTTTATTATTAATTTATTATTAAAAGGAACTTCGTTCCAACCGAGTGTTCCACGACACTCACGCATTTTTGGTAGTCCAGCAGGTAAATAGCCGAACTACATTATGATGCGTTGCATTAAATATCTATCTATCTATAATATAATAAAACTGTAACAGGTCCAATTCTGTACATTGAAGATATTTTGAAAATTTTTGTTTGAGGGCACTCTATAATCGATACTGAAGCCAAAACAATTTTTTTTAAATTTTTTGTCTGTCTGTCTGTCTGTCTGTCTGTCTGTCTGTCTGTCTGTCTGTCTGTCTGTTCTAAAAACACTATTATGAGTGCGCAGGATAGTGAGAAATTCGACATTGATGTAGTTGAATATTTCAGCACTTTTTAAAAAGAGTTTTTAATTGCTTCATCAAGAGCAACCCACTAAAGTCTCACTACTGAGCGCAGGTCTCCTCTCAGAGAAGGGTTATAGGCCATGGTCCACCACGCTGGCCCAATGCAAATTGGGGGACCTCACACGCCTTCGAGTACATTATGGAGTTTGTTGTGCAATAACTCATGTTTTCCTTCACCGTAACCCTTTTCTCAAAGGAGACCTGCGCTCAGTGGTGAGCCGTTAATGGTTTGCTGATGATGAAATAGCTCCGAGTCAACTGTGCGTACCCGGGATCAAACCTGCGACTCCTCAGATAAGAGACCGCAGTCCTGCTCTGCAAAGCACTTCACACTCGTACGCAACCAACTAACATTATGGGCTTATCAAAAGTTGCAAGACTGAGAAGGCCCTTGGAATTATAATAACGTAAAGGGTGCGTGCGCCGCGTGCCCCAGAGAGTAAGGTGTCGTGAGTCAGGGACTTCAGACCGCAAACATTTTCTATTGTTTTTCTTTATTCTTGTTGCGACCCCAGCATAATCTGTGTCTAATAGGCACAGGTGTGATGGGGTAGAAACACGAACTTCATATTATATTCTACTGACTTTTACCCGCGACTGCGCGTCCACGTGGAATAAGTTTTTTTTTAATCGAGCGAGAAATGTTTTTTTTTTCGAGATAAAAAGTAGTCATTATTACTCTCCCGGTCCTAAACTATATTCATGCAAAATTCACGTTTCGCGTGCTTCGTGATTGAAGGACAAACCAACAGTATTAGTAGGTATAGTTTATATAATTTAGTAGATGTCTTTTTCCATGTATGTTGTTCGATATTCTACTACAAATACAAGTTATAGGAAAGCAATAATATAAAATACGTAAGAGAAACGTATGCGTACTGTATAATTATTTAGTGGGGTATAAAATCATTCATTAAAATAGCGTCGAAAATAAATTTTTCAAGTATTCACAGATAGAGGATTTTTCTTTTTTCGTTATATTTTAAAGAGAGCTTAATTAAAATGAAAATTGTTTAAAGAGGATTAAATTATATCAATGTGCTCCAATAAGCAATTTCAATTAATAGTAGGTATACATAAATATTATTTTTATTTTCTTTTCCAGGCTCTTCTCTTTATAAATAACTTGTTAGTAAAATAAAAAAATCTTCAAAGTTTAATTTTCAGGAGTTACAAATAAATCACGCAATGATTCGTTATCAATACAGGAAGTATTGAATACCTTGGAAAGTGGTGGAAATTATTACAATAAAAGTTTTATTTCCGCCATTACTGTAATACGAACTACTGGCGGTTAAGTGGCGAGGGGTAAAAACTACCCCTCAATATCCCTTATTTTGACTGAACGTTATAAATTAAGGGGTTATTAGCGTAAGCTAATCCTTTGGGTCGTAGCAATATATAGGACTGCATTTAGGCCTCCGCTAACGTGGAAGATATTCCGTGAAAGCGTAGCAGCCTTGTAGCAAAAGCAAAAACAAAAGTTGCGAAATTTAATTTAGCAAGTAATAAATAAAAACAGCCCCGACATGGGCACATGAAATAAATGGTCAGTCTCCTCCTGTTACTCAGCACCTTCCAGTTCCATCATCAGATATTAAAATCTTTAATACCAAGCTAGCCGTAAAAAAAGCTAGATTAACGATGTGTAGCATATTTGCGAGGTATACTCGGAATTACAATTAATTTAAAGTTCAAACAGGGTTCTAATAATAAATTAATAGTCATGCATAATACTTACGTGTCTTTGAAATGGGAGACCTGAAAACATTTTTTCAGAATCACTAACACATTTTAACAGAAGTTACATTTATGATTCTGGGTAGCATAAGTATGTGACGCTTTCTTTAAACATTTTTGTGGTGGTGTCGTGTGATGCGGGTTAAATAAAATATGGTTGAGCGAAGCAATGGCTGGGTCATGCGTCATGCTCGTGAACGGGTGCCACCGGCGGGAATGGGGCAACTTTATGTCTGCCAATCTTAAGATAGAAGATTTTTGGAACTTCCCTCATTGTGGAAACACTGCATATATATAGCATAGTATTTACTGTATTGTAATTTTTTTTTTGAAAAGATCAACCGCCTAGTTTCTTGCTGGTTCTTCTCGGCAGGAAAGGCATTCCGAACCAGTGGTAGATTCATCGACTATTCAAAAGCACTTGTAAAAGTTTATTTGAATAAAAAATATTTCTATTCTATTCTATTCTATTCTATTCTATTCTATTCTATTCTATTCTATTCTATTCTATTCTATTCTATTCTATTCTATTCTATTCTATTCTATTCTATTCTATTCTATTCTATTCTATTCTATTCTATTCTATTCTATTCTGCGCGGACACACGAGCTAAGCAATCTAGCTTTAACTTTATCAGTCAAATTTTATTTTGGGAAAAAAAATTAAGTACTCATTGTTAATATTTTTGTTGGTACCGTTACGTGTTTCAGATGTTCTATTATCAAAATATAACGTGCAGGGTATATTTGCAGTGGCACCCCAAAGTAATTGCAGCCGTGGGCCCCCGTTTCAGCAGCCGAGGCTCCGCACGCGCTGGTCGCCGTCGCCATGGCAACGGGGTCAATGACCCACGCACACCATCCGCAACCCATCACTTTTGTAACCACCACTCATATGTCTATCTACCAGGCATATATTCCACAACCAATGTATTCTGATGTCCCTGAATATGCCTTTTAACCGCAGTGATAAACACTGTGCTCTTAAATGTGAGAGTTCCTGGGTACGATTTTACGGGTAATTAGCAATACAAATACATAGAGTATATATAAGTATAATGTCTTGAGTCTGCTGGAAAGTTCTTGCTACTTAGGCTAGTTAACAGCTTACCAGTAAAGATGTGCCATCAAGCGATTCAAAGTTTCAGTAAGATACCGGGTAGAAACGGATGCCATACCCCTTTTAATGTTAGACTACAGTGTCGCTTGTTACCAACGTAATAAGAACTAAGAACTACTCTAACTACATTCGTACTAAGAACTCGGTAAGGGCTAACATGTCATCGAACACAAAATAGCTAGTTCAAACCTGTTGAAACATGTTCCACATTTGAACTCAGAACTTTGAACCATATCGCCGCCACATTCAAAACGTATTATAGGTACGAAGCTTATTCGTCTAACGTTAAAGCGTGACGTATAACGTGACATTAGAGTAGGTATTTAGCATCGAACTTATCTCATTACCTCTAAAACTTTGAGTATATACTCAAAGCTCTAAAAAGCATAAAGCTTCTGTCAACACAAATCGAACAAACTTTTGCAATATCTATGAAATTATAAAAAAACAAATTATTAAACTCACCGTATTCTGGCTGCTGACTCTACCGAAAACGTTAACGACCTAAAACTATGTAGGTATAAGTATAATTTAAATAACTAACCTAACAATTAATTTTTCTTTGAGAAAACTTCGAAACTTCTAAATTCGTATACAAAACAGGCCACAGAGTAAAAACTTCGCACTACAAAACCTCTTTTCACAAGTGTCACACTGAAAACACTGGCCACTCCATTCCTATCGGTGTTTCAAAAACCCAACGGCACATTAAAAAGAAAACTAATATTCCAAAAAAAGAATGAAACAAAAACATTCGCGTGCCGGTACGTATCCACGAATGCGACCGGCGGCCTGTGTTCCTAGCGTGCAAAGCGACACTTCCAAAATACACTTTTAAAACCAGGAACCGATTTAAAATTACCCTTATATCAACAGCACTTCGCACAATCAACGAGCGACAAACAGTAAAACATAACTTTGTTTTTGTGCAAAGTCAAATTCCATTTTCGAATTCTGCCGCGGAAAACTGGCTTTTCTTCTCCCGTTGTAAATGCCAATTTCCCTTCTACCTTCGCTGATCAAATAAAATTCAACTTTAACTGCATACATTTAGATTTTAAATTATATTTCTTCGAGGGCTCAGACAATGCGCCACGCAATGACGTTTCCACTGAGCGGGACAAGCATACGTTTTCCGGAGGATGTGAAAAGGAGGGAAGGTCCCGAGGGAAGGTATGAAGGTAACACCAGGGGTGCATTTTCGCGTCATACACGAAGCGTCAGGACTATAAAGAATCGATCTTAAAGAAGCATTGCTAAAAATGTTCAAGAGCGAGTATCTATTGATATTATGATGGGTTATTCAGTAAATACAATCGCGTTATAATATTATTCTATAAATAAAAAAAATTGAGCTAACTCGAGCAAATAAAACGCAGGAGTATCTTAGCAACTAAGAGCAACCCAGTCGCATAGGTGTGTCTGATTTTTGTCATCTGAACAAAATGTCAAAACACTTGTTGCATTTATTACATTTACGTGTTAAAACTTAAAACACATTTATTAAGTCAAGATTATTACAAAGTTAGTAAATTTCTTTGATGAAAAAGTTGCATAGAAACAATCGGCTTTGACATGCAGCTAACCACAAGATAAAGTAACTGATTACATTGTAACTTGTAGCTATAATAGGTACATCAATATTGTATTATTTTAGTTTTGAAAAGAGCAACTGCTGAGTTTCTTGTCGGCTCTTCTCAGCAGAATCTGCATTCCGAATCGGTGGTAGAGACTAGAATTGTCATAATTTTTAATTTTAATTAATGTAGGTACACTCTAATATTTTCTAACCACCCTTGAGAAAAACATGTAGTACTTTAGGTTTTGCCCGCGGCTTCGCTCACGCTTTCGATTTTTCAACCCCCTATGTTACGTAGGGGTTGAATTTTCAAAAATACTTTCTTAGCGGATTCCTACGTCATTATAGCTATCTACCAGAAGTAGAAAAAGAAATAACACATATAGCTAGTTCTGATAACACTACACATACTAATCCTGTCTCAATAGCAAATGCGTTTAATGACTACTTTATCAATATCAGCAATACCGACCCATCCGCTCCTACTAATAAATGTTATAAAATTAAGCCTATAAGTAATAATACAAACACTTTCTTTGTCACTCCAGTTAATGCTAATGATGTTAGAAAGATCATTTTAGGTCTAAAGAACTCTAAGTCAACAGGATATGATGGCTTAAATACTGAAATGATTAAATTATGCGTGAATCATCTATCGATACCGCTTAGCCACATTGTAAATAATTCTTTTCTAGAAGGAATATTTCCTAGTAAATTGAAACTCTCAATAGTAAAACCGATTTTTAAAAAAGGTAACAAAACTAGTTTAAGTGACTATAGACCGATAACACTAATCCCTATTTTGTCTAAAATATTTGAAAAATTAATGTACAATAAACTAGCTGTATTCTTAGATAATAATAAAATACTAAAATCACAGCAATTTGGCTTTAGAAAAAACAGTAACACAACATTAGCTTGTTTTGCATTAAATAAAATTATAACTGAAAGCTTAAATGAAAGAATGTCTGTTGTATCGATATTCCTCGATATGACAAAAGCCTTCGACTTAGTTTGCCATAAAACATTGATTGAGAAGTTGGAACGATATGGAATTCGGGGGAAAGGGCTTGAATGGCTAACAAGCTATCTGAAACAGCGGAAACAGTGTGTTGAAATTCAACAAACTAATAATACAAACTGCGACAGATTTCTCAGTTCATACAAGTACCAGAATCCATACGGCGTACCACAGGGCAGTGTGCTTGGACCGCTATTATTCTTGATTTATATTAACGACTTACCCGACAACATTGATCAGGAATGTATTTTATTTGCTGATGACACTACAATCACAGTAAGATGCAAAGATAAAAGATTGCTTGAAAATGACATAAATAATGCACTGAAAAAAACAGGTGAATGGTTAAACGCTAACAACCTATCACTCAATATAAGTAAGACTAAATACATTCAATTTCTGACCTACAATAGTTTACCTTCTACTCTAAATATTAAATTTAACTCGTTGCCTATAGAAGAAGTGGATACGGTGTCTTTCCTTGGCCTTTTATTGGATAACCATTGCAATTGGAAGGCTCACACTGATAAATTATGTAGTAAATTAGACCGATTTACCTATGTCCTGAAGAGACTCGCTCAAACATCTAACATGAAAACAGCTTTACTCGCATACCATGGTCATGTGTCATCATTACTACAGTATGGTTTGATCCTGTGGGGTAATTCGGTCGATGCCAATAAGGTATTTATTAGACAAAAAGCATGTATTCGAGCTATGACTGGTGCGCATTTCTTGGATAGCTGTAAACCCTTATTCAAGAAACTCAATATTCTCTCTTTACCGAGTTTATACATCTACCGAATGCTTTTATTTGTAAAAAAATATCAAACTATCTTTCCCGACCTTACCAAATACGAGAATAACCGAAGAACCCACCGAAAAGACAAAATGTGCTTACCTCGAATAAAACTTAAATTGTTCTCTAACAGTGCGTATTGCATGGCAATTAAATTATTTAATAAATTGCCTGATAGCTTAAAAGGAAAGCCTATGGCCGTATTTAGAAATAAAATTTATAAATTATTACTAAATAAAAATTATTACCATATTAATGATTATTTAACAGACCACAGCATCTCTAATTAATAATTCGTACCTAAACTATAATTGCACTACTATTGTATAATGTATTGAACATGGATAATGTTAAGTACAGTGTCCATATGTAGATTATTATTTTTATTGATTATTTTTGACAATTTAATGGACATAAATACATTCAAAATTATGGAATAACATTTAAAATTATGTATTAGTTTTTAATATTGACATTTTGTGTATACTTAAATTGACATTACAAATATTCACACACCAGTACTGGTTAAATGTATAAGGCTCGATTTCCTGTTTATAATCATGTTGTACCTGCATTTTTGTGAATAAAATTTCATTCATTCATTCATTCATTCATACGCCAAACAGCCCGATTGGTCTAGTGGTTTGAGCTGTGCGTTGATAGATCAGTCAGTCAGTCAGTTTTTTTCCTTTTATATAATATTTAGATTTAGATTATGCTAAAGTATAAAGCTACACCAAAAACAACTTTATCTACTCCAGCATCGAAAAGTTCCAAATTCGAATTTGACAGCTGAATCGAAATGAAACCCTCTTTCGGTTTTGCTTCTCATTTCGATGCAGCTCGTTGTATGGGAGCTGAATCGAAATGGTTATCACAGATTAATGATTACCAGATAATGGTTATCTTCTTAAAATAGGATACCTAAATCTAAGGCACTTCTGGCACTTTTGTACCGTTCATACGACAGAGGCGCCACATGCGGCTGGTGGCGGCTTACGGAGTTACTTTTTGTTACTGTATTGAGCCTACGGCGTATTTTGTTAATGATTTTATTTTCCTTGTCGTAGATAAAATCTTGTATGCAACTGAACGTAATTAGTCATTTTAATTCTCGTACTATCCTATTCTGATACTCGGCAAGCCTCGTATCAAAAAACAGCACTCGAATTAAAATGACCCTCATTACGATGCAGTTGCATAAATAGCTATGACACAGTTCCAACATAGCTTATAAAACTCATACTAAGTTTACCATAAAGCTCCACCAACCCAAAAAGGCTTGAAACAGAGGTATGTCGTCACAAACAGTCATCTTCAGCGGCCTCCAATCTGCGCAAAGGGAATCCGCGATGAGGCGGCGCGCGTATCTCTGATCTTAAACACTGCAATACGACTACTCTTTTAGCTCGGGGGCTACTTTTTGCTCCATGCTTCATTCCTTCATCCCCCTCGCGTGATCACTGCCGCTACTTGTAAATGGGTCTCGCTAAACAAGGCTCTGCTTCTAATATTCTATTTCTGAGGCCGCACTTATTAACCCACGACGCAAAAAGAGGGTGTTATAAGTTTCATCGCTATGTGTGTTTGGCTGTGCCACCGTAGCTCTTAAACGGTTGAACCGATTTGGTTGCGGTTTTATTTTTCAATTTAAAAGCAGTTTTCTAGAGGTGGTTCTTAGACATGTTTTATCAAAAATCGGTTCAGCCGTTTTAAAGTCAGAAGCTGTTTTATTAGCTGCGGTTGGGTTAGTTTTACAGTTACAGTTTATGAATTTCTTTTGCTTCAACTGTCCAGAATGTAGGGTAATCATCATCATCATCATCATCATTAGCAACCCATCAACGGCTCACTACTGAGCGAGGTCTCCTCTCAGAGAAGGGCTACAGGCCACAATCCACCATGCTGGCCCAATGCGAATTGGCGGACTTCACACACCTTGAGAACATTATGAAGAACTCTCAGATGTGCAGGTTTCGTCACGATGTTTTCTTTCACCGTCGAAGCAAGTGATATTTAATTGCTTTAAACGCACTTGATTCCGAAAAGTCAGAGGGATCGAACCTGCGACCCCCCGAATAGAAGAACACAGTCCTAACCACTAGACTATCACTGGTTGTAGGGTCATACTTTCATTATATTATACCTATTGATACGGTATGTGCATTAAAATTATTATAGGTAATACTGTAGGTACACAAAAGAGTTAAAAATTAACACTTTCTTTTTGAAAAGAGCAACTGCTGAATTTCTTACCTGCTCTTCTCAGCAGAATCTGCGTTCTGAACCAGTAGTAGAGCCTTTACGTGTCATGTAACCTACAAACTGGCCTACTTGAAACAAATAATGTTGAACTTTACATTTTACAATAACATTATGTTTAAATTAAATATACACAGAGAATAACCCTAATATTTGGGTTACGTAATTCAATGGGTGCAGGTAATGATATCGCCGTATCAACACGGTTTCCGACATACAAAAAGGGATGACAGCTTCTTTGAATAATACTGATCCTGCGAGCCGCTGGCTTGGAAACAACCCGAACAATAGCGGGAATCGGGAGTTAGAAGACTGATATATGGATTTGACATTCTACTGTGAGTTATCTGACTATACCTCGATCCTCCTAGTACACATACAGCCATCCATAAAAAAATATTTTTAAGACGAGCCCTTGACCGCGTTCACACCTGATGGTAAGTGAAGATGCAGCCTAAGTTCTAAGCTCTAGGAGAGCTCTTGCCTAGAAAATACTTTGGTATTCACTCTTGATTTGAAGGTATATAGATATACCTACACAAGTAATTGTAGTTAATCGAAAAAACGGAAGCAGGGCATTCCAAATTTTAGCGTTGTGGACCTATCAGGAACGTCAAGGAAGCAAATTCGACACTCACAATAAAAAACAAAAACTTAAATTTATATTTAGATTTTTTAGAGATCCTGAGTGCATTTTTGTATTTTCCGGAATAAAAGCAGCCTACATCAGCCCTTGTCGACCGAGCGAAGCGAAGGTCTTTGAGTTAACTAGAGCGATTTGCACTTGTCCGTCCGTCCGTCCGTCCGTCTGTCAGAGCCTTATAACTTTTGAATTACTGAACGTAATTACTTCAAATTTAGATATAATATGTAAACCGATGGCCTCCAGCCGAAAATGGCTTAAAAAGTTATAAAAATCTTCATTTCAGGGGGGCTCTCATAGAAGCGAATGCGAAGTAAAAAAAAAATATCGCGTTACATAAAATTGTTACGTATCATTTTAAAGATAATTTTGAACTGAGTACAAAAATATTTTTTTTTAATTTTTCCCTTAAAATTGACGAAATGGGGGCTTTCAAAGTGGCGATTTTATACGCTCGCTTGAAGACGCTCTCTAGGAAAATCCGCTATGGATTTTCAAACTGATTTTATGTTTTTAGGTCACTTATATCCTGTACTTGAACAACAAATACTAAAATTATATGAATATTATAAAGAAACGAGATTATTTAATTTTTAATGTACATCAGTAATTCATATAGCATCAACATAGCTTCACAATAATGCTAATAGATGGCGCAGTCAGTAACTATTCCCATGGAACTACGAGTTACGACTAACGACCTATCCCAAAAACAGTTTTGCGTCGACCATTATTATTTAGTTACTTATTATAATACAATAATTGTATTGTAATTTTTTTTGTACCATATTATTCAATTAAAATTATTTTTTAGTTAAATATTGTATATTTTCTATTCGCGTCGATAGATGACGATTTGTACAGATGCCCGTAACCCGGTTTCACTCGTTAGTACCTACATAATAATTCAATGTTTTCACTAACGTTCCCTAACCTTTACGGGCTACCTATAAGTTAGGTGATTGATGTTTTCTGTCAACTTATTTATCACGATCCTGTACGGGACACCTAAAAGGATATTGGGACGGATGTTAGGACTTAGGATTGTATTTAGGAGCTACCTACGTTAAGAGACTCCTACTTAGGGGATGATTTAGGTATGTTTGGTGAAAACGGGCATAATAATAATGTCAGTTTTGGTTATCATGTATCGATTGAATGAATAATCATGGGATACCGTTACCGCGAGGTCTCAGTTCGGGGCGAACCACTAGTAGTATTTATTCTCATATACCTTCCTGCGTTAAAATTATTCCAGCCATTCCAAAGATTAGCCTGGAGCCCCAAAAAGACAGGAAAGTTCTATACATGTGTTTGAGCTATTTTAATATCTTTTATATCCAATCATAACTAATAGTCATGTCTTAAATTAAAATGATTATTATTTGATATTCAATTAGATGCCTTAACATGGGTAGCCGTATGTCATACTGTCTTTAAACAGTGCTGTGGTGGTGTCGTGTGGTGCGGGTTGTTACGTTCCCTCAAATATGGTTGAGCGAAACAATGGATGGATCATATGCGTCATGCTCGTGAACGGGTTCCACCGGCGGGAATGGGGCTACTTTATGTCTGCCCATCTTAAGATAGAAGTTAGTCGGTATGCATTTTTGGAACTTCCCTCATCGTGGAAACACTGCATACATAGCATAGTACCTATTGTGAACTATATTGAAAAAGAGCAACCGCCGAGTTTCTTGCTGGATCTTCTCGGCAGGAAGGACATTCCGAACCAGTGGTAGATTCATCTGACTATTCAAAAGCACTAGTAAAAGTTTATTTGAATAAAAAATATTTCTAGTCTATTCTATTAAAACTTAAACTTAAAAACTATTCGGTTTCGAAAACACAGACAATTATGCGTTTGATAGAAAAATTCTTGAAAATGGTTGCCATTTAATTAATCAAACAAGATATTCAAAGGAGAATGTCTCTAAACAAAATGTTACTTTGAAAATTGTAACTTTGAGGGTATGAATGCACTATAAAAGTGAGGTATCAAAGACTGGCGTTACAAAAGTCTCTGGCTAATTACCTCGTATGAGTAAAATCTGAACTTTAAGGTTGCGACTGTAGAGAAGCGGAGCGGTAAGCGAGGCGTCGTCGTCTTGTCGCATTTTCTTCATACACAGTTGAACAGTATACAAGAACGACGCACACGATTAGATCTATGGCTCAGTGTTCGTGACATCGGTGATAAATTGCAAGGTTATGATGGTACGGTTATGATGGTCGTTGGGGTCCCAAGGTGCTGGAGTGGCGACCCCGCACCGGGAAGCGCAGTGTTGGCAGACCCCCCACCAGATGGATCGACGACATCAAACGAGTCGCAGGGAGCCACTGGATCCAGGCGGCGCAAGACCGAGGCCTGTGGAAGTCCATGCAAGAGACTTTTGTCCAGCAGTGGACGTCTATCGGTTGATGAAGAAGAAGAAGAAGATGGTACGGTCTTGTAGAACGGAAACCACACAGTTACATCGGTAACAGACGAGAAAGTACTGGCTAGATCTCGTAAGCGCCGACATGAGAGCCAACAAACTGAAAAAATTGTATCCACAAGTTTGTCCAAAATGGACAAAAATATGCCGGAAAGTGGGATAAATTAGAATAGGTACTTAAAAATTATACTCGTATGATTAGCTGAATTAAAAATCTTCGATGATACGCATTTTTCTTATTCTTTATCAACCTTTTTTTGCTGTGGTAAAAGTTATCAACCGATAAACGACGATAGTTACTGCTAGAATATAAGCTGAAATAAATGTTGCAAGTCAAAAATGTTCACAGTAGGTACTTCTTCTTCTCAATCGGTCACTCTTGTCAGAGTAGTCGTGGCTGCTGGGATGATGTGACATTAGTTGATAGTCGTCAGTCTCCTTGATCGTTTTTGGATCGCACCGGCTCCCGTGCGATGCTCCTCCACTTGCGACGGTCAGTTGCGTTGCGGGAGCACTCCACCACAGTTGTCCGGGTCACCGCTTTGATCAAGTTCGTCCAGCGTGTGGGTGAGCGTCCTCTCTCTCTTTCCCCTTCCACCTGACCATGCACCACCAACCGCTCAATTGACCCTTCATTTCCAGAGATGTGACCGAAGAACTTCAGAATTCGCAACTGCACAGTCGACGAAAGCCACAGTAGTTACTAGGTAATACCAATTAAGAATTCAGAGTTAAAAGTAAAATATTGAGAGTTTGAAAAACATCCGCCTCCGCTAGACGCCCGTGCGACTCTGTGCGACCCCTAAAGCCGCCAGTTAATTATCATCATGCATCTTCCTTCAAGTGGATCCGTCAATAGCATGCTTCGTTATAGCGCTTGCCGAATACGACTCGATGCGAGCAGAACAATGCACGTCGCATTTTGCCTGATAGGAGGATTTGACTGGCAGCTCTTCATTAACAAATCAGTTTTAATGATCTTGGGTAATGTCTTTTCTGTGGATGACGCCACATGTTTAACGATCTCCCTCATTTATGCGCGGAATCCTACCTATTTGACAAACCTTCTAAACATATTATTCAAATTGAATAGACTCAATTAGTTTACATTGAAATTTTTTACCCATTCACAGATAATTCGTTAGTCAGTGTCATAATGAGAACTGTATAGAATATAATAGGTGTTAATAAACTATGACAAAGTGTTTTTGAAATTTCAAGTGAATCTACCAATTAATGTAAGTCTTCATTTAAAACGCTGCTGCAGAAAATTTACAGTTTTAGACCACTAAATTCTGTAAGTATTCGTAATATATCCTGCTACACTTGATTAAATCCAAGGCAAGATACAGGGCAGAAAGGATGGTAGATGATGAAAGACCCCGGCTGATAAGTCTGCACTAATAGTTCAATAAAAGCACCCGATCTTGATTCAGAGAAGCAGGTAAGGTAAAGCAGTTAAAGTTACAAGATGTCCAGAATTATCGGCAAAATTCATAATTCTGTTGCGATAACATGCTTTTCGAGTGTTCAGACTGGATTGCACAATACCTAAGCTATAGTGCTAAACAAATCGGTATACCTCCAAAAACACGTGAGAAATTCACCATACTTACTTATACAAATAAACAGCAGCAATAAACTCTACGAATATTTTCAGGTCCTGCCATTCAGCCGTCTCGCCCGAAGGCCGAAGCCCGAAATCAAATTAACGACGATCGCAAAAATAAACTAAGAAATACCGAAATTCGTTCGGAAAAAATAAAAATATCTTCACCGAAAGAGCATAGTTTTAACGGCACGGCAATAGTTTTAAGTGGCCAGTCGAAGCAATCATAGCTGGCGCGGCGCAGATCAAAGGCTCGGTTAATGGCTTTTAAGCGGGGCGAGGGGCGGCCGAGGGGGTGGGGGAGGTGCGGGGGTGGGTTCAACTTGAAGTAGTTAGGGCGAATTGTTGCGTACACTCGTTTTTGTTTTCAAGCTTGTTGTCTAATGAAAGTCACTTCAGGAGTCGCGGGCCTGGGTGGGAGGAAACGCCGATGGGACGGAAAGAGACTTTTTGATATCTAACGTCTGATGCGGAACTTCACTCACGAGTACCTTCAAGCCTCAACTTTCAAGTTTCAGTGCCTGCGTCGGTAATTTACTTTTAGTGCACGTCGCTTTGAGGTCGTCCCTACATACGAAGGCTGTAGCGCAATCAAAGTGACGTTTAAAATATATTTTTAATACATTATAATGTTTTATCATCTGTGTTAATTTATACTTTGTTTATGTTTGTTGGAATTTAGCTTTCAAGCGTTCGCGATAATGTGTAGCGAATGGGGCTGACGCGATCTGGAATAGTGTCGAGCGCTGTGGGATGTTATTTTTCTTGATGTGCGCAGGGAATAAGCGACATTTAGAAGTGGGGCCTGGAATTTGGAATATATCGGCCAGAATACACCAGTAGTGGTATTCTCTAAAAATGATTGCATCAGTGCAACGATCCTATTGACTTCTGATTGGCTTAATTTATGGCGCTCTTGCTGCAGCGATGCATTTTAACCAATATCGGGAGAGTACCGGCCAATCAGAGGCCATTGCGATCGAGACACTGATGCAATCAATTTTAGAAAATACCACCACAGTTCACCTGATAACAACCAAGTTTGGAACCCTCGTAGCCAAAGATAAGGTAAGAGAAATATTTATGTCAGGACATATTTATGCCTCGTTTTAGCTATGTCTGAGTTTAGCTATGTCTCAAAGCAGAGCATCTTCTAGAGATGTCAGCCTAAGATATTGACTAACCGATTTTTGTCGTACACCATTTATAAATTCTCCGAGCTCTATGTCTGGGCTCATTATTAACCAAAATATAGCCACATTAGTTCAACGGACAAGAGGGCGGACTCAAGCCAAAACAATCGAGTTGCAAACCCCACATTTCGTGTTTACTCCTATTTCCTAATACATACCAGCTTTAGCAGCATAGTTCGAAGAGGTGATGGTCGTTGGGGTCCCAAGGTGCTGGAGTGGCGACCCCGCACCGGGAATCTCAGTGTTGGCAGACCCCCCCACTAGGTGGAGCGACGACATCAAACGTGTCGCAGGGAGCCGCTGGATTTAGACGGCGCAAGACCGAGGCCTACGGAAGTCCATGCAAGAGACGTTTGTCCAGCAGTGGACGTCTATCAGTTGACAAAGAAGAAGAAGAAGAAGAATACCAACCTTTTGTTTAATTTGCAGGGGAAAGTGGAATATTATAGTCAAGTTTAACATGGCAGAATACTCATTCTTAATTATGTACGTAGGTGGTACTCAAGTAATCGTGCTCATTTTAATAGAATCTGCCAAAAACATTCATTCAATTATGATTTTATCGCGAAAAAGTTAAGTTATACAAGAAAAGTCGTCATGACAGGCAGTTTAAAATATCAAAGGAGGCATAAAGTTGAGCTCCGTCCGCTGTTTGCGCGAACAAATTATACTCTCAAAGAGCGTCGAGTCCGAATGCGAGCTCTTACTCTGGAGCCTGGAACTACAGTCGCTTCGCCTTGGCTTCGGCTTTGGAAGAATACACTGAAATTAAAAACAACTATTTACACATATAGTCCAGGGTAGATAATTTTTGAAAACAAAAAAATATATAGTAGGATGAAACCCATTGGAAAAGGAAGAGAATGTAACAAAAATGAAAGGAAAAATAATTTACGGGTGATCTGAGGTTGGGAAGTGCTGCGAGGGGGGGGGGGGGATATTTTTTTTACCTACAACTGTGCCATTTAACTTTTTTCCATAGGACTTGTAGTTTTGCCGGAAATCGAGATAAACCGTTTTTTACCCTTAAACCCCCCTCCCCCACTTCGTTCCTTATTTTTCGTTTCATTTTTGTTACATTTTCTTCCTTTTCCAATGGGTTTCATCCTACTATAATACTTTTTTATAATTTTCCATCATTTTTAAAGGTATCTATCAATAGGTATCATAAGGCACTGGTCTACTAATATTTACTACTGTACTACCGCGAACGATTAGATCGCATCCGGTGTTCTGTCCTCCATTTCTTATTTAAAAGAATGGAAAAACTTGATAATACTTACTAGAAAGAAAGTTCATTAGGCATGTTGAATGGACATCTGTACATATAAAACTAACTCTCTCTCAACTTAACATTACGTTAAGTTGTACGTAACAAGTACGCTTTAGTTGGAATTATAGTCCAAAATTGATTTTCAGAAATATATAATTTAAATGTATAATAACATATATCTTATAGTTTATATTAGGATTCTTAATGGAAATAGAGATATCAACGAAGTTATTGGTTTTCAACCAAAAACAAAATAATGTTCAAATATTTTATTTTGAGTTTCTCTTGAAATGAACCTTCATTCTCTCTATTTTTGTCCTTTTGTTTTAACTTCAATATTCGATGTTTATAAAATTTTACCTTTTAAAATAATTATGTTGCTAAGATTTTTCTGAAAACACTCAAGGCCAACACTCAAAACAATGCAGCATTAACGCCTTTTGCTTACCTTAGCGAGGAAGGAAGGGATTATGAGTAATTTCGGTAGACTTGAGACCACGACGGCAAGTCTTGCCAGTTTTGAAGTGTGAAAATGTATTTATTTTTCCCCAGCCAACAAACTTTTTTTATAGGAATTTGTAGGTTTGGTTTTTTTTTTGTAGGAATTATTATTTTCAGAAAGAATTATCTTTAATTTTTTATCCAGGTTTCAAAATTCTTGGAAGACTAGCTGATGGCCGCGACTTCATTCTTGTCTATTAAGTACGGTTTTATAAAGTTGATACTCTGTTGGTCTCCCAAGATGTTCGGGCACAGGGATATCAAAATCCGTTTTGCACTTGAGCCGTGAAAAGGTAACAAATAGAGGGACAGAGTTACTTTCGCATTTATAATAGGTTTAAGAATATTATTATGGATTTTAATTTATAAAAAAAAACTTTAAGAACTCTACTTAGAGATTCCAAATCAAACTCGAACCCTGCCCTTCCAAATTCTTCATGCAAACATCAATTGACAATCATCTTTCTACGAAAACTTATACCTATGTAGAATAAAAAATAAATTGCAAATCACGAGTAGTTCAAGAGGACTCTAGGCAAAAGGTGAACATCGAGGCTACCAAAAAACTTTTCGACTTTTCGAGCTCATAAAATTTGCTGTCTCAGCGAAACTCCATGAAGGATTTATTGACAATCCAATTAAAAGTATTTCCTCGTCGAGAGCCGATGGTCTGGACTCCAGTCATTAATTGAATGGCTTTCGTATTTATTATTATGCCGAAAAATCATGCGCCCAGCAGAAATCGATTAAAAATTTTCCGGAGCAAGAAAGGACTTTTTCCTACATTCGCTTAGTATATAATTCAGCGAATCACTATGAAATTCGGTAATGACGTAATTAGTGAAATTGAAATTATTTTACAAATTTATTTGTGTAGGTAGTAATAGTGCATAAAGCGGCATTGTAGCTGCAAGCTGTAGCTGTTGTCTAATGGAGCGGAAAAACAAGAGCTAAGCTAAGAACCAAATTAACCAATAAAATACCTCCAAATTCCGTCTCCACGTGGTTTCAGTGTACTGCTGAAGTCTTAAATAACTAGGCTATCACGATTAAAAAAAATTATAAAATAACAATAGCTTTATTACCAACGAGAATAAAATAAATACATTTGTTTTGCCATTAGTCTTAATCAATTTTAACAACAAAGACATAGGTCTCCGACATGGACTTCCACAGGCTTCGGTCCAGCGGCTCCCTGCGACTCGTTTGATGTCGTCGGTCCACCAAGGATGTCTGCCAATATTGCGCTTACCGGCGGGCTGATTACGTAAAACTTTGCAGTAGCGACAGCAGTAGCAACGCGACAGCAATAGCAAAGCGACCGGTCGCAAAATGTCAAATAGTATGTAAAAATATTTACGTAATACAAAAGTGACGTTTAAATTGACGTTTGACAGCAGCGATCGCGAGATTTACGCCTGTCGCAAGCCTGTCGCGAGATACGTAATCACCCCGCGGTTCGTCGTCGTCACTCCAACACCTTGGGAGTTGGGACCCCAACGACCATCAACTCTTCGAAATATGCGCCCCGCCAATAACCACTTCAGCTTTGAGACTCGCTGAGCTATGTTGGTAACTTTGGTTCTCCTACAGAGTACGGAAATACTCATTTGATCTTGCAGGGATACTCCGAGCACTCTCTCCATCGCCCAGCGGGCGATGGAGAGAGTGCTTTCTTATCATCGCTTGCAAGAATTATTATTTCCAAATAAAATCAACAATTATTTGTCTTTTTGATAATAATTAGTTACCGAAAAAAAAAGCTTGAAATTATCAATTCCACAAGGAAATAAATATATAATCTTATTTGAAAAATCAATCGCTGCTCGTTTGTCTGGCTAAAACTCAAAAACGGCTCGACCGAATATTTTTTGTTTTGTTCACTCAAATACAGGGGTGGTATAGAAATTTAAAAAAAAAATAGGAAAAGCTTAAAACAACAGCTGACAATCGAAAAATCATTTGTATAAGAATAACCACTTTTTACTTTAAATAGATGCCGGGAGCGAACCCGCGGGTAAAAGTTAGTCTCAATAAAATATTATTTCTGAAAGATAAATACCAGGGCGTCATAAGTCACGGAGTAGGCGCTCGCAAGGTGCGGCGTGGAGACTGGAGACTGGAGGCTCGACCCATATCCTTTCAGCTCATTTGTGCTATCTCTGTTTGTCGTCGCAATCCCCGAGACGTCACGGCTCCGCGTCTTGAAAGGAAACCAGTCAAAGACAAATCGACTTTGCGGGCAAAAGATGTGGCTTGTACCTATCTACCTACTCGTACAATGTTTCTCTTTCCATGCTTACAAATTCTGGGATGCTTTTATAGGGTTCCGTAAAAAGCAAGGAACCATACGAATGGAGGAATGCGAAAGTATGTTTGTTTGTTGGTTTGTCCTTCAATCATATCACAACAGAGCTACGGATCGACGTCTTTTTTGCATGGGTATAGTTGAGAACCTGGAGAGTGGCATAGGCCTTTTATCTCGGAAAATCAAAGAGTTCCCGTGGGATTTTAAAAACTAAATCCACGCGGCGACATGGCAGACATCAATGCGAATTGGTAGATTTCACACACCTTTTGAGAACAAAATGGAGAACTCTCAGGTATCCTCGTTATAATTTTTATACGAGTAGGTACCACGATAACTGTTTTATTTGAAGATGTCGATACTCCGTAGTCACGATGGGACTCCGGTGTTTCGAGACGTCAAATTGAAGCTGTCATGGGTAGAATCTATCTACCCGCCTTCTTGGTCTTCTTGAAGGAACGTCATTTAAATTTCGGCAAAATACACTCATAACATCACTTTTCAATTTAGTTGCTGTGCGACGATTTTCTGGCTTGCATAATTCTACCACTGGATTCCACATGCTGGCTAGCTTGAAACCGTCATCACGAGTGAAATTCTGGTGTTTACGAATTTCCATCGCTTCCCGCACTAACCTAGGGATATAGTGACGGTCTGTGGAGAGAACTCGTGGGTTGTGGAGTTCGATCCAGTCACCAGTGTTGTGTTCCTGGTTGAGGAATATTATGCTCCGCGATCGTAGACTTCTGAGGATCGTTGTTTTTAACCGCTTTAATGTGTTCTGACACCCTTGTTGTTATGGCTTAGTTTGACCAATGTAAGAGCTTGCACAGCGGGTGTGTATAAGATCGACTGCAGCTGTGGAAATCTTACTAGCTCTAAGAAGATTAATAATAAGTTTACCAACCAATAAAAAAATTATAATTATTGTATAAAAGTATAGCCTGTACTAAGTATTATAATTTATTCGACAATAATATATAATGTAAAAATAATTATCACTTAAGTTTGCATTTAAAATCAATGCGTTTGCGTAGAGAAATCGTGCAATATCGGGTAGGTACGAGTAAGTAACATCCGTTTTCCTTCAAGGGTTTCTGTAAACACAAACAGTCGACCGATTTTGATGTTGAAGTGTGAATTTAGACGTAATTACATTGGTTGAGGGAAAAATAATGGAATAGAAACTAAATATTTAGTCTTGTGAATTCATTGAATTTTTGGTACTAGTAGCGCCATCTATTAGTGTACGTCATAAAAACATGAATCATGGAAATTGTTTAAACAGACAACTGTCTAAGGCAGTAAGTACCTTGAAACATAAATTGGAATGATTAGGTGGCACTTGCAATCAAAAACCAAAAAGTGTGCGTTGGCCGGGAATCGAACCCGGATCAACTGCTTGGAAGGCAACTATGCTGACCATTACACCACCAACGCCACAAGCAAATCTGCGAATTTTTATAAAGAAAACTTTGTGAGTCATCACTCATCACTCATCAGTGTTAGGTATTACTTTCTATTAATTTAAAGTAGAGCGCGCAAATTACAATCGTGCCGGCAAAACACTATCGGCCAATAAACTACCGCATTGCGCTGCCGCCCGGTGTGATCCGCGTCTAATGTGCGACAGTTCCTATATTATACAAGTGTAAACTAAAAATTTTATTTTTAAATGCAAGCTTTTAGTAGCTACATCATTATATAGACTCTGGATATCATCTATGATCAGAGTACTTGTTATGACGAATCAAACGAGCTCAAACTCGATGGGGTTACGTCGTTTTATTACAGAGTTCCGATAGCCATCTTCCGTCTCCATCATCAGATCAGCTCCATGTCACAATAATATTGCATTGTCATCCGATTAACACACACATGCAAAATTTCAGCTCGATCAGAAACCGAGAAGTGGGTCTAATTCATCTTGCAAGATTTGACCCAAACAAACAAACTGGTCAAGTTAAATAAAAGCTTGTAAAAAAATGCATGAAAATGTGCTGTAATGCTGCGAACTATTATAGTACTTACTTACCAACTTATTATTCGCCTTCATCCATTTGGAATTAGGTTTTTAAAAATCCCGCGGGAACCATCTGTTTTTCAGAGATTAAAGGGCACCCTAATGCTTGTTTTTACCAACCAAACTTAAATCATCCCCCTAGTACCTAAGTCTCTTTACGTAGCCCTAAATACAATTCCTTACACAATAATTTCCACGTTCAGGCGTTCCCTAAAGGTTACTGAAACGAAATTGACCGAAAGCGTCACCTATCTTAGCTAAGGCAGCCCGTAAAAGTTAGGGAACGATGGTGATAACGAGCATCAATCGCTATCCATGTTCTCATAGTTGAGACTATAATTTACCCACGCAGAAAGCCAGTTTTATCAGTCGCTCCTTTGCCGTGTTGTTGAAGGACAAACCGACAAACAATCACACGTCCGCATTTATAATATTAAGTAATAAGAATTCAGTTAAAATTGCAATGCAAGGTACGAGTAAGTATTATTCTTTGTTGTATTCGTTCATTCAATTGGAGAATATAAAAACTCCTTAATCTGTAGCAAGCACCGCACTTCTCTCGGGTACGTACGTACTCGCACGACGGTACGAGTCGCTTAACCCGTCAAGTACGGCTGCGGGAGTGGGCCTTCGCGATTCGCCCGCTACAAAGGAATCAATTAAGGGTCGATCCATACGCAGCGGCGATAGTATAGTGGTTAAGTTTTCGGGTGGTCCGGGGTTCGAATCCCAGTCAAAAAGCAACTAAGTTTTCGGAGATGTGTGCGTTTGAAGAATTAAAATGTCACTTGCTTTAACGGTGAAGGAAAAGATCGTGAAAAACCTACATTCATCTCTGAAAGTTCACCTGCCAACATTTTAACCTACAATAGCACTTTTGTTGTCTTGTAGACCATCGTTTTATTCTATTCAGTAATTTAATTTTATTATTATATTAATTTCTGTCTGTCTATTTTGAGAAATTTGTCTAGAGATAGCTTGCATCTGGAGAAGGATATATTGTGATGCTTTATTTTATAAGTTTTATCTTGTAATTGTTATCTTGTAGTTATTGAGAATAAAGTTATATTATTATTATTATTATATTATTATTTTACAGAAAAGCAGAAAAAAGCAAAAGCAGCTTGCACTTGCAAGGGATTTTAAAATACTCTGACCTTAAAAAAACTTGTGCGGTAAATGTTTCCTTTACAGTTTTGACAGCAGGGCAGAGCATATTTTTACTATTTTTAAATAATACATATCTCACATGGATGCAAGTAACATAGACGCCGTATTTCCACTGAAATTAGGTGTGAAGTACACCTACAAAAGTGATACGACGTATTTTCCGTCAACTTAAAATTTAATCTACGAGAATAACAAATGTGATCTGAGAAACCCGCTAGGAACTAAGCCGGCTTTTGAACAATACAGTAAGTTTGAGGAGCGTTTCCACGTCCAATGTGCCTCAGCCCTAAGTCGCGGGCGGGCCGCGCAAAGCAGAAAGACAACAATATAGCACTCTGTGTACGACTCTTCACGGATTCCGTAAGCACCTTGCGACGTAGGCTTGCTCTGTGGTAGACATTTACAAAATATTCAAAAAATATTCCACTAAATATTTCACGTAGGCCAACCTGTGGCTCTTATGACACGTCATGACTCTACTACCCACCGGCGACCCCCCGAATGTCTCAAAGTTGCCGATCAAAATCTTATTCATTTCATGGCATTAGCGTTAAAGTAAAATATACCATAACAGTATTAAATTAGAGCTCAATTTGGTGTATGCATTCTCATACGTTTAGGTATGTACGATACGCTCCATAACGCTCCATTTTAGAATTGGTTCTACTGAATTTGTGACTTTAAATCAATACAATCAGGGAATATTTTACTTTGACCGTAGTACTACGTAGTACTGCAATGAAATGAATAAGATTTTGATCGGCAATTTTTAGACAATCGCACCTTCGGAAAGCAGATTCTTCTGAGAAGAGCCGGCAAGAAACTCAGCGGTTAAGTACTTACCTTGTGGATAGCTGGATGCCAAGCCGATTTCTCCCATGCAAATTTGTCATCATTAACTTTGTAATAATTTTGTAATACACGAAAATAAACTACTTAGATTTTTGTAATGACTTATTGTTCCGATACACGATCGTTAAGTATGGACCTCATAAGAAAGCTCAGGAAAAATTATTTGCTGAAACTTCAAACTTGTCCAATGACCATACTAAGTACAGCCAGAGCTCCAAAAGAAAATTGTGGAAATACAAATTTTAGAACAAAATGCATGACTTTAATACGTAGAACCATAGTTTTATTTCTTCTTGCAGTGCTTGCTGGGGCGGTCCACACATGCATAAACCGTAAGTTCTGCAACTGCACCATAAATAACTTAGAAACATAATTTTTTTGTCGATGCTCGAAATTCTATCACAGTCTTCCTCTACAGATGCTACTACGTTGTACGTATGCTTGATGTACGTTTTGAAGTAATAAAACGCAAATGGCCTATAAATCATTATCATTAGCAACCCAACAACGGCTCACTACTGAGCGCAGGTCCCCTCTCAGAGAAGGGTTATAACTTATAGGCCATAGTCCACCACGCTGGCCCAATGCGAATTGGCGGACTTCACACACCTTTAAGAACATTATGAAGAACTCTCAAGTGTGCAGGTTTCCTCGCGATGTTTTTCTTAACCAAGTGAAGCAAGTGCAAGCAAGTGATATCTAATTGCTTAAACGCACTTGACTCCGAAAAGTCAGAGGTGCGTACCCGGGATCGAACCTGCGACTCCCCGAATAGGCCTATAAATATTTGAACTCAAAAATAAAGAAATGGATAATACCTGCCAATTCTAGGCGGTTGTTGTGCCGTGCGGCGCCCTTTGAGGCGCAGATCAAAGCGCGAGGTTCTATTAGCCCTGATTACAGCGCTGAGGGTCGCTCTCACCGCTCTCACCCGCTCTCGCCCGCTCTCACCGCTCTCACCCGCTCTCGCCCGCTCTCACCCGCTCTCGCCCGCTCTCACCGCTCTCGCCCGCTCTCGCCCGCTCTCGCATTGTCTCTCGAGGGTAAGAATTAAGATGCGCTGTAGTGCGACGCAACTTTAATTAGCTCTGTCAGGTTTCGAGGCTTTCTCCATCGCTCGGGAGGCGCAGGTAAGCGCGCCTTTGAGCTGAAGCTGAGGGCCGTTAGCGACTGGAGAGACGCGTGACGGTACCTTGGAGTGATGGGAAAATACGTAATCAGATACGCATTAGACGATTCATGAGCGATTCACGAGACAGTAGGTAATGATTAACCTGTAAATTCTCTTTTTCCTCATTGTGGAAACACTGCATACATAGCATAATATCTACTGTATTGTAAACTTGTTTTGAAAAGAGCAACTGCCGAGTTTCTTGCTGGTTCTTCTCGGCAGGAACGGCATTCCGAACCAGTGGTAGATTCATTGACTATTCAAAAGCACTTGTAAAAAAGTTTATTTGAATAAAAAAAATTTCTATTCTATTCTATTAGGCGCTCACGATTTAACGACTACGACGAACGACCTCTAGATAGGTACAGGCGGCACAAGATCCTATTCTGTGGCAATCCTATCAAAAGACTGTGTTAGCTTCGGACGTCTATTGGTTGAGTGCTTATCGGCAGTGCTTAATAGTATCTAGCTTTTAGCTTTTGCCTTGCCATGTAGTACTACATATTATAATATATTCTGTGCTTTTGCATAAACATAAACAGAGGTTAATAAAGTTTTTTTACAGGTATGTATATTATTATGTAAGTAAGTACTAAATATGTAGGTACTAACTACTAAATAAGAAAAAACTAAGTAAATAACTAAGCCACAGCGAAGGTACCTATATTATTTTCATACAGTAACAATCTGGGTTTACTATACGCTTTTACCAATATCCAAGGCTATTTTTTATAGAGTTACAGGAACTTACTTGCAAAACCAGGGCGATGAACGATGATCGATCACTTTGCGAAAGAAATAAAATAATATTTTATTATTAAGTACTCAGGTAACTATAGCTACCTACTGCTACTCTATAAAATTCAAAATTCAAAATTCAAAATTATTTATTTCATGTAGGCCAACCTGTGGCTCTTATGACACGTCAAGATTCTACCACCGGTTCGGAAAGCGGATTCTGCTGAGAAGAGCCGGCAAGAAACTCAGCAGTTGCTCTTTTCAAAATAATCATTTTACAATATTAATAAGTAGCTATTACATTGTAATAAGTTTTTATACTATCTTGTGGGCAGCTGGATGGCAAGCTGATTTAACCCGTGCATCTTTGTTAGAATAGAATATGACATTTCCACAAAACGTACTACAATTCAATTCATGTCAAAGACGGGCAGACAGAAAGTAGCCCCATTCCCGCCGGCGGAACCCGTTCACGAGAATGACGCATGATCCAGCCATTGCAAAATCCATATACAAAATAGATATCATTAAGATATTAAGGGTCACTTCGAGTTCTGCAAGCGGGCCTTAGAAGCTAGTTTACGGTCCCATAAAATGGGGAGTAGGTACCATGAAACTTTACCTAGGTACGTCCATAGATGGAATCCATTAAGGGTCGATTTCACCAAAGTAAAATCAGTCTTATCCGAGCGTAAAGTTGATATTTTGATTTGACAATTGATTCAATACAAAAACTGTCAGAAGGCCCAATTAATTCCGAGGATAAACGTCACGCGACGTTGTTGGTGAAATCGGGGATTAGAAAGAAAGAAAGACAGAAAGAAAGAAAGAAAGAAGAAGAAAAAGCATTAATTTAGAACACACACAAATGACACAGTTAAAGTGGCAGATGTTAAAAGACAAAACAAAATATCTGGTGGTCCCAAAATGGACTCCACTCAGCATAAAATGCCATGCCTGTGGATTTATAATAATAGATTTATGTTGGTTTTCACCAACAACACCTAAATCATCCCCTACGTAGGGGTCTCTTTACGTACTTACTTTAAAAGGGAGATTACATTTTTAAATGCCGGTTATGCCTTATGTATATAAATAATCTAGCTAATGCCCGCTACTTCGTCCGCGTGGATTTAGTTTTTAAAATCCCGCGGAATCTTTTTCATTTTCCGGGAAAAATAGCCATGTCATTGCCTATGTCACTCTCTAGGTTCTCAACTATATCCATGCCAAAAATCACGTTGATCCATAACTCTGTTGCAGCGTGATTCAAGGACAAACCTACAAACCAATAAACAACCACACTTTTGCATTTATATTATTAGTATAATGTTTACAGATAGGTATCAAAAAATCATAGCGATGAAGACATCGGAGTTACTAATAGATAGTTATTGTACTATCAATAATATTAAAACGAATCCCCAAAAAAGGGGGGCACCAACTCAACAACCACAATCGGTTGATTATTTATTGAGCGTTGCTTATCGTAACACGTGTTAGCAAACAAGATTCCCGACACCCAGAAAGGAAATAATCCCTCTATTAAATGTCCGGATTATCATATGTAAATACAAGGTTTATCACGTGACAGTGATTGATGCTCGCTACATATTTACTTAGGTAGGTACCTGCCTACTTACCTTCTTACTTACGTTACTTAAAATCTAAATAATTCCAACTTTCCACCGCCAAGTAGGCGAGGTCTAGCTTTATTATTATCATAGGCATCAGCTTAGGTAAATCCAAAAAAGTGGTCTCTGAAAATTTTTTTTTGCTATCGTATCGAGTGGGATGTCAAATGAAAGAGGAGAAAAATCTGAGTTTACAAATATAAATATAGTAGAATATTAAAATATACCAAGCGACAGAAAAACAATTTAAGAATATTTCATATATTTTATATATACTACTAGCGCCATCTATCGGTAGACATAAAATAAATACAAACAAAATCAATAATTATGACTAATTTTACAATTATCTTTTCCGTATTCGGATTACAGTGTTTAAATTTTTTTTTAATATACAGGGTGGGCCAGACCAGGTGGATATAAAATTTTTTTTAGATTGTTGACTTAGGGGCCTACCAGGACCCGCAAGGAAAAAAATCGGTTCCCACCCGATAACGAGAAACCCGTTATTCGGAAAAATAAAACATTGTTTTATTTTTCTTTCTCTTAAAAAGTAGATACCGTCATTCATCATTAAAGGATTAATGTCCTCCCTACCAAATTTCGGCCACGGCGGCAGCCTATCTCCAGAAAGATTAGCCATCTGTGTGTGAGATATTAAAGTGCACAAGTGTGTGCGCGAACACAGGTGCACTCTCTGTTTCATTACTCTCATAGCCAGATGGGACGGAAAATTCGACACGACCGGAGAGAGATTAAGCGCAGGACCAACAGCCTTACGTGCTCTCCAAGGCACGGGGTGAAACAACGCCAACTTCCTAACTCCGGGCTAGTACTGAGAATTTCTTATCGGAAAACCCCAATACTTGGTTTGGTCCGACCCGAGACTCAAACCCGGGACCTCGTCAGCCGCAGTCGAACACGCTTATCACTAGAACTACGAGGCAGTTCAAATTGAAGGACATACTGCAGTCTCCACAAACAATTAACATTTTGTTCAATAAGGTCGTTATTTACACGAATGAGGAACGAAGACTTTTGAAAAATCATAACTTTTTATCCGGCACATTGACATACAATTTTTCTTTTGGCAATCGAAAGAACATAAGTTGCTTCAGTTTTTAAAAAATCACCAGTGCTATGAACCTCTTCTTTTATTTTTAATGGAATTTTAAAGTATTCTGTAGATTTTGGATGAACTTAATTTTCTTGAAATAATTTAAAATTTAATGCTCTTAAAACCAGCTAATCAGACTGGAATTTTTTCCTAAGAGAGCACAGTTTTTGTATAAAGATATTCTATAAAAAAATTGCGGAAATTGTCACTGGAAAAATTAAAAAAAAATTAAAAGTTCGTCAAGGTAATGATATTCCAAAATTACAAATAAAAAAATTTTTCTCGTAATCGGGTGGGAACCGATTTTTTCCTTGCGGGTCCTGGTAGGCCCCTAAGTCAACAATCTAAAAAAAATTTTATATCCACCTGGTCTGGCCCACCCTGTATAGACTAGCGCTTGACTGCAATCTCACCTGATGGTAAGTGAAGATGCAGCCTAAGATGGAGCACGCTTACATAGAGATGCCTATTCACTCTTAAAGGTACCTAAGTTATAGTCAGTTGGAAAAACTATTTTCATAATTTGTATGTTGTTAAAAAATACCCAATGAAAGTTGTCACGACTGTTCTAATGTCTACACTTGGAACGTGTCGCATGAATAAAAAGAACATTGAAATTGGGTTGATGATGATGACATGTATTAACAACATGTAACATAATGTAATAGCATGAAGGGAACATTTAATATAATGTAATAGCATGAAGGGAAAATTATTAACAAATCTCTCACTTACTGGCTTGTGGCTACCTATATTCAACCTGATAGTATTCCTTACTCTGGCAACTAGGCCACGCCGCCCTACTTTCCCTCTAATTCATTAAGACATAACACAATCATCGCATAAATCGGTACAACGCTTACGTTGCGTTGTACCTACAATCGAAACACAACGATAGACATTAGCCTCGGTCCATAAATATATGGGAAAAGAAACAAATATAGGGTGAGCGCAGCCAGTTAGCGTTTCAGCGGTAACTAAACAAACCGAAGGAATTATTGTCCAAACTATATCCCGCTATTTAGTGGAACCTGTGAACGCCAATAATGTATGGTGACGCTACAGAAAACCAGATGAGAGACTGTATAGCTGTCAGCGAGACCGTTCGGGAGCTATGAGCGCGCGTGCACAAACAAACACTTAAAAATATTATTGCAAAACAAACGTACGACGATCACGCGCGATTACAAACTCTATCGCGTCGATGATAAGATGAAAAACGCCTATTTAAAACAGGCGGTAAGTTTTTGTTCCAATTTCCTAAAGTATCTGGGATAAAAACGCAAATTTTATGTTATGGTAATAATTTTGATCGTCAATAGGCAATTTATTGAAGATATTGCTCGTTGTAAATATTGAAATTTATATTTCATGCAGACTTGAATTTGGTAATAGGTAACTAACGTCTTAGGTAGGTATACTACTTATGGCCGATTTCACCGACGTCGAATGACGTATAATATATGTATATCTTCGGGATAAATTCGGCATTCTGACAGTTTTTGTATTGAGTTGAGTTTATTTTGTACGTTGGTGAAATCGGTCCTTAGTGTTATATACTTACAAGTCTTTTCTCTAGCCTATGTCACTCTCCAAATACTCATTCTACATAAAGAAAAAAAATTAAGTCGGTCCGCTGCCCCGTTTCTGTGTGATTGAAGGACAAACCAAGAAACTAACACACTTTATTAGAAAGGATGATTATGTTTTGTCTCTTATTCATAAGTGTATCTACGAGTATGGATGGTTAGAGTGGTTACCAAGCCATCGTTGTCATATAAAATTTTCCACACTATATTCTTTGACAAAATTAAAAAAGTATTGATAGAGACATAGTAGTTTTCACTCGGATGGACCCATATTTTGGGAAAAATACGGGTCTATCCGAGTGAAAATATGAACGCGGCCGGAACACCGCACGCTACATAGAGTTTTATTGGTTTCATGGAAGGTAGGTTTGGCTGCTGAGCTGTGGGCTACATACTACAATATTTTACTATTTTACTGAGTGCCCACCTCGTCAAACATTCAGAGACTTACTTTCACTCTATACTTTTCAAGTTAACGTGAAAAATGGAGCTCCTAAATCATGAAGATTTTCATACAGCTACGCCTACCCACCATGTTTTGAAATAGGCTATAATTTATTTTCAAAAAATTAGCTTCTTAAGAAAATTGCAATAATGTAACCCAAAGTAGCAAAATTTTGCCTATAAAATGCATTATTTGGCGTGTGCAGAGAAAACTATTGATGATACATAAAAAATATGTACTTACTGCATGATTAAAGTATCTAATTATTTTCTGCAAAAAAATCCCCGAGGGAATATATCTAACTGTCATATTTAAGTCACAATAGTAGCTTTTGTGTTCTAAAATTTAATTAAATTGCCTATTATTATCGTAGTATTATTATAAATGCGAAAGTGTGTTTGTTTGTTGGTTTGTCCGTTAATCATGCTGCAACAAAGCTACGGATTGACGTGATTGTTTTGGAAAGGTATAGTTCATCATCATTAGCAACCCATCAACGGCTCACTACTGAGCGCAGGTCTCCTCTCAGAAAAGGGTTTATAGTCCACCACGGTGGCCCAATGCGAATTGGTGGACTTCACACACCTTCGAGAACATAGGTATAGTTACGTAGTATTCTGTGGTATAGTTGAGAACCTGGAGGGTGACAAAGAGTTCCCGCGGGATGTTAAAAACTAAATCCACGTGGACGAAGTCGCGGGCATCAGCTAGTATTTCATATAGGAAGCTCATAGGATAGGAACTTGATAAGAAGTAGGTAGTACCACATGACTGACAGTTCGGAAATTGCGAACCCTCAGCATGCGGGGGAAACGTTGCACGCGAGCCCCGCGGTCAAAGTCAAACTGTATACGACACGCTGACATATCTTCTGGTAAATCTATGGTCTTCTGACGTACTATCCTATTAATATTATGTAGGTATCCATAATCCATGAAAATGCGAAAGTACATATGTTTCTTTGTTGGTTCGTCCTTCAATCACGCAGCAACGGAACAACATATCGACCAGCGATATATACTTAATAATGAGATTGACGTGATTTTCTCCACGGATAAGTACCTACCTAATTGGGGCAGCGAGAGCACATAAGCGACTTTTTATCCCGGTTGAGGGCTAAAGCTACCTAGTGCTATAAGAAAATTAGATTATTTGTTAATTTAATTAATTATTGACATCCTATTTATAATAATTATTACTGTGAGTAAAAAATACGAAAGAATTTATAAAAAAGTAAACCCGCCCCCGGGTGGGCTCGAACCACCAACCTTTCGGTTAACAGCCGAACGCGCTAGCCGATTGCGCCACGGAGGCACTTGAAGGTCTTGTTAAAAATGTACAATGGTATCTACAGCTCCATCAAAGACAAAGACGGGTATATTCATGTAAGCATTTTACCTGAGAAAAACATAAACCAGTTTCAAACCTTTATGACCGTGCTCAAACTCAAAACTCAAGCTTAAAAAATCGACACAGAGGCAATAATCTCTATAGAATATTGAAAGCACAGTTATTTGTTGGAAAGCGTGTTACAACTTAACAAATTGAAGTTTTCTACGAAGCTTAGGTTAAGTTTATTTGAGGTTATGTTATTGACTTTTACCTTCTTATCTTCTAAATAAGTTTTATGTGAATTATGAATAAAAATACAATTAAATGTTGGCGAGAAATTTAGAAATAGCAAGTGATTGTGACTGATGATAGTAATGCACTGAATTTTGTGTGAATTTTAGTACTTTTATCAGAGATGTCTTGTTTTGATTAATAAACAGTGAAGTCAAGAGTGAAGTGATTCGGAAATTAAGTGAAGTAAAATTTTGGTTTCGTCAAAACTGGCTTTTATGGTATATGTAATTTAGTGAAGATTTTGAAATTTTAGTTAGTCTCAATGGCAAATAGAGTGAGTAATAATTGCTGTGGAGCTGCGTCTGTGGAGCGAGCAGGTTTGCCCGGACTTTTACGCGATCTGCAGAGACTTTCCGAAGACCAAGAATCGGCTGACATAGTGTTCATCATTGGCACGGCAGAGGAAAAAATCTACGCTCACAAAATAATATTATTTGCCAGGTAAGTAATAAAAAAGCATTTCCCGTACCGGGAATCGAACCCGAGCCTCCTGGGTGAAAGCCAGGTATCCTAGCCACTAGACCATACGGGATATGGAGAATAGATTGAAATTATAGTTTGGATACTTAGCTATAATATCCACTATAGTTCATAATATAAATTATAATTATATGACTCACTTTTGTTGATAGTTTAGATACAAATTAATTAACTATACAAAATTTTATAGTGTGTATTTTTGGAAACGTAATAGTAGGTTCATAAAAAAGTATACAGATACCTACCGTTGACTATTATTTTGCCTACTAGCGCCATCTTGTATCGTTATGAATAACTATGGTTGTTATCCTCTCACCACTAGATGGCTGTTCCTTTTGTAATGTAGGATTTTTAGAAATTCTACCCCTGGATGATGTATATTGTATCAGTTTCCAAATTTTATCCATGAAAATTAGTAGATAGGTATTAATGGGCTCTCGGAAAGCTAATAAACACGTAGGAAAACTAACCTACTGCACCGTGCAGTAGGTTAGTTTTCCTACGTGTTTTCCTACGTTTTAAAAATTTAAAGGATGAAAGTTCGTAATCGTGCTAGTAAAATTACATTGATTCGTACCTCCATAAATGATTAAAGACGATTATAGATGATAAAAGACGAAATACCTGCAAAGTACGAACAACTTGCAGTTGTTATTGTACTTTCCAGGCTTCCAGGTATTTTTCATCTATACCTACCTAAAGATCAACGTGTGTAAGTACTAAAACAGATGATTTCCGATGCTATTTCGTCATTACTTTCTAAATAAAAAAATCTGATTGCTACAGATTTATTATTATTTAAATTCAATTTATTTAAATTACTTGAAATGGCTGTATTGTAAAGTTAGTAAAATGCAGATCCGTCATTGTTCTACGACCATGTCGTTATGTTCCCTATGGACTCCGAAACAGATGGACCGATTGTGATGAAATTTTTAGGCAATCTTCATATTAGCCCATCGGGTGATCTTGTTGAAGGTTGGTAGCGATCGGAATAACTGATTTTTTATAGCTAAATAATAAGTTACGGGTACCCGTGCCAGAGATAAGTCTAAGTAAGTAGGTACTTCTTATCTCTGCCCGTGCGAAGCCGAGCGGGTCGCTAGTGCATTGACTATTAAGTCAATGATTAGAGAGTAGAGTACTAGTAGAGTAGGTACGTATCTATCATGAATATGGATGACAACTATGAAGGTAGATTAATCTATGAAAATAATGGTACCTAACTTGCAGGCCCGCTTGCAGAGACGCCGGGTTAGTTAACCCAGGAATAACGTAATTTTGACAGAAGCTTTATACGAGATCTGTCAAATCTGTCTTTTTAACCCAGAGTTAACTGCTAACTCTGGGTTAAAACGTTTCTGCAAGCGCGCCTTATAGGATTTCATAAAATATAAGATATAACTTTTAACTCTACTTTTGTATGTACATTTTTTATTTTTATTATAATATAAGGTAAGGTAAGGATTAAGCCATATTATAATACCAATAATACTTATCATCATCATCATTAGCAACGCATCAACGGCTCACTACTGAGCGCAGGTCTCTCAGAGAAGGGCTATAGGCCGTAGTCCACCACGCTGGCCCAATGCGAATTGGCAGACTTCACACACCTTCGAGAACATTACGAAGAACTCTCAGGTGTGCAGGTTTCCTCACGATGTTTTCCTTCACCGTTGAAGCAAGTGATATTTAATTGCTTAAACGCACTTGACTCCCGAAGTCAGAGGTGCGTACCCGGGATCGAACCTGCGACCTCCCGAAAAGGAGACCATAGTCCTAACCACTGTCACTGCTATTATAATATTTTTATTGCCTATCTACTAAACAGTCAGTAACGGATACAACATGAAATATCTACGCTCACAAAAACCGCCGGAAATTATGTATATCCATTAGCATAAAAATGGCCGCCCCGTCTCGCAACATGTGTCCCGATCACAATGAAAAGCGGAAAATCGACTCGCGACGACTTACGTCTGCTTGTAATACCACTAAACTTATGCCGAAACTTGGACCTGACTACTGAGCTATATAGACATACCTAGAGATTCAGACTTCATGGTAGCTAGCTACAAAGAAATGCCACATACAAACACGTAAGAACTAATAAAATGTTAATAATCTTTACTAATATGACTATTATAAATGCGAAGGTGTGTTGGAACGAAGTTCCTTATCGCGCGTTGCGAAAGGGGGCTAGACGGAAATTAAGACTAAAAGTTGTAACGACACTTTCGACACTTTTTGATGGCCTAAAAAATATCTTATATAATAATTTCAACAAGTTGTGCATCGCTCCCGTGGCTCAATTGGCTCGCGTGCGGCTGTTAACCGAAAGATTGGTGGTTCGAGCCCACCCGGGGGCGCGCAATTTTATTTTCATTTTTTATTTTATAAAATTATTTTAATTTAAATATTTTATAAAATCGATATTTAGGCTTCCCTGGGGTCATTTTGATTTTTATCGATAAAAAAATCATGATAAAAAATGTATACCCGAATAATTATTTTCTTTATACCTCGAATAGAACTTGAAATTAATATTTGTATAATAATAATAACCTCGTTCCTATCTGGTGTCCCACGACACCACACGGCTTTTTTTGTTGGTTTGTCCTTCAATCAGGCTTCAACAATGCTACGGATCGGCGTGATTTTTTGCATGGGTATAGTTAGGACCTGGACGAAGTTGCGGGCATCAAATGCAAAATTGAGTTTTGTTTGTTGATTAGTCCTTCTACCACACAGCAACGGATCGACGTGATTATTTTGCATGGCTGGCTATGATATTTCAGACGATCAGATTTTGACGACCCCCCTGGCTCAGTGGTGAGCGCTGTTGTCTTATAACTGGGATGTCTCGGGTTCGATTCCCGGCGGGGTCAATTTTGGAATTTTTAATTTCTGAATTTTCTCTGGTCTAGTCTGGTGGGAGGCTTTGGTCGTGGCAAGTTACCACCCTACCGTCAAAGACGTGCCGCCAAGCGATTTAGCGTTCCGGCACGATGACGTGTAGAAACCAATTAGGGGTATGGGTTGAATGTTAACTGCCATACCCCTTCCAAGTTAGTCCGCTACCATCTTAGACTGCATCGTCACTTACCATCAGGTGAGATCGCAGTCAAGGACTAGCTTGTCATTGAATAAAAAAAACAGTAATTTTGATAAGCTGGTTAGATCTTGTACATTTTATCCCGGTTCCCGTGTAGTTGACTGTCATTGGTCCGATTGAGGCCGTTTCGCCGAACAATGCGACCTCTAGTACAATTTCATCTCTCTGGACATGACTTCGTATTTGAGAGGATATTGGAAAAATAACTAGCTTTTACTTTCACTCAACTTTTACCATACTTTCCCGAATAAACTTTTGTATACCGTTTGATATACGGTACGAGTTTGGTACTTGGTAGATTTTTGTAGCTTTTGTTAATGTATTTTTTACTCTGTGATTTATAACAGTTATTTTCATTCTTGGTAAGGTTTTTATGGCATAAATAACTCTGGAATAACCTCCCTACTTTAATAATATTATGTAGGTAATAAAAAGTGGGATATTATACTTATGTTGATTAAGTAATTCTCAGCTTATAAGTAAGTAAGCATTATCAAGAACATCCCAAATTGCCTACCGAGTTACCGACCCGAGACCTACTTAATATGCTCATTAACACAATCACAAAGCTAAAAAAAATTCAGCAAAATTCAAATTCAGAGAATTTCAGAAATTTCAGATTTTCTAAATCTGCGATCCCTTTCCAAAGAGAGCAATAAGAAAGGGATAGCACGACATTTAGTTGTGTACAACCACACAACAGAATTAGCTACATTGCCATCCCTATCTCGATTCTCGATACATGACAGTGAATAATTCTACCTTTCCCATTTAATTTTGTTTAAATTCAGTTTCGTTACAGCTCCTTAAAAGGCGCTAGTATACGCGGCCCCATCAATCACCCCCTCTCCCCCCTGTAATTAAGCCTGGAATCATCCCCATATCTGCCGGATTACAGGCCACATTATAAAGCTGCTAATTAATACCCATTTCATAATCAGTAGCGTCACCGGAGGATCTCTTTGAAATGACAGGAAATTGCATTTACGAGACTGTAAGCTTATTTACAATGAATACCTCTGTACCTACTTACAGTTCTTCCTCTTCTTCTTCATCAATCAGTTGACGTCGACGGCTGGATGTAGGGGTCTTCTAGGAATTTCCACACGCCTCGGTCGTGTGCTGCCTGAATTCAGCGGCTCCTTGTGAAGTACAGTACCTACCCAGCAGTTTCACTTCTGTTGACTTCAGTATGCTCAGTCCGAGTTTTAATTCGTTTGATCGTACCTAATAGTAAACGATGACATCAGCATCAAATAGAAAAATTAATATTCTTTGCTATAATCCGCGAAACAGAATAAATAACACCCGACGTAATGCTGATGTCAAAGTTTACTATTGCGATCAAACGAATTAAAACTTAGACTAGCATGCTACTGTTTCGTAAAACGTCATTTCCGTTGCACGAAGAGACAAAACGTCAGATATTGGTATGACAGATTGAAATAAAATCAAACCTACAAGAACGAAACGCTTTACTTCAACGTTTCTGAAACGAACCGCTAAGCTATGGAATGCCTTTCCAGCTTCCGTGTTTCCTGCCACGTATAATTAAAGTACCTTCAAGGCGAGAGAGAATAGGCATCTTCTAGGCAAGCGCGCTCCAACCTAGACCTCATCAGTGCTTTCCATCATCAATTGTCGTTTACCGCAAGCCTATCGCCCAATGAAAAAATTTTCAGTGAAGATTCTTGTTTGAGACCTCTGTCCAGCAGTCGATGTCTATCAATTGAAAATATAACGATGACTTACTAAAATATCCCTTTTTTCGTAAAACTTGAATCTAAAAATACAAAATATACAAAAACACCGAATTATAAGAGGACCTCACTAAAACAAAGACCATTTTAAACTCATTGTTGAAACTTCAGTGTAACTTTTTTGCATAAATATTTCTTCATAAATCCAAAGAAACCACAATTTGCATGCCGATTCCGCGGCTCGCACCGCCTGCTGCCCCAAATATATTTAAACCCATTTTAAAGTCCTTAAAAAATGTTGTATGCTGAAAACTGAACACGATTTAATGTTACATTCAATTACTGCAACTAGTTTCCGCAGTCCTAAAAGTTTTTGAGTTGTGAAACCCCGCCGGCTTCTGAAAGACTTACAAAATATAGCCCCTACAAAGTCACGCGCAGTCATTTAATACGGCTACACTACACACCAACCAAGATCGTTGCTTGATTCAGCATTTCATTTATAGGTACAATTTTTTCTCTCTTCTCTTTTCTGATAATTGCTATTTATTTATATAATATTGATTGTTTTCTTATTATTGGTGCACACCATTAGATTGCTAATACATTTAATATGTCCTATAGCTAGTCTATACCTAGCGCCTCATCATTATGTACTACAAGCGCAGTATAAATCCTTACTCTGTGCTACAAGTGAATAATGCAGTAAGTTCTGATAAGCTTCACGTAAACCATAAAATTTTGTTTAACAGTCAGCCAATAAAATTCCCGGTATTCACAAGCCAAAGTCTTAACGAGCGATTAATTTGCACAAAAAATTGTCTTGAGCGCCTTCTGCTTTTAAAGCCGATCGAAAGGCGACGTAGAACATATTTTAATATACTATTTTATACGTGGAAGATTAGAGGCGTGTAGCGGCGGCTTCCAATAAAGAAGTAGTAAGGTGGTTTCATTTCCGGAGTGCAAATAAAGAGACATCCGGACCGCAATATTGCTGTCCCTAGTCGGTGTTAACTGTCAACTCCCACGCTTCCAGTCTCCAGACGCCATCGTTCGCACATTTGATAGAATTGCTTTCCCAAAAAAAATCAGTGTTAGAAAAGAAGATGATTCAAATCATTGAAATTCAAAATTGTAGACGGCTGCGAATCGTCTACACTGTGTCCTGTAAGTTCAAACAGCAGAATGAATTTAACGGTCAAGTGGATCTATCACTGGTTCGGAATGCTATTCCAACCGGGAAATAACAGCAAGCAAGTGGATGGTCTTTAAAAAAAAAAATAACAATATTATGAGTCGCACGGATCAAAAGAACCTCCTCCCTGATCAACACAGAACCGCTTTACATTACTTCGTTCAGAGTTTCAGACCCTTAGATTAAGACGCTGGCAAAAGTTAATTTTTGCCAGCGTCTTAATTTTCATAAGAGAATCAGAGTACATAGATATTTTATGAGTTTTATTTTCGCCTCCAGAAAGCGGTTCAGGCAACACTGTAGAGCCTCCACGATACCTCGATTGTCGGCGACCGCAAATTGTATTTCGCGTGCTCTTGACGTCTCATTAGCTACTGTACGTTGCCTTATTATATTTCCAACAACTTCCTACATCACTTGTTATAAGTGCCGTATGAGGTAAGACGTAAGGGAATCTCTTTAAAATGTAGGAGCATTCTTCAAACCTCTTCATACAATAACAGTACTAGTGTATTCCAGGAAAAATTTTCGGCCCTAGCAACCAATCTCAACTAAATGCACAGTGTAGTCCGATTGGACAGATCTAACGCAGCACGCAAAACATGCTCACCAAGGCAAGGGAATACGACAACCCCAATTTCCCAATTTTGGGCTGCTACAGAGTGTTTTTTGATAGAAATCGCACTAATCCTACTAACATTATAGTGAGGATCAATTAATGTTTTTGATACTTATTCACGCAAAAACTACTGGACGGATTTTGGTTCTACTTGTTCTTCTTTATCAACCGATTGCTGACGTCCAATGCTGGACAAAGGTGTCTTGCATGGACATCCACAGGCCTCAGTCTTGCGCCGCCTGAATTCAGCGGCCTCCTGCGACTCGTTTGATGTCGGTCCACCTAGTGGGGAGGTCTGCCATCACTGCGTTTCCTGGTGCGGGGTCGACACTCATGTAATAAGTAGCGCGTCAGAATAGCGCATATTCAGAAAAAATTCAAAATTCAAAATTATTTCAAAATTCAAAATTCAATTTTTGCCGTCGTCGATTGAAAGTCAAAATACCAATAATAGAGTGTTGATTAGAAGAGAGCTATAATTTGAAGCGCCAACTCTGCAGAATGGCGCGAATTACAATGTTGCAAGCATAGATAATACACTCTATATTAGAGAGTTGGCAGTGTCGACGCCTCTTGCAGATTACCGCCTTCGTGATCATCTTGTAGCGCTCAACTCACTCAAAATTATCTATTGAGAAATTACCTAACTTACAATCTGCATTTTTTTATCATAAATAGTGTAGGTATCATTCATACTTTAATGTTATTATTTATTATATACCATTTATTATTTACCAATTGAGGTTTTGTGATAGAGTGTATGTTTTCATGTTGTAAGTTCTGTTTCACTTTTTCTAGGCTCAGCTGATTAACCTTTCTTGAAATATTTTACGTGCTGGAAACTCAAATTAAAAATCTAACTAAAATTAAAAAACTAAATTAAATCGTGAACGGGTCCCGCCGGCGGGAATGGGGCTACTTTCTGTCTGCCCGTCTTATCATGAATTGAATGTGCTGAAGTGAAATGTCAGTGCTGAATGATAATTGATATGAAATACTCTTGCGGCTGTGTGCGGTTTTCCTTAGTAGCACAGAATCTATTAATCGTGAAACAATTTCCAAACACAAACATGGTGGTGGCTTAAATATCGGCAATGGAGCCTGAGGACAGTTGATTAATGTCGCACCGTCAGAGGACACCGCAGACGCGCGACGCGGTGCGAATAATGGCGATAATGCAGATTGCGTCGCGACACTCCCGCGGCCCGCCTGTCGCTGCTACCTACGTCATCAATCATGGCCGCCGCCCGCCCGCCGATACAAATTATGTTTAACTTCCTTGAGTGATCAATGATCTGTTGGCTACATACCTATATCACCTCCCTACTGTGCTAACGCAACTTTATACCCTAAATCCATCTTTTTTATACTTTAAAGAAAGAAAGAAAGAAAGAAAAGAAGAGAGAATTAGAATTAGAACTTTAAATATTTTTTTTCGTCAACATAGCAAAGAAAAAAACTTGCACTCGTGAAATTAAAAAATCATAATAATAGAACAGATCAGAGATAATTGGAAATTAAAAATTCCCAAATTGATACAAAGACCTACAAATATAATTTTGATAACATCGATGCTTCGGTCAGATTGTTTTAGTGGAATGTATTAATGACATTATTTGACAACAGGGCAACACTATTTTTACTCTGTGGTGCGATTGTCTAAAAATTATTGCTACGTGTGAGTGTGACGATTGAAATCGCTTCTGATTGGCCGATACTCACTCGCTATTGGTTCAAATGCATTGTTGCAGAAAGAACGCGATAAATTCAACCAATCGCCACAATTGTGACTGTAGCAATGATTGACGCAACGTTTACAGAATCGGCCAACTAAATTATGTGTTCTATGACAGGTGGCATAAGTAAACAACGAGAATGTTCTTATCTCTTTTTAAAAGCGAGTTTAGCAGCATCCCACAGAGCGAGCGCTGAGCAGGGTGCGATTTCCCGCAAATCGCATTATAAGACTACCCTTAGGCCACGTTTTCGCATAGGCGTGGCGTTGCGCGTCGCGCGGCGCGTCGCTCGCTCGCTCTCGCTCGCCCTCATACCTTGGCCATATCGCGCGACCGCTCACGCGACTCGACGCGCCGCGAGAAGCGCAACGCCACGCCTATGCGAAAACGAGGCCTTACACGGCGTGACGCTGACGCGACGCCCCCGATCGGGTGTCGCGGGCGCCATCAATCATACCGACGACACCGCCTCCTGCCGATGTCTCCCTGGTACAAATTACCCACGCTTAGCATCCTGGTTATTGCCGGTCCACTATGTTACATCATTTCAGTTTATATTCTATAGTTCTTGCAATTCACGAGGGCGACTGACTTATGGTTGTGTGTGTGTCGTATCTGTATAAGTGTGAGCGAGCGCAATGCTCGCGCCTGCCCGCTCCCACCTAGGCTTTGACAGGCACGCACACTTATACAATGTACATGTACACGAAGTAACCACAAGTAAAGCTCACTCGCCTTCGTGAATTGCAAAAACTATACCAAGTTACATTCTAAGTACTTCTGTAGATCAATGATCTATTGGAACTCGGATGACATTGACAGGTGGGCGTGAGTGAGCTAATAGAAATGCATGGAAGTAGTAAAGTGCTTCTGCTACTTCCATGTAGCAATACCAATACAACGTCCTGGCAAGTTGTCACCGTGTTGTAGGCATAGACTTGGTATATATTATCTATGATCTAAGGTTGTAGGTTATGTCTTAACCACAGAGTACATTTTAATAGATGTCTTAACTTTTTAAGCTTTCTATTATTTTATTACACAGATTATTAAATTGTGCCATGTGGGCATGACAACGGCCATTTAAACGAAACAACACCGTCACTTGTTGGTACAAGTGACGTTTGAAAAGATCGCGGAGTTAGTTGCGGCTTTGGCCACGTGTCAAAAGATCCTTGCCTCTCTTGCCACTGTAGAATAAACAAACTTCACTCTTCAAACAGCTCCTAGCAGTTCTAGAATCTATAATATAGAGAAAATACCTACGAGTATTACACATAAACGCCCCAAAAAGAGCCTATCGGCCGGGCCCGTAATTGTAGTGACAGAGTTTAACATGCCATCGTGCTATAACGCATTGCTTCGCGTCTTTGACGGTGAGTGGTCACTAGCCACAGTCAAAGTTTCCCACTAAAGTTCCCACTATACCAGAGACATTTTAGAAAATGAAAATGTACGGCAACAGTAAGTAGGTACTCTCTAGACGCTCAAGTATAAATTATTTGCTACATGGAACCTGGCAACACCATTACAGCTCACCGCATCACGTCAGCTACAAAGTACATTGGAGGGAAGCCACAGCGCTTTATTGCATTTTGGAGTTTCAACTTCGCGACATGATGTCATTTCAAGTTTCACTTACAAAGTTTGATTACTTACTTAAATATTAGATGTGTGAGATAAGCTGTTATTAATGGATATTGGTTAGGAGCTTAGAGGGTAGGTACGAAATTAATGTTGCGGTTTTAGGTATGTAGTTTGATAATTTGGATAATTTCCTCAAAATCAATGATTAGCAGAGTTTAGACTTTAGACCTTTGCCTTTGTTCACTGTGGTCATACTGTCAACTGTGGTCAACTTTTTTTTAGTGTTTGGTCAATAGAAATACATATTAATATCATTAACTAAAAGAGCTTGATGTTGCCCGCAAGTTTGTCCGCGTGGATTTAGGTTTTGTAAAAATTACTTTTTTTTTCTGAAACTTGTACACACTCATGCTCACTTAGGTATACTCACCTTTTGAAGATGTTCATTATTAATTCAGCGTGCAATATTTCTTACAAAGTTTAATTCAATTTCGGAATCGGTCGATGCTTCGAATGGACTATTTATGCAAATATCTAGAGCTTCATTATAGTTTACTGTTTTTAATGGTAGCAGGTTGGAACTTTCTGCAAAACTTTTATAATTATGTAATTACACTAACTACCTATGTAGGTACATCAGTTTTACTTTACTTTATGCGTAAATCTATTGATAAACTTAATAACAAGAAAAAATAATATGTAGGTAGAATTTTAGGTAAGGTAATAAAATTAATGTACCTATTTGAATAATCTTTAATAAGTGCGTAAATAGGTAGGCATGAGCAAAGAAATTCATACTCGTACAATACACTTTATTATATTATCATACAAGTTTGTTTTGCTCGAGTTAGAACAAAAGGCAGAGTTTTATGCAAACTTCCGTAAATTAGCTGCCTAATAGAATTCATCGCGTCTTTGCAATAGGTATATCCAGTGGATTCAAAGAGATCCTCCGATGATACTCCTGATTATGGAGTAATTAGCAACTTCATAATGTGGCCTGTAATCCAACAGCCGTGGGGATTATCCCGGGCTTAATTACAAGAGCGGGGAGCGGGGGAGAGGGGGTGATTGATGGTGGATCGTCGCATGCTAAAACACGATCCAAGTTTATATGCGAAACTGTGTAATTTTAGGATCATGGCAAATTGAGTGCCATGAGCAAATATTGTATCAAGTCTGTAACACACAACAACATCATAACATGGGTTTTATTACGTGTTGAGAACTAATTACTTATTACGATTTAGAGAAGCTCTTACGGTTTGGCTAAGATCCTACCGTGAAAATGTCACCTTTGTCTGGTGGGAGGCTTTGGCCGTGGCTAGTTACCACCCTACTGTCAAAAACGTGCCGCCAAGCGATTTAGCGTTCCGGCACGATGGCGTGTAGAAACCGATTAGGGGTATGGGCTGTGCCATACCCCTTACAAGTTAGCTCGCTACCATCTAGACTGCATCGTCACTTACCATCAGGTGAGATCGCAGTCAAGGACTATCTTGTCGTCGAATAAAAAAAAAGAGAAATAGGTAGGTACGACTATGGAACTAGGACTTACGACACTTTAAGCAAGTAGGTACAGTACCCGGCGATATATATTGCACATCGGCCTTTGGAATAAAACGCTATTTCTATTCTATTGCAAGGAAAGCTAGCCATAAATTCACGTAGTAATTACTGAAATCTCTTCACAATCGGCGAGCACATCACGTAACATGTATAAAAAAATGCAGTCGAACTGTGAATAGAATAGAATAGCGTTTTATTCCAAAGGCCGATGTGCAATATATATCGCCGGGTACTGTAATAGGGTAATAGAACCCGGGATGGGGTTAATTTTTTTTAAATATTTAATTTGGGTTACCTACTATTATTATCTACTATTCAAAAACGAATAAAAATTTAGACTTTTATAGGTACATAACATACTTTGGTAGTGAACGAAGAAATACACTTATTGGTACACTTACAAAACCTACACCATAATCCTCTCGTAACAACTCTTTCCATAAATTTTTAGTGACGTTTGAATGAAAATAGAAAAATGTTTTGATAATCAGGCCAAACAAAAAACTAACCAACGGACCAAACAAAATTGCTTATCGCGCAGTTTTATTTAACTGAAACAGAATAAGGCATGTTGAAGTGAAAAGTTTTGGAAATTAATCATGTGGCACACTACTACTGAACACTATTACTGAACTTTTTTTTTTAATTCTAAATTTTTTATGAGGATTTTCTTTACAAAAAAGAATGCCAGCCCCATCGTTCCCTGATCTTACCTTGCACAATTAACTTATCGACTTAAAACTACCTTAATTTAAAATCAAACAGCATCATTACTGAACTTATCCTTACTCTGCTGTTACTCCTACCGGGGCATTACAGTCTCGTCTAGATCGCGAGGCGTGTTGCGGTTTGTCCTATAATTAACACTACCGTAGGTATCTGCGTTCTCCGTACCTATAGCAGAATGTATTTTACCTTATGTACTAAGGTAGTTGTATATGTTACAAATACAAATCAATTTTCATCCAAAAAAATCTAAATATGAATTTTAAACCGATTTCAAATTTTTTTATTTCAGCGGTGTAACTCCTTATTCGTCATCATAATAAAATGCGTCTGAACCTTTGAGTATATAATTGGTTATATACTCAAAGGTCTGAACCTTTGAGTAATAAACCAGCAATGGAGAGGAATTGACGCCTAATTTATTTGCAAAAAAGTCTGTCAATTACGGTGGGGGGCGAGGTAGCACACATGAAAACTTGCTTACTACAGTTGCATTTTTCCATCACGTCGCTATGCACGCACACAATATAATTAGCAAACACTACCTTAAAGTATATGCACACTATCACATTCACACACAGGGACGCTCTATCATTACATGAAACAATCGCATCATTTGTGTAAGCATTTTAGGGATTTGACACTATCGATTATCGACTTTCGATAAGTTTTTCTAATAATTATTTACAACAGAGTTACTTTATTCCAGAGTAAATTTTTTTGTTCGAGATCTTTAACATGGTAGGTATATAGAAGCGCTAGGAAACGAGGTTCTTGCCGTTATTTTAGTCATTATATGCCTTTGCTATTAGATTGACTCTTTGTAGGCTTTTAGTACTTGCGTAAAGATACAGCTAGAAACTTTGGACTATATTGACGCTGGAAAGCGATCTAGCTTATTTCGAAAAATAACAAAATTACTTTTTTATATATTTGGAAGAAAAAGATACTGCGTCGGATTGTCGGATTTTCGTTTTCCTATGACATTATTTTTCTAAGATACTATGTTGACCTTCTCTACATGTTTATATTATATTTTTTGTTATTCATATTTTTCAACGTACTCAAAAATGCTGTAAATACTAAGACACCATCTATTTTTCAATATTATACAGATACTTCAAAAAAGTTATCAATACTTTTTAGCAGTGCAGTGCACTTAGGTGTACCTACTGTAAGGACTTAGGATTATCTGATTATTAACAGATTTTGTAGATACCAAGGTATTTACTCCGTCACTATACTCTCAATCTCATGCTGAAAGCATGCTGTAGGTACCACAGTATATCACCTTAGAGAAGCTGTTTAGTTATGATTTAAGGTTATAAGCCACCAGGGAGTGCTGTACTTTGTCATAGATTTTTAATAATATTGTTTATTAAGTTGAGAGACATTTAATTTTTATTTGAATACGTAGTGGGTATTAATATTGAACACATTGATTTTTTAAGTAATCTTGTTTAAATAAACATACAGCATTTTTAATGAAACATCATTTGTTTTATTTATGTTTAAAGCGAAATTTACGATGTATCTATTTCTAAAAAGTATATTAAGTACAAACTGTTAGGACTACATCATGTTTCCTTAAAAATAAATACAGCATAATTAGCATTTCAGAGTTTAGAGTTATTTCGTGGTTTCATATGTATCAAATACCAAGTTACAGCAACATTGCTTCTTGAAATTGAAAAACTATTAGTCGAAATTGATATAAAACTAATGTATAAAACTAAAGTAATTCTACTTTAGAATTATATAATTAGTATCATCTGATGTGTTACATTAAAAAATATGCTTTTTGAAAAAAATCTGCTCCTGATAGCTTATTATGAGCTGTTATGATTTTTTAAAACGTTATTGGCTCTGGTTTAAAGTTCACTTTTTCGATTTACAAGATCGTTTTCCAGCGTTGAATAATATTCTCTCAGTCCAGTATGGAGGAAACATAAAAAGGAAAAACTGAACCCTAAAAAAAAATTTATTTAAAGTTATGATTGGTAAGTTAAAACTTGTACCTACATACTTTACTTGGAAGGCTTATTTTTTTCATCTACTTCATCTGAACGAAGTGTATATTTGTTTGTAATGCTAGGCTGCCGCCATGGCTATAGTGGCCACCCCATCTGTAATAAAACACCGCCAAGCTATTTAGCTTTCCGGTAAACCTAGCAGGATGAATAAGAAGTATGGGTACTTTAATTCAATTGCCAAGTTTTAATGAACCAAATATGTATAGAATTTAAATATTTTTTTTCGTCAATGAACCATTAGTAAGACGATAAAAATATCTCGGTATAAATAATTTATACAATCCCCCCACCAATATCGACATATGAAATCTTGCTGTCCAGCCCTAATTTTATTGCGGTGTGGCCGACTTCATAAAATTAAAGTCCTAATTTTCGAGTAAGAAAGACTTACGTAGAACTTATCATTATTATTAAACAATTTTTTAGTCTCGTTTGCATTATTTTTTGTATTATATTTGTAAAAATCCTTTCTTAGCGGATGCCTACGTCATAGTAGATATGCGTTGATAAATCAGTGAGTCAGTCACCTTTTCATTTTATATATTTAGAAAATCATATCACACTGGCTATATGGAAATATATACCTATAAATTTTGAAATAATTGAGTAAAAAAACTAATTTTATGAATTCGCTGAGTTTATGGAGCTCTAGCTGCATCAATGCATTTTAAACAATAGTGGGAGAGTACCAGCCAATCAGACACCATTGCGATCGTTATAATAATGCAATCATTTTAACCGACTTCAAAAAAGGAGGAGGTTCTCAATTTGAATTTTTTGTATATTTGTTACCCAATTATTCCGCCAAATAATGAATGGAATTTGATAATTTTTTTTTGTTTAGTAGGGCATACTTCAGAGGTGGTTCCCATATAAATTTTTGTTGATATAATGTTAGATGTTACTCCATAACTACGTCAAATCTGAACCGATTTCAATTTTTTTTGAAAGAAAGCATAATAAGGTTGGGCCTATTTAAAAGGTGAAGAGAAGATGATTCATATCTTCGGTGATGGAGGAAAGAACTCAATGATTAAGAGCAAATTGCTCGCGATCAGAGATATACACAAAAAAGCTTAAAATAATAATGTAAAAAAAATATCTTTAAAAAACCGACTTCATACGCCGATCGGGCAAAGTTGGGCTAGCGTCGCGCATTAGTTTCATCATTTATATTTAGGCCCGCCCGACTTCAACATACATGTACAAATTAAAATTGTTTTATACTTTGTAGTGGCGTTTAAAGTCGGTTTTATAGAAAGAATTTTTTATCATAATTTGATAATCCCACAGACGATCAAAGTTCGTATTTATATATCTAGTCATATTTTACTTAAAGCTTATAAATTAGTCGTTCACCCCTTCCTATTCTATCGTGATTTTAATTCTATGGGATCAATTTATAATGCAGTTCAAGATAAAGGTCTCTAAACGAATAGTAAGTAGGAAGATTAATTTTCAATATTTTCCCCAAATTATTTCATGTACGATTAAGTAGCAACATTTTCAGATCGACAGTTTTCTTAAGTTTTCTGCATAAGTATTGCATTATTTGGATAAAATAATACATCAGAAGTAAAAAAAATGTTATCCTTTAGTAAACTGGATGTTTTAAATATTTTTTTAGAAGAAAATACTCTCATATTCGGCATTTATAGCGGAGCTCATTCCCCGCTAACCATACGTAGTTGACAGGCGCGTGACTCGAGTCAAACAGTTTTATTTATCGAGTAGGACCACTGCTCATACCCAACTTACAGAGGGGTACGCGCGTCAATTCTTCTCCTGTGTTGGTTTATTACTCAAAGGTCTGAACTAATGTTCATGCCATGGAACTAGGAATTACGAGTAATTCTAATTCTTTTTTTTATTTGAAAGTTGGCAAAATGACATAATACGTAGGTAGTACGTCTGAGTTTCGCTTCTTGTTTGAAGCTGATAAAGGTCTACTATGTTCATACAGTCTGTTTGGAGAGAGGTTACCATTATATGTAAACAAAACATACCGGACAGGACATTTCAGTTTTGCTAACACTATTTTCACTGTTCACGCTATAAATCACTCACAAACGTTTTATTTCCCGAAGCAAAACATTTTTAAGTTTATATTAAACACAAATGTACTTCAAACTATGCAGTTTACGATATTATTTTAGCATTAATCTAGTCACCATCGAAAAAAAAAAACACAGACTAATAGCCTAGTTTGTGTTTGACATATGAAATAGAACAAATCCCTAGTGCTGGAAATAAAACGTGAACCATAGAGTGAATGATAAGAACGAGCTTAGTCGATTGTAAAATCGGAAGTCGTATTTATTACGCTCGTAGATCCGTGTATTAAGGCAAATGGCAACCGGTTAGCGATGCGTGACTGCGAATGATCTGACTATTCGAATAATTTACAACTACTAATGTACACATTTTCGAATTGAACATTAGTATTATATTAATGCTCATAATCGAATGACGACTACGTATTTTAATTACTCATCATGTTTCGAATGTGTTGTTCAGCGCGACTGGGAATCTTTCGCCAGGTTTCAGGCTAGTCGAAATGCCTACATGCCTACTACATTATTCACGACTCGGATTCTCGGAAAGGAAGTGGAGACTTTAACTAATGGTTTCAATTGTACGATTGGAATGTTAACCTGATTCTTTAAGTTTATAAATCTATTTCAAAATTGTCAAGTAGTTTAAAGTAGTTACTAATCACGGTAAATCATTCGATCAGTTCGAATATAATTCGACTGGCATCATTCACAGTCGCAAATCGCTGCAACCAGTCGGAAACCAGCGCCAAAAATCAAATTGTATTCCGTCATTCGTTTCGCTGCTTCTCTTGATGTTTGACGTTTCGGGTGTTCACTGGTGTTCTTTAGTTTTTGTTTTCGACGACTTGGCTTGTTTAACGGATTTTTGTTTGCTCTACGATTGGACTGTGACCTTGGACTGACGACTATTTGCTATTCTTCAAGGAATTCGTTTTTGCGCAAGATTTGGATTTTTCTGCATTTTTTTGTTTAGACAAGGTAAGTAACTTGTCGGCGACCAGAATTAAGATTATTTCTTGTAACCTCGTTCCTTTTTGAAGTCGGTTGAAAATTTAGAACAAAGAACTATTGTGTGCTTTTAATTTGTATAAGTGCATTGAAATTTATGGATGCGTCAAGTGCGGTGACTGGAATAAAAAGTCTCACTGTGTGATCGGAAACACTTATGAGGGTCTCACGCACAGATTTTTTTGGCGCCGAGTCTCAACTGCTAATGTAATAAATTTAAATGTGTCCTTAGCAGTTTTTAACTTTTGTTAAAGTAATAAGTTGTTTTTAAAATTATGAGGTGTTAGAAATACGTTAAAATAAAGACTTACAAAGGGCTTATTCACTGGCGATCGTGAGAATATTAGAGTACTCCCACGAGAGTTTTGTTTAAATACTGAAGGAAAGAACGATCGCCAGTCAGTCAACCCAGAGCACTGCAATTGGAAACTATACTTTTATTTAAGCTTCGTATACACGACGACGCCCGGGAACTTGTCCCGCAAAAGTTGACGGGACGCGGAGTTAGCGGGGCAGAGTAAGGCCCGCCGTTTTGCACTGGTAGGCGTCCCGTCCCGTGCACCCCTGTCGTGCACCTCTACCGCGACAGGTAGACTAGCTTGGTATAGAGGAAGAGAGGTACTATTGGAAATAAAAGTATAGTTTCCAATTGCAGTGCTCTGGGTTGACTGACTGGCGATCGTTCTTTCCTTCAGTATTTAAACAAAACTCTCGTGGGAGTACTCAAATATTCTCACGATCGCCAGTAAATAAGCCCTTTGTAAGACTTTATTTTAACGTATTTCTAACACCTCATAATTTTAAAAACAACTTATTACTTTAACAAAAGTTAAAAACTGCTAAGGACACATTTAAATTTATTACATTAGCAGTCGGCGCCAAAAAAATCTGTGCGTGAGACCCTCATAAGTGTTTCCGATCACATAGTGAGACTTTTTATTCCAGTCACCGCACTTGACGCACCCATAAATTTCAGTGTAACTTATACAAATTAAAAGCACACAATAGTTCTTTGTTCTAAATTTTCAACCGACTTCAAAAAGGAACGAGGTTACAAGAAATAATCTTAATTCTGGTCGCCGACAATCTCCCCCTTGTGCGTAGCACCAATCTTCAGACACGGCGATGATACTAGCACAGCTATTCTAGAACTGGGTCGTTGTAGCACTCCTCCTCTTGTTTCGACGTCGGCAACCCTTGTTCTGCCCTCGGGGCCTGGATAGATTTTGTGTATTTTCCCTCTTGGCCATGTGCTGCATTTGTAGCTTCACTCTTCTGTTCTGAGCTTCTCTTCTCAGAGTGAAGCAGGAAGTGATGCCATAGCTTGCAGGACTTGCAAGCTGGGTTTCTGCACTTTTCTTTTCTGTGCCTTCCCCTTAAGCACTTGAAGCAGATGCGTTGCTTGACTGCTAGTGCCCATCTCTCTTCAACGGGCATCTTCAGGAAGCGTTGGCACTCTGTCAAGTAGTGATCACCTTGACAGCTTATGCAAGTCCATTTCTTTTCTTTATTGACCTCTTTCTTTGTTCGTTGAGGTTCATCTTCTTCTTCTACTCTGGTGGGGTGAGTTGCTTCACGTCCACGTTGCTGTTTCTTCTTTTCTGAAGGTGCATAAGCTCCACACGTGTCTGCTTGCTTGTTCAGGAATTGTGACATCAACACAAGATCTGCTGGTTCTTTATCTTCGTGGGCATCTGCGTATTCATACCAGCGAAACTTGTATGTTGGTAACTTGCCAACAATTTCTCTCACCATTACTGGTGAACACAAGTATTCAGGTTTCTGAAGTCCTTGGATGGCTGAGATACAGTTGTGTACATCGCTAGCAAAAGCGCATATGTCTTTCGGGGTTGATGAAATCTTAGGAAGGGCTTTTATTCTGTCTAGTTCTTCCATCACGAGTGAATCTGGTCTTCCATATCGACGCTGAAGAGCTTTCATGACTTGATCTGGAGTGGCATCTGAGTAAAGAAGGCTCTTGAAGGTATTTCTCGCCGCTCCTTTTATGGCTTTTCGTAGTCTTGCCATGTTCTGCGTCGGTGTGAAAGATTTTGATGTGTCATCGTAGACAACCCTAAAGGTTACCCATTCGGAGCTGGACCCATCATAATAAGGTAGATCTTAATTTGCTTGATTGTTCAATGGCTGTGGTGGTTGCACAACTGCTGTCGTGTGGCTGTCAAATGCTTGTCGTATAGCACCTGCCAGGGTCTGGATCGTAGACATCAGAGGCTGTTCTGTCTTCACGATCCCTTGGTTTTCTTGAAGATCTTTTTCTGGCTTGATATCTTTTATATCTTCCAAAGGAGACGTCTGGATCCAGTTCTGAACATGCGATGCTCTGTCGTCTAGTTCTTCATCCAGATCGTCTTCTGAAGCTGAATCTTCAATTGTTTGCTTCTCGAGTCTGATTCGTGCCAGATTAGCTGCTGCTTCAATGCGCTCCAATTCTAAACGCGCCAGCTCTTCCCTTGCTTCCAAGTTGCGTAATCTGGCAGCAGAACTCCTCGTTCGAACTGACTTGACTGATGCACGGATTGAACCACCTGGTTTTTTAATCATCAAGGAGCTGTTCTGGTTCTCCCCTTCAGTCGTCTGCAGTTGTTTGAGTCTAGCACTGTTTTCTGTAGATCTCATCTTCGTAGCTATAGTAGATTCTGTCACGGTGGTTCCTGATGATTCCGCGATTGAAGCTTTCGAAGAAATATTCGATGCCGTGGCTTGCGAAGTCATAACTGATGTGGACCCCTCTGATCTGGTGCGCTCACTCGTCTCTTCAGCATACTGTGATGCAGTTGAGCTTGCACTTAGGGGCACATCTTTAACCTTCTGGGACCTGGTGAGAGGCATGTCTGTAGGTCCCGATTCGTAGCTTCAGCCTTTCGAAGTCTTCAATTTGCAGTTCCAGGAATTCGTCTTCGGGGATCCGGCTCGAAGGACCATCTGTTGCGGCGCGTCGGTGTTAAGCGTCGTATACACGACGACGCCCGGGAACTTGTCCCGCAAAAGTTGACGGGACGCGGAGTTAGCGGGGCAGAGTAGGGCCCGCTGTTTTGCACTGGTAGGCGTCCCGTCCCGTGCACCCCTGTCGTGCACCTCTACCGCGACAGGTAGACTAATTTGGTATAGCAGAAGTGTCGGCGACCAGAATTAAGATTATTTCTTGTAACCTCGTTCCTTTTTGAAGTCGGTTGAAAATTTAGAACAAAGAACTATTGTGTGCTTTTAATTTGTATAAGTTACACTGAAATTTATGGGTGCGTCAAGTGCGGTGACTGGAATAAAAAGTCTCACTATGTGATCGGAAACACTTATGAGGGTCTCACGCACAGATTTTTTTGGCGCCGACTGCTAATGTAATAAAGGAGATTGGCGAATTCCATAGAGTTTCTGACCCAGACGACCTGAACGGCGGGCCTCAAGCCACGTACACGAATCAAAACTTCTCATGCTTGTTCTAGTAAACCAATCGAACAAAAAAGTTCATCAAAGTCTATCAAATAAAGTTGGGAGAAAAAAGATATTCATTTGTATTGCCATGTAACGGTTATTTATAATGTGTACTTGTGAATAATTATATTTTGATCCCCATCTTCTAAAAATATAGGGTTTACACAGAAAAATACTCTGAAAAATATTAATTAAAATTAAATGATTTCTGAATCTGAACGCTTTTCAAAAATGCTGGGTCAAAATTCGCCAACCTCCTTTAAATGTGTCCTTAGCAGTTTTTAACTTTTGTTAAAGTAATAAGTTGTTTTTAAAATTATGAGGTGTTAGAAATACGTTAAAATAAAGACTTACAAAGGGCTTATTTACTGGCGATCGTGAGAATATTTGAGTACTCCCACGAGAGTTTTGTTTAAATACTGAAGGAAAGAACGATCGCCAGTCAGTCAACCCAGAGCACTGCAATTGGAAACTATACTTTTATTTCCAAAAGTACCTCTCTTCTTCTATACAAAGCTAGTCTACCTGTCGCGGTAGAGGTGCACGACAGGGGTGCACGGGACGGGACGCCTACCAGTGCAAAACGGCGGGCCTTACTCTGCCCCGCTAACTCCGCGTCCCGTCAACTTTTGCGGGACAAGTTCCCGGGCGTCGTCGTGTATACGAAGCTTAAACCGACGCGCCACAACAGATGGTCCTTCGAACCGGATCCCTGAGGACGAATTCCTGGAACTGCAAATTGAAGACTTCGAAAGGCTGAAGCTACGAATCGGGTCCTAGAGAAATGCCTCTCACCAGGTCCCAGAAGGTTAAAGATGTGCCCCTAAGTGCAAGCTCAACTGCATCACAGTATGCTGAAGAGACGAGTGAGCGCACCAGATCAGAGGGGTCCACATCAGTAATGACTTCGGAAGCCACGGCATCGAATATTTCTTCGAAAGCTTCAATCGCGGAATCATCAGGAATCACCGTGACAGAATCTACTATAGCTACGAAGATGAGATCTACAGAAAACAGTGCTAGACTCAAACAACTGCAGACGACTGAGGGGAAGAACCAGAACAGCTCCCTGATGATTGAAAAACCAGGTGGTTCAACCCGTGCATCGGTCAAGTCAGTTCGAACGAGGAGTTCTGCTGCCAGATTACGCAACTTGGAAGCAAGGGAACAGCTGGCGCGTTTAGAATTGGAGCGCATTGAAGCAGCAGCTAATCTGGCACGAATCAGACTCGAGAAACAAACAATTGAAGATTCAGCTTCAGAAGACGATCTGGATGAAGAACTAGACGACAGAGCATCGCGTGTTCAGAACTGGATCCAGACGTCTTCTTTGGAAGATATAAAAGATATCAAGCCAGAAAAAGATCTTCAAGAAAACCAAGGGATCGTGAAGACAGAACAGTCCCTGATGTCTACGATCCAGACCCTCGCAGATGCCCACGAAGATAAAGAACCAGCAGATCTTGTGCTGATGTCACAATTCCTGAACAAGCAAGCAGACACGTGTGGAGCTTATGCACCTTCAGAAAAGAAGAAACAGCAACGTGGACGTGAAGCAACTCACACCACCAGAGAAGAAGAAGAAGATGAACCTCAACGAACAAAGAAAGAGGTCAATAAAGAAAAGAAATGGACTTGCATAAGCTGTCAAGGTGATCACTACTTGACAGAGTGCCAACGCTTCCTGAAGATGCCCGTTGAAGAGAGATGGGCACTAGGAGTCAAGCAACGCATCTGCTTCAAGTGCTTAAGGGGAAGGCACAGAAAAGAAAAGTGCAGAAAACCAGCTTGCAAGTCCTGCAAGCTATGGCATCATTTCCTGCTTCACTCTGAGCAGAGAAGCTCAGAACAGAAGAGTGAAGCTTCAAATGCAGCACATGGCCAAGAGGAAAAATACACAAAATCTATCCAGGCCCTGACGGCAGAACAAGGATTGCCGACGTCGAAACAAGAGGAGGAGTGTGACGACGACCCAGTTCTAGAATAGTAGTGCTAGTACCATCGCCGTGTCTGAAGATTGGTGCTACGCACAAGGGGGAGATTGTCGGCGACCAGAATTAAGATTATTTCTTGTAACCTCGTTCCTTTTTGAAGTCGGTTGAAAATTTAGAACAAAGAACTATTGTATGCTTTTAATTTGTATAAGTGCATTGAAATTTATGGATGCGTCAAGTGCGGTGACTGGAATAAAAAGTCTCACTGTGTGATCGGAAACACTTATGAGGGTCTCACGCACAGATTTTTTTGGCGCCGAGTCTCAACTGCTAATGTAATAAATTTAAATGTGTCCTTAGCAGTTTTTAACTTTTGTTAAAGTAATAAGTTGTTTTTAAAATTATGAGGTGTTAGAAATACGTTAAAATAAAGACTTACAAAGGGCTTATTCACTGGCGATCGTGAGAATATTAGAGTACTCCCACGAGAGTTTTGTTTAAATACTGAAGGAAAGAACGATCGCCAGTCAGTCAACCCAGAGCACTGCAATTGGAAACTATACTTTTATTTCCAAAAGTACCTCTCTTCTGCTATACCAAATTAGTCTACCTGTCGCGGTAGAGGTGCACGACAGGGGTGCACGGGACGGGACGCCTACCAGTGCAAAACAGCGGGCCCTACTCTGCCCCGCTAACTCCGCGTCCCGTCAACTTTTGCGGGACAAGTTCCCGGGCGTCGTCGTGTATACGACGCTTAACACCGACGCGCCGCAACAGATGGTCCTTCGAGCCGGATCCCTGAAGACGAATTCCTGGAACTGCAAATTGAAGACTTCGAAAGGCTGAAGCTACGAATCGGGACCTACAGACATGCCTCTCACCAGGTCCCAGAAGGTTAAAGATGTGCCCCTAAGTGCAAGCTCAACTGCATCACAGTATGCTGAAGAGACGAGTGAGCGCACCAGATCAGAGGGGTCCACATCAGTTATGACTTCGCAAGCCACGGCATCGAATATTTCTTCGAAAGCTTCAATCGCGGAATCATCAGGAACCACCGTGACAGAATCTACTATAGCTACGAAGATGAGATCTACAGAAAACAGTGCTAGACTCAAACAACTGCAGACGACTGAAGGGGAGAACCAGAACAGCTCCTTGATGATTAAAAAACCAGGTGGTTCAATCCGTGCATCAGTCAAGTCAGTTCGAACGAGGAGTTCTGCTGCCAGATTACGCAACTTGGAAGCAAGGGAAGAGCTGGCGCGTTTAGAATTGGAGCGCATTGAAGCAGCAGCTAATCTGGCACGAATCAGACTCGAGAAGCAAACAATTGAAGATTCAGCTTCAGAAGACGATCTGGATGAAGAACTAGACGACAGAGCATCGCATGTTCAGAACTGGATCCAGACGTCTCCTTTGGAAGATATAAAAGATATCAAGCCAGAAAAAGATCTTCAAGAAAACCAAGGGATCGTGAAGACAGAACAGCCTCTGATGTCTACGATCCAGACCCTGGCAGGTGCTATACGACAAGCATTTGACAGCCACACGACAGCAGTTGTGCAACCACCACAGCCATTGAACAATCAAGCAAATCAAGATCTACCTTATTATGATGGGTCCAGCTCCGAATGGGTAACCTTTAGGGTTGTCTACGATGACACATCAAAATCTTTCACACCGACGCAGAACATGGCAAGACTACGAAAAGCCATAAAAGGAGCGGCGAGAAATACCTTCAAGAGCCTTCTTTACTCAGATGCCACTCCAGATCAAGTCATGAAAGCTCTTCAGCGTCGATATGGAAGACCAGATTCACTCGTGATGGAAGAACTAGACAGAATAAAAGCCCTTCCTAAGATTTCATCAACCCCGAAAGACATATGCGCTTTTGCTAGCGATGTACACAACTGTATCTCAGCCATCCAAGGACTTCAGAAACCTGAATACTTGTGTTCACCAGTAATGGTGAGAGAAATTGTTGGCAAGTTACCAACATACAAGTTTCGCTGGTATGAATACGCAGATGCCCACGAAGATAAAGAACCAGCAGATCTTGTGTTGATGTCACAATTCCTGAACAAGCAAGCAGACACGTGTGGAGCTTATGCACCTTCAGAAAAGAAGAAACAGCAACGTGGACGTGAAGCAACTCACCCCACCAGAGTAGAAGAAGAAGATGAACCTCAACGAACAAAGAAAGAGGTCAATAAAGAAAAGAAATGGACTTGCATAAGCTGTCAAGGTGATCACTACTTGACAGAGTGCCAACGCTTCCTGAAGATGCCCGTTGAAGAGAGATGGGCACTAGCAGTCAAGCAACGCATCTGCTTCAAGTGCTTAAGGGGAAGGCACAGAAAAGAAAAGTGCAGAAACCCAGCTTGCAAGTCCTGCAAGCTATGGCATCACTTCCTGCTTCACTCTGAGAAGAGAAGCTCAGAACAGAAGAGTGAAGCTACAAATGCAGCACATGGCCAAGAGGGAAAATACACAAAATCTATCCAGGCCCCGAGGGCAGAACAAGGGTTGCCGACGTCGAAACAAGAGGAGGAGTGCTACAACGACCCAGTTCTAGAATAGCTGTGCTAGTATCATCGCCGTGTCTGAAGATTGGTGCTACGCACAAGGGGGAGATTGTCGGCGACCAGAATTAAGATTATTTCTTGTAACCTCGTTCCTTTTTGAAGTCGGTTGAAAATTTAGAACAAAGAACTATTGTGTGCTTTTAATTTGTATAAGTTACACTGAAATTTATGGGTGCGTCAAGTGCGGTGACTGGAATAAAAAGTCTCACTATGTGATCGGAAACACTTATGAGGGTCTCACGCACAGATTTTTTTGGCGCCGACTGCTAATGTAATAAATTTAAATGTGTCCTTAGCAGTTTTTAACTTTTGTTAATGTAATAAGTTGTTTTTAAAATTATGAGGTGTTAGAAATACGTTAAAATAAAGACTTACAAAGGGCTTATTTACTGGCGATCGTGAGAATATTTGAGTACTCCCACGAGAGTTTTGTTTAAATACTGAAGGAAAGAACGATCGCCAGTCAGTCAACCCAGAGCACTGCAATTGGAAACTATACTTTTATTTCCAATAGTACCTCTCTTCCTCTATACCAAGCTAGTCTACCTGTCGCGGTAGAGGTGCACGACAGGGGTGCACGGGACGGGACGCCTACCAGTGCAAAACGGCGGGCCTTACTCTGCCCCGCTAACTCCGCGTCCCGTCAACTTTTGCGGGACAAGTTCCCGGGCGTCGTCGTGTATACGAAGCTTAAACCGACGCGCCGCAACATAACTTGTTTTATATTATTAGCTTATAATAAAACTTAAATTGTTTGCAAAACGTACCATATTTATGTCTATTCATCAAAAAAAATATATAAACATTGAGCATATTTCAAGTTGTTAAATAATTTATAGTTAGTAATTTTTTACTTCTCTGTGCTAAATTATTCTTGTAAAATAAAAACATTGTCACTCCCTTTCTTATTATGAAAAAAAATTATGTTGTGAACACAATAATTTATGAACTGTAAGATGCTTACAATCATAATAGGAGAAGGATTGTAATAACAAATATAATAAAAATAATATAAATAATAATAAAAATAATAATAAAAATAAAATATTGTAAGGAAAAACCATTTATAAATTTAATATGTAATAAATTAAAATTAATTCAAACATAATATTTTATGTAACATTTACAGTTAGCTACAAATTTGAATATTTAAAATTATAGGATCCGTATTGAAAGGTCTTAATAATATCGTTTCCAACATCACAATTCAGAAGAATACCATATTAAATAGTATTGGTAATCGATTTAAGAATGTATTCATTCAATCAATCGTTCATTCTCAACTTGTCTGCCAATGTTTCGCATCACTAGTACAGTGAAAATATAATCACGTGATCTGACGCCATAATTGTTTACGTATAATGGTAACCTCTCTCCAAACAGACTGTAGACTTATTATATTTAGTACCGTAAGGTTACGTTCCAAGCATACCTAGTTACCTACAAAAAGATTGACCAGGGACTCCTACTCTCTTTTCAGATAATATTGTTAGATTAGCTTGTTTCTTGCAATTCGGCAATCTCTTGCTCCCAAGAGAGGGGAGTAGGTACTTTCTTACAGAAGACAAGAAAGACAAGACTAAACTAGCGGCACGCTATGATGGCCGGTTTGACGTTTGTCCGCTCATGAAGTTCCGTATTAATTGATAACGACTTTGAAGGAAATAATTGTATTACTTTATTGACGATAGTGATGTGCAGAGATTCATAAATTTTATCGAATGTAGTTTTAGGTTTAGGACTCAAAATTTATTTATTAAATTGATTTCTAAAATGTATACAAGTGTAGAAAAATCAGTTTGCACCATTTAAGGGGTGAATGTACTTGTGAATATGAACAATTTTCACTATGTGGACAAACCTCTGAAATCGCAAAAAAATATCAGCTGTTTCATACAAAAGGTAAAATTTTTATTTTTATATGATATATACCACAACTCGGCATTTGGTTTTCTAAATTGAAAATTTTTAAAAATGGAATCTAATACGATCGTCACATAGGATCGCTGGCTAGCACAACTACTACCTCCGGCAAACTCGCGTCAATGCTCAATGCAAAACAAAGCAGTTTCGAATTGACGTTGCTTCGAAAAGTATAAACTGTCAGTGCAATGCGATTGTGATATAGTTTTGACCTGGCTTTGGATTTCAAATATTGATACTGCATTACTGTTGACCCTTGCTCGTTAATTTGGACTCTGTTCAAGCCCTTTGTTGTGGATTTCGTCGATATGACCGAACGTACGCAGAGAACTGTTCTAAATAGTCAGACACGTGAGTTCGTAATACGCCTTCGTAACTATTTCGATCGTGAAGCTCAAAATGGAGGGCCAATTTTACCTATAACGTCAGTGGTTGAACGCGTAGCTGATGCGCTTAATATTGGACAACGAACTGTTAGACGGATAACTAAAAAAAAATATGGCGAGACTGGCACAGAAGAAAATAAACTTCACACACCAAAAAAGAGAAAACGAGCAAAACCAGTCGTAGGCATCGATAGCTTTGATGCCGATGCTATCCGAAGACATGTTTACGGCTACTATTTACAGAAGGAGTATCCAACAAGAAAAAAGTTGGTGCATTCACTGAAGGAAGCTGGATTATTCTTCGGTGGGGAAAGTTCTTTAACGAAGATTTTGAAGACCAATTTCGATACAAAAAATGTAACAAACGCAAAATATTGATGGAAAGATTTGATATAGCGATGGCAAGGTATACTTTTTTACGGCAAGTGAAAGAAATCAAAAATTGGCAAAATGTTGTGTTCTTGGATGAAACATGGCTTAATGCTAACCATACTGTAGGCCGTTCTTGGAACGATGACACAGCAGCATCTACTTCCAAAGTTCCTGTAGGAAAAGGATCGCGACTTATAATTTGTCACGCCGGAACCATCAACGGGTTTGTCGAAGGTTCTCTCATGGCTTTTGCGTCAAAAACCACTGGAGACTATCATGAAGACATGAATGGAGAAAAGTTTACTGAATGGTTTACCTCAATGTTGTGTAGCCTCCCTGAACCATCTATTATAATTATGGACAACGCCCCATACCACTCGATGCAAATTGACAAGCCACCTGCCCAATCCCAAAAGAAAGCTGATATCGTCGCATGGCTTCGTAAAAATGGCGTAGATGCAAACATGAATATGTTAAAAGCGGAATTAGTACGTCTTTTAAAAGAAAACAAACCAACCAAGATCCGATACGTCATTGACGAAATAGCATTAGAACATGGGCACAGAGTTATACGGTTACCGCCTTACCATTGTGAGTATAATGCGATTGAGTTGGTGTGGGCTCAAATTAAGGGATATGCTGCAAGACACAATACAGAACCCCCATTTACCACAAAAAAAATGCTAAAATTATTAGAAGAAGCTTGTGAACATGTGACTAAAGGAGACTGGGAAAAGGTTGTGAATAGAACTGTTAAATTAATAAGGGAAGATTATGAAAGAGATGTGAAAATAGATAATATTATAGAAAACGAACATATAATTATTAATGTAGGTGATGATAGCAGTGACGACAGTGAAAATAGTAGTATGGACGAATCTGATTAATTATGGCCTTTTGTGGCACCTTTTTTGGTATCTTTTGTATTCATATGTTTCTTGTGTGCATATAAAGTATGTATATTCATTTTCATTCAAATATTCAGTTCGTTCAAATAAATTAAATAAACATATACATTTTTGTTTTATTAAACCTATTTAATCAGGTACAAAAACAAAACTTAATTGTTTTTTGTTCGAGAGTAAATTGACATTCCACATCACTATTGTAATGTGTCAAACCGGCCATCATAGCGTGCCGCTAGTGTAATGGATCAAGGCATAGGATCGGGCAATCAATTAACCTCCCCGACCAACACTAGGTAGCTACGCCTGATATCATTAATCATTGGCCGCCATCCCGTTGAGTAATTAATAATGTCAGGCTTGCTGATAGCGAGAGCGTTGTCCAAGTCGGTACTCTTGTGTACTTCAAAAATATTTTCGTATACTAAGGAAAAAAATTAGTAGTTAACGAAAATATCTCGGGAGAAATATTATGGGAATCTTCTTTTCAGGGATCCGTACCCAAAGGGTGCCAACGGGACCCTACTACCACAGAGTAAGGATAGCTCTTCCTTATACTGTGCTACTACTAAGCCTCCGCTGTCCGTCCGTCCGTCCGTCCGTCTGTCAGTGGGCTGATCTCGTAAAACGTAATAGGTAGACAGTTGAAATCACAGAGTGTATTTCTATTGCCGCTAAAACAAAAACTAATAAAATAAAATGAATTTAAAAAATAACTCCCATACATGGAAAAGGAGTCGAAATAATATTTTATTTTTTTACCCTGGCATGTGGGGTGCTGTTGTCTAGAACTCATTAAGTATATTTTTTAGGGTTCCGTACCCAAAGGGTACCAACGGGACTCTATTACTAAGCCTACGCTGTCCGTCCGTCCGTCCGTCCGTCTGTCAGCGGGCTGTATCTCGTAAACCGTAATAGATAGACAGATGAAATTTTCACATATTATGTATTTCTATTGCCGCTCTATCAACAAATAATAAAAATTAAATTAAATTAAAATATTTCCATGGGTAGTGGGTACATGGAAATATTTTTATTTAATTTTTTTTAACGGAACCCTAAAAGAGCGAAGCCCGACTCGCACTTGGCCGATTTTTATTATTATTTTTTAGCTACAAAAATGAAGAAATGGGGGGCCGTCAAAGTTTTCGGTTTTAGACCACTTTTGTTACGGGTCTATCTCAAAAACTAAACTACTTAGGAATTTGAAATTTCTGTATATTATGTACTATATAGTGCATTTAAACAACAAATACTGAAAACACCGATTTATGATGCGGTAATTGTGGCCAAAACAAACGAGCATTTTTCCCCATATTATGCTAATTTAGTACTATCTAAGAACTAAGATATTTAAATATCTAGTTAGATAGAAAAGTGATTTGGTCATATGTACGGAGCTCTAAAAGAGCGAGGCCCGACTCGCACTTGGCCAATTTTTTAATTTTTATCACGGTTGTAAATTAAATTATTGAACTCTAGGATCTAGGAGGTTATTGTATATTTTTCGTAGGGATATTTTTTAAAACATTTGGAATTTATTTAAAAAGAAAGATAATAATAAAAGTAACCTATTTTTATTTTATCAGGTGCAAAAGTTTTCAAAACACGAAACGCGGTGAAGTTTGTCGGATTCCTGGATGCACAATAACGCCATCTGTGGGCACCCAACCCACACCTATACGCATGCCTCATGTTCAGCCTGAAACTTTCAGACTTTTTATTCAATACGTGTACACAGGAAAGGTAATTCTTAATAAAATACATATTACCTATTACAAACGTGAAAACATTAAATTATAATTAAAACACTACTTCAGATTCAGACAAATAATATTTTTATCAGTGCCATCTAGCGTCAAATAGTCGAACAATGTGCTAGAATTAGCAATGCCATCTTTCGGCAAATAGCTACAAAATGAAAACGGAGTTCATAGTGTTTAATTTTTCACAGTAAGATTTCAATTTCAACATTAATTTTCACACTTCTACTTTTTCACAGCTTCTACTCCATGACTCAGGAGTGTTCGAGATGATGACATTAGCTGCAGATTTAGGAGTAGAAGATCTACGCGCCGCTTGCGAAGACCATGTTACGTCTACATTAAGCGTGGAAAGCGCCTGCACATTGCTCGCTGCGGCAATGGAAATTCAAGATAGACCAGGTAGGTATTTTCATAAATTAATCTTACCTACAATTTATTGCTACCTGTCATCGGCGATGGTGGTGTAATGGTCAGCATAGTTGCCTTCCAAGCAGTTGATCCGGGTTCGATTCCCGGCCATCGCACACTTTTTGTCCTTGAATGTATTGTTATTTTTTTGTTACATTCATAATTTTTTTATTTTTGAGATAAATAATAATTGACCGAGCGAAGCGAGGTCTCTGAGTTTAATAGAGCGATTTGCACTTGTCCGTCCGTCCGTCTGTCAGAGCCTTATAACTTTTGAATTACTGAACGTAATTACTTCAAATTTAGATATAATATGTAAACCGATGGCCTCCAGCCGAAAATGGCTTAAAAAGTTATAAAAATCTTTATTTCAGGGGGGCTCTCATAGAAGCGAATGCGAAGAATTTTTTTTTTATTTGCGATTCATAGGTTTTCTGTGTATCATTTTAAAGACAATTTGGAACAGAGTACAACCGTATTTTTTTTTTTCCTAAAATTGACGAAATGGGGGGCTTCCAAAGTGGCGATTTAATACGCTCGCTTGAAGACGCTCTCTGGGAAAATTTTCTATATATTTTCAAGTTGTACTTATTTTCTTACTTCACTTGTATCCTGTACTTGAACAACAAATACTAAAATTATATGAATATTATAAAGAAACGAGATTATTTAATTTTTAATGAGCATCAGTAAATTTCACATAGCTTCACAATAATGCTAATAGATTGCGCAGTCATTAACTATTCCATTGAACTAGGAGTTACGACTACGATTTATCCCAAAAACAGTTTTGCGTCGACCATTATTATTTAGGTACATAATATAATAACATATTATTCAATTAAAATTATTCTTTAGTTAAATATCATTTTGTATATTTTCTATTCGCGTCGATAGATGACGATTTGTACAGATGTCCCTAACCCGTTTTCACTCGTTAGTACCAAAGATTTACAAGATGGAGCCTAAAGGCTGTGAATGCGTCGAAAATTTGTGCTGCCACATGTGGTTCACGCCCTTTTCCCGTGCTCAGTTTGAATTAGGTCATCACCAGATATGGAGCTCGCGAGCCAATATTTTGTTTTTTTAAATGGCGGTTTTTGGTAAATAAAATGTGAAACAAACTTAACAGGACGATCTAAAATAACCAATAACATCACCTACCATCAGTAAATAACATTCAAGCACATCAGTTCCTGCAAAATAAGAAATTGAAATTTGTAGAAAATAATTAAATTAGAGTTCGCCATTTAATGTGTGTTGCCAGTTTACGAACCCAAAATTTCCCTAATAAATAATGAAACCTTAGAATGTAGATACCGATAATATTCGAAAAGCGATTGCAGATAATGTCATTTTTTAATTTTCTTTCCAAGACAGTCCTTGTTCTACGATCTCACCTGATGGTAAGTGACGATGCAGTTTAGATGGTAACGGGCTAACTTGGAAGGGGATGAGCTAGGATTTATTAAATTTTTACACGCTATCGAGCCGGAACGCTAAATAGCTTAGCGATACGTCTTTGATGGTAGAATGGTAACTAGCCACGGCCGAAGCCTCCCACCAGACCAGATCTGAGATATTTCAGAAATTATAAATTTCGAAATTGTCTCCATCGATAATCGAACTCAAGAATTCCCCTCTCATTTTTTTTTAACTTTTTCGTTTCTGATTTTCTTTTACTTATATTCATCTTAATTTTTTTTTTAATTTTTTTAAACGAATATTTTACCGGGAGAGAGTTTTTATGACTTTAGCGATTTAGCGATTCACCGATCGAGTTGGAAATAGGGTTTAGGGTTACCTTGGATCAAAAATAGGAAATGGTTGCCAAAATTTTTAAAAGTCAGCGCCATATTGAAATTCTTTGTTATTGCACCGATGTCGTTCAAAATAGATATTTAGGGTTCCCTGGGGTCAAAAAAGACGAATTGGTGGCCAAAATTTTAAAAAGTCAGCGCCATATTGAAATTCTTTGTTATTGCACCGATGTCGTTCAAAATAGATATTTAGGGTTCCCTGGGGTCAAAAAAGACGAATTGGTGGCCAAAATTTTAAAAAGTCAGCGCCATATTGAAATTCTTTGTTATTGCACCGATGTCGTTCAAAATCGATATTTAGGGTTCACTGGGGTCAAGAGAGACGAATTCGTTGCCAAAATTTTAAAAAGTCAGCGCCATATTGAAATTCTTTGTTATTGCACCGATGTAGTTCAAAATCGATATTTAGGGTCCCCTAGCGTCAAAAGAGAGGGAATAGTTGCCAAAATGTTGAAAAGTCAGCGCCATGTTGAAATTTTTTGTTATTGACGCTTGGGGACCCTAAATATAGATTATCAGTATTGCGCTGACTTTTTAAAATTTTGGCAACCAATTCGTCTTTTTTGACCCCAGGGAACCCTAAATATCGATTTTGAACGACATCGGTGCAATAACAAAGAATTTCAATATGGCGCTGACTTTTTAAAATTTTGGCGACCAATTCGTCTTTCTTGACCCCAGGGAACCCTAAATATCGATTTTGAACGACATCGGTGCAATAACAAAGAATTTCAATATGGCGCTGACTTTTTAAAATTTTGGCCACCAATTCGTCTTTTTTGACCCCAGGGAACCCTAAATATCTATTTTGAACGACATCGGTGCAATAACAAAGAATTTCAATATGGCGCTGACTTTTTAAAATTTTGGCCACCAATTCGTCTTTTTTGACCCCAGGGAACCCTAAATATCGATTTTGAACGACATCGGTGCAATAACAAAGAATTTCAATATGGCGCTGACTTTTTAAAATTTTGGCCACCAATTCGTCTTTTTTGACCCCAGGGAACCCTAAATATCTATTTTGAACGACATCGGTGCAATAACAAAGAATTTCAATATGGCGCTGACTTTTTAAAATTTTGGCCACCAATTCGTCTTTTTTGACCCCAGGGAACCCTAAATATCGATTTTGAACGACATCGGTGCAATAACAAAGAATTTCAATATGGCGCTGACTTTTTAAAATTTTGGCCACCAATTCGTCTTTTTTGACCCCAGGGAACCCTAAATATCTATTTTGAACGACATCGGTGCAATAACAAAGAATTTCAATATGGCGCTGACTTTTTAAAATTTTGGCGACCAATTCGTCTTTCTTGACCCCAGGGAACCCTAAATATCGATTTTGAACGACATCGGTGCAATAACAAAGAATTTCAATATGGCGCTGACTTTTTAAAATTTTGGCCACCAATTCGTCTTTTTTGACCCCAGGGAACCCTAAATATCTATTTTGAACGACATCGGTGCAATAACAAAGAATTTCAATATGGCGCTGACTTTTTAAAATTTTGGCCACCAATTCGTCTTTTTTGACCCCAGGGAACCCTAAATATCTATTTTGAACGACATCGGTGCAATAACAAAGAATTTCAATATGGCGCTGACTTTTTAAAATTTTGGCCACCAATTCGTCTTTTTTGACCCCAGGGAACCCTAAATATCTATTTTGAACGACATCGGTGCAATAACAAAGAATTTCAATATGGCGCTGACTTTTTAAAATTTTGGCCACCAATTCGTCTTTTTTGACCCCAGGGAACCCTAAATATCGATTTTGAACGACATCGGTGCAATAACAAAGAATTTCAATATGGCGCTGACTTTTAAAAAAATACTGGCAACCATTTCCTCTCATTTGACGCTAGGGGACCCTAAATATCGATTTTGAACGACATCGGTGCATTAACAAAGAATTTCAGTATAGTTACAAAATACTAAATACAATAACTCACTATAGTTAAAGGTATTAATAAAATTATTGTTTTATGATAAAAATTAAAAAAAAAGTAGATATTAATTTTATTTTTAAAGTTTAAAAATTTTAATGACATAATTCTCCCCATTTTATTGGAATCACCTGCGTACCTGGTATCATTACGCACGCTCAGTAATCCACGCCGCGCATGCGCGGCACTCACGTCACGCACACTAGCATATTCTCATTGGCCTGTTTTTTTTCGTTCTTTAGTAGCGCGATACTCCTTCTAGACATATATGTATTCATAGGTTAGTACCTACATAATAATTCAATGTTTTCACTGACGTTCCCTAACCTTTACGGGCTACCTATGATAAGTTATGTGATGATTACTGTCAACTTCTTTATCACGATCCTGTACGGGACACCTAAAAGGACATTGGGACGGATGTTAGGACTTAGGATTGTGTTTTGGAGCTACCTACGTAAAGAGACTCCTACATAGGGGATGATTTAGGTATGTTTGGTGAAAACGGGCATAATAATAATAATGTCAGTTTTGGTCGTCAATCGTTATGTATCGATTGAATGAATAATCATGGGATACCGTTACCGCGAGGTCTCAGTTCGGGGCGAACCACTAGTAATATTTGTGGTTCGAAAACATGGAACTAGGAATTACGACTATTCGAGAAGTTTTGACGGAATGTCTCCGTATTCTTTTAATAAATTCTTAATTAAAGATATACTAAAGACGTTAATAATGTGTTAATTATATTGAGTAATTTAATTTAATTATATTAAGTATAATATTAACTAGTGGTTCGCCCCGAACTGAGACCTCGCGGTATCCCATAATTCCCATAAGGTAGTTTTAACTATATTATATTGTAATTAAAACGCGCCGAATCTGATGACGTCAATCGTCATCTGCTTTCGTGGATGGGATGCGTATTTACAATATTAAAGACAGCGCCATCTAGTAACAGTATAGTGAAGTTTTGTTAAAAATATTTATGCCCATTAAAACTCAAATTATTTCGTTTCTTTATAATATTTATCTAATCTTAGTATTTGTTGTTCAAGTACAGAATATAACTCAAATTATGTGTAAGTTTCAAGTTTTAAAACAAAGTGGTTTTAGAGATCTAGCCTCGAATACAATCTCCACTTTGAAAGCCCCCCCATTTCGTAAGGGAGCCCCCCTGAAATAAAGATTTTTATAACTTTTTAAGCCATTTTCGGCTGGAGGCCATCGGTTTACATATCATATCTAAAATTGAAGTAATTACGTTCAGTAATTCAGAAGTTATAAGGCTCTGACAGACGGACGGACGGACGGACAAGTGCAAATCGCTCTAGTAAACTCAGAGACCTTCGCTTCGCTCGGTCGATTATACTATTTTGGCTAGGGGTTGATCTATTGAATTTTTATCTATATTCAGTGTTGCCGTTCGGACATCTAGTTTGTGGCTACATAAAATAAAAAAGTGGCCAGTTTTGTAAAAAAAAATCGCTTTCGAAATGTGGCTAAAAGTGGCTAAATAATATCATAGTATTTTTGGCCTACCTATCTCTTAAATAATGTAACTATTAAAAACAGGTTGCAGTAAAGTCATCTGTTCATTCTGAAATGTATTCGTTGATGGGCATTGAGTATTAAAAATTGAATGGGTGATGATGTAGATTGTAGACGGTATTTCGATTTGTTTTGTTGGTTTGACCGTTTTTGTAATTTTGGTTAAAATTTAACACTACACAATATGTTTAAAATATTTACAATAAACGGCTAAATAAACGGCTGGGTAGACTCCTAACAGTAATAATCTACAAAATTATCAAAAGTAGCTAGAAGTAGCTAGACTTGTTTTGGTGGCTAAAATAGATTATTTTTTGGCTAAAACCATTAAAAACCGCTAGATCTAGCGACAAAGTGACTCAAACGGCAACACCGTCTGTATTGCCTGTTGTGTTGGTACCGCCGCGCCGCCCGTACCGGCGCGGCGCGCGGCGTTTCTCTGTTTGAGTTTGAGTCTGTAGTCTGTACCTACTCTGTCTGTGTACAGTCTATGACTCACTCTTTTTGACAGAAAAAAGGACGCCGGTCTAGCGGCCTTTTGTTTTATTGAATTTATTAGTTTCATAAAAGTTATAAAACTCAAAAATGGCTTACAAAGGCCCACCGAAAGTGCAAAAGGTGATGGTGCAACCCATCAACCTTATCTTCAGATATCTGCAGAACAGGAGTCGTGTACAAATTTGGCTGTACGAAAATGTGAATTTGAGGATCGAGGGCCACATTGTAGGATTTGACGAATACATGAACATTGTGCTAGATGAGGCCGAGGAAGTGCATATGAAAACGAAAAACCGCAAGCAGATTGGGCGAATTATGATGAAAGGGGACAATATAACGCTCATCCAAAATGTCAACCCGAACGCGACGACAGTATGAAATTAGGTTATAAAGCGGAACATTCCTAGCTTTTAATTAAGTGTATTCATCGTGATTTGTGAGTGTTCACCACTGATCTACTTCTAATTTTCATTAAACTTAAGATCTAAAATTGACTTTTATTTTATAACCTCAAAATGAACTATACTAGCCAAACAAACTTTGTTAGTAGAATTCACAAAAATATTGAAAACCTTGAGCTTAAAAATAATAATAACAAAGTATTCTCTTGAAAAAGATTAAGTTTATTTTGATATTAAGCTAATTTTGTATTCTGCATTGTAAACCAAAAATGATATAGGTGGTAAAGGTAAACCTTATGAAAATCTAATTTGTTTTTAATCTCTAGCTTTTTAATACCATAGTGCAGCTCTTCAGCAAAAAGGTGAGATCAAGGCTGGAATCACATTCTGTGCGCCTCAATTCACATTTTTTCTATACAAAACTCGTTTTTCATACAGTTGTGTATGCATTAATTTGATTTTTCTATGGGCACATGACTGAAAAATAACAGTTTTGTATGGACAAAATGTGAATTGATGCATTCAGATTTGATTCCTTAATTTATAACAATTCAATTTAGTAGATAATATAAATGATGTTTTACAAATTAGCGTCTTATGTAAATGACCTATGCGAGCTCTACCATATTTCTAAAATATGTCCAAAAAATGTATGGTATATAAACCTACACATAATAGACAAATAAGGCATTTCTGTGATGAATTTCGTCGCAACCATTGAGCCATGCAAAGGTAACAGAATAGACAGTATATACACTTTCACATTTTGAAGAAGTATTAATATGGATAACAAATGTGTGTTGTTTATAATATCACAATAAACTTGCAGGAGGCAAAAGTGCATCATCATTCATGGAGCGCTGCATAGCCTTCATCGGAGACAACGCAGCCGACTGCATCAAAACCAATGCATTCCTTAACCTGCCCAAGGAGGCTCTCGTCAAGCTGATATCCTCAGATTTTGTTAGTATTAATTATTCCTGTGGGGTACAGTTCTTTGTGGAGGGTGATAAATGATAAATATATAGATGCAAATGGAATGTATATTCTGATAGAATGATGTAATGATATGATGATATGATCTGATGCTATTGATATTATATTGATATGAGTACGACCCGCGCGGACGACCGAATTGTACTGTCTTTGCCGCCCTCACTCGCGAGCATGAAGCCGTTGCGTAAACTGCTGAGTACGCCGTGTTCGGTGGCACGCAGTGACCCGAACAATTCCTTATTATATTTTTGACAGCCTTGCTGGTGTGATGAGTGATTAAGTGCCGATTTCACCAATGTCAAATGATGTTTACCTAAGGAATAAGTTGAGCCTTCGGACAGTTTTTATAGTGAAAATCTACCAAAAGATCTATAGATAACTTATTTTATGTTTGCAATATCGGCCCCAAGTGAGTGGTCCCTATCCTATCTGGCAATTTGGGAATTTATTATTTCTTAACTGGTTGTGGGCTAGTTCGGTGTAAGGCTTCTGTCATCGTTAATAGAGAAGAGGAACTTATTAAAAGTTTTAATATAATTTAAATTTAACTAAAATTCCCATTTCAAGTTAGCCCACTACTATCTTGATTCCAGATAAGGTTACATTAGTTGTGGGCTATTTTGTTATGGAATCGGAAGGTCTCAAATTCTAAGTTTAACTAGGCATGTTCTTTATTCAGAGTTAATAGTTATTTGTTCAACAAGATAGCAAATATTTTTTGTTGTGAGTGCCTAGTTTGAATCCCGAGTGAGCAAAGGATTCTAATTTAGGAAATAGAAAATTCAGGATTCAGGAAAATACAGGATTCTAAATAGAATATATTAATTTCTTATTTAGAATTCTGAGTGTAGTGAGGGATTCAAAGGCACAAAAAACAAAAAACTTTGCTATCTTGTGATAAAACTTTTCACCTCAATAGCGAAAAAATACAAGATGTAAGAAAAATAATTATTGAAACACTAAGGAACTTTTATATTCATGTATATTACATACTTAAATATGATAAAAACACAGTTTTAGAGCAGGTATATTCAGTTTTAGAGCCTTTAGCAAGTCTCCAATCGTTAAATAGTTCATATAGGTTTTCACTTTTCAAGTATTTTTCGCGTGACTTTTCCGGAAGAAAGTTTAATTCAGGGTTAGACACTGATTCCTCTAATTTTGTTTTGAAATTTTTATAACAATTATCTACAAAGAAATTAGTTACGTAATTAATAAGTTAATTATAGAGCACGTCATAGAAAATTTTTCTTTTGTTTTCCCGCCATGTTTTATTCCTTTATTTTCTGCATTCGGAATTGTTATTCATAAAATAAATAATCAGTAATCAATTAATTTTAATTTTCTTTTATGTTTCATTTTTACAGATTTATAAAATCAATCATTTAAATAATAAAATAGTTAAAAAATTTTGACCAAATAAAATGTTGGGGTATACAATATTATACTTATTACAAAATTTCCGAACTTTTCTTGAGACAATGAATTAAAGAAATGCCAATCCACAGCGTTCTAAATTCAAAACACTTTTTCTTACTGGGTGAGCAAAAACGACTGGGACAGCAAAGACACCCTTTTTGAGCTAGAGAGGTGAAAAAGTACTTTATATTTATTGACTATTACAGCTGAGTTTGGAGGAGGAGGAGGTGTGGCGGTGCGCGCTGGCGTGGGCCAAGCAGCGCGCGGGCGTGACGCAGCCCACCGCGCACTGGACGGAGGAGGAGCGGGCGCGCGTGTGTCACCACCTCGCCCCGCTGATGCAGCATGTGCGCCTGCTGCTCATCGGTGAGTACATGCAGTTAGCTAGTTTAGAGGAGGAGGAGGTGTGGCGGTGCGCGCTGGCGTGGGCCAAGCAGCGCGCGGGCGTGACGCAGCCCACCGCGCACTGGACGGAGGAGGAGCGGGCGCGCGTGTGTCACCACCTCGCCCCGCTGATGCAGCATGTGCGCCTGCTGCTCATCGGTGAGTACATGTAGTTAGCTAGTTTAGAGGAGGAGGAGGTGTGGCGGTGCGCGCTGGCGTGGGCCAAGCAGCGCGCGGGCGTGACGCAGCCCACCGCGCACTGGACGGAGGAGGAGCGGGCGCGCGTGTGTCACCACCTCGCCCCGCTGATGCAGCATGTGCGCCTGCTGCTCATCGGTGAGTACATGCAGTTAGCTAGTTTAGAGGAGGAGGAGGTGTGGCGGTGCGCGCTGGCGTGGGCCAAGCAGCGCGCGGGCGTGACGCAGCCCACCGCGCACTGGACGGAGGAGGAGCGGGCGCGCGTGTGTCACCACCTCGCCCCGCTGATGCAGCATGTGCGCCTGCTGCTCATCGGTGAGTACATGCAGTTAGCTAGTTTAGAGGAGGAGGAGGTGTGGCGGTGCGCGCTGGCGTTGGCCAAGCAGCGCGCGGGCGTGACGCAGCCCACCGCGCACTGGACGGAGGAGGAGCGGGCGCGCGTGTGTCACCACCTCGCCCCGCTGATGCAGCATGTGCGCCTGCTGCTCATCGGTGAGTACATGTAGTTAGCTAGTTTAGAGGAGGAGGAGGTGTGGCGGTGCGCGCTGGCGTGGGCCAAGCAGCGCGCGGGCGTGACGCAGCCCACCGCGCACTGGACGGAGGAGGAGCGGGCGCGCGTGTGTCACCACCTCGCCCCGCTGATGCAGCATGTGCGCCTGCTGCTCATCGGTGAGTACATGCAGTTAGCTAGTTTAGAGGAGGAGGAGGTGTGGCGGTGCGCGCTGGCGTGGGCCAAGCAGCGCGCGGGCGTGACGCAGCCCACCGCGCACTGGACGGAGGAGGAGCGGGCGCGCGTGTGTCACCACCTCGCCCCGCTGATGCAGCATGTGCGCCTGCTGCTCATCGGTGAGTACATGCAGTTAGCTAGTTTAGAGGAGGAGGAGGTGTGGCGGTGCGCGCTGGCGTGGGCCAAGCAGCGCGCGGGCGTGACGCAGCCCACCGCGCACTGGACGGAGGAGGAGCGGGCGCGCGTGTGTCACCACCTCGCCCCGCTGATGCAGCATGTGCGCCTGCTGCTCATCGGTGAGTACATGCAGTTAGCTAGTTTAGAGGAGGAGGAGGTGTGGCGGTGCGCGCTGGCGTGGGCCAAGCAGCGCGCGGGCGTGACGCAGCCCACCGCGCACTGGACGGAGGAGGAGCGGGCGCGCGTGTGTCACCACCTCGCCCCGCTGATGCAGCATGTGCGCCTGCTGCTCATCGGTGAGTACATGCAGTTAGCTAGTTTAGAGGAGGAGGAGGTGTGGCGGTGCGCGCTGGCGTGGGCCAAGCAGCGCGCGGGCGTGACGCAGCCCACCGCGCACTGGACGGAGGAGGAGCGGGCGCGCGTGTGTCACCACCTCGCCCCGCTGATGCAGCATGTGCGCCTGCTGCTCATCGGTGAGTACATGTAGTTAGCTAGTTTAGAGGAGGAGGAGGTGTGGCGGTGCGCGCTGGCGTGGGCCAAGCAGCGCGCGGGCGTGACGCAGCCCACCGCGCACTGGACGGAGGAGGAGCGGGCGCGCGTGTGTCACCACCTCGCCCCGCTGATGCAGCATGTGCGCCTGCTGCTCATCGGTGAGTACATGCAGTTAGCTAGTTTAGAGGAGGAGGAGGTGTGGCGGTGCGCGCTGGCGTGGGCCAAGCAGCGCGCGGGCGTGACGCAGCCCACCGCGCACTGGACGGAGGAGGAGCGGGCGCGCGTGTGTCACCACCTCGCCCCGCTGATGCAGCATGTGCGCCTGCTGCTCATCGGTGAGTACATGTAGTTAGCTAGTTTAGAGGAGGAGAAGGTGTGGCGGTGCGCGCTGGCGTGGGCCAAGCAGCGCGCGGGCGTGACGCAGCCCACCGCGCACTGGACGGAGGAGGAGCGGGCGCGCGTGTGTCACCACCTCGCCCCGCTGATGCAGCATGTGCGCCTGCTGCTCATCGGTGAGTACATGCAGTTAGCTAGTTTAGAGGAGGAGGAGGTGTGGCGGTGCGCGCTGGCGTGGGCCAAGCAGCGCGCGGGCGTGACGCAGCCCACCGCGCACTGGACGGAGGAGGAGCGGGCGCGCGTGTGTCACCACCTCGCCCCGCTGATGCAGCATGTGCGCCTGCTGCTCATCGGTGAGTACATGCAGTTAGCTAGTTTAGACGAGGAGGAGGTGTGGCGGTGCGCGCTGGCGTGGATCGCGCAATGGACGTCCTCCGTTCACATCACCCGAGAATCAACAATCAGTCCCTGGACATTAGGGACTGATTGTTGATTCCCGATTGCCAAAGTCCGCCTTTTTCCAAGTCGTCCATCTTGCTACTATGTATAACAAAAGCTGAAGATCCATTAAAGTCCAATATTTTCCATTACAGACAGTGCCGTGTTCGCGGAGGAGGTGGAGCCGACGGGCGCGGTGCCCATGGAGCTGTCGCTGGAGCGCTACCGACGCGCCGCGCTGCACGCCGCGCCGCGCCCCGACCCCGACAAGCGGACACAGCCGCGGTACTGCGCTCCCCTCCCTCCCCACAACACAGGCGCGGTGCCCATGGAGCTGTCGCTGGAGCGCTACCGACGCGCCGCGCTGCACGCCGCGCCGCGCCCCGACCCCGACAAGCGGACACAGCCGCGGTACTGCGCTCCCCTCCCCCTCCCCACAACACAGGCGCGGTGCCCATGGAGCTGTCGCTGGAGCGCTACCGACGCGCCGCGCTGCACGCCGCGCCGCGCCCCGACCCCGACAAGCGGACACAGCCGCGGTACTGCGCTCCCCTCCCTCCCCACAACACAGGCGCGGTGCCCATGGAGCTGTCGCTGGAGCGCTACCGACGCGCCGCGCTGCACGCCGCGCCGCGCCCCGACCCCGACAAGCGGACACAGCCGCGGTACTGCGCTCCCCTCCCCCTCCCCACAACACAGGCGCGGTGCCCATGGAGCTGTCGCTGGAGCGCTACCGACGCGCCGCGCTGCACGCCGCGCCGCGCCCCGACCCCGACAAGCGGACACAGCCGCGGTACTGCGCTCCTCTCCCCCCTCCCCACAACACAGGCGCGGATGATCTCGACACAGCTCAAGTCTGTGGCTATTTCACGAGTCAATAACTTCCCAGTAACAGTTACAAGTTAGGATTGGGAAATTAGCGGTGGTACACCTCGGACTCAAAGAGCTCATATATCGGTCCCATGAATAGTCTCCCTCCCGGTCGTGACGGATTACTGTCCCGTCAGACCATGAGCGTGATAGGAATACAGAGTGCACTTGTGTTTGTACATTATAAGTTTGCATTAGTATTCCCACATGCTTGATTAAACTCTCAGTCAAGAATGGCCAGGAAAATGTTAACTCAGAGAAATTTCAATTATTTTAACTTCTTTTACAGTCATAGAATAGAATAGAAATGTTTTTTATTCAAATAAACTTTTTTACAAGTGCTTTTGAATCGTCGATGAGTCTGCCACTGGTTCGGAATGCCGTTCCTACCGAGAAGAACCAGCAAGAAACTCGGCAGTTGCTCTTTTCAAAATAAGTTTACAATTCAATAGAATAGTTATACAGTTCAATTACCACCTGCTGTCTCATGAATCGCTGGAACAAATTATGTCCACGCTTTTTTATCACCTAAATAGTCTTCAATTGCATAATATGCTTTTTTCATGAGATTAGTTTTAACTGATTTCTTAAACTTGTGTAAAGGCAAGTCTAAGATCGACTGTGGAATTTTATTATACAACGTCACGCCCATTCCCACAAATGTCTTTCGGACCCTCTTGAGGCGCAATCGAGGAATCACGAGTCTGTTTGGATTTCTAACTTGCCTATCGTGTAAATCACCCTATTTTTTGTAATTCATAGCTTTATTGATACCTGTTCAATGGCGTCGTTGTCCGCAGGCTGGCCGCGAACATGTTCATCGGCTCCGTGATCCTGCAGCAGGACAAGAGCGCGTTCCAGGCGCTCATCAACAGCTGGTATCGTGTTATTACAATGTTTGCCACATGCACATAGCAACAGACTTGCTTTGCTATTGAACATTGATAACTGCTTTTAAGCGATAATAAGACCGCCTTTTGTACTTTCATATTTTTTAAGTCTCTGATATTTATTTGTTCAAAATTCAAAATTCAAAATTATTTATTTCATGTAGGCCAACCTGTGGCTCTTATGACACGTCAAGATTCTACCACCGGTTCGGAAAGCGGATTCTGCTGAGAAGAGCCGGCAAGAAACTCAGCAGTTGCTCTTTTCAAAATAATCATTTTACAATATTAATAAGTAGCTATTACATTGTAATAAGTTTTTATACTATCTTGTGGGCAGCTGGATGCCAAGCTGATTTAACCCGTGCATCTTTGTTAGAATAGAATATGACATTTCCACAAAACGTACTACAATTCAATTCATGTCAAAGACGGGCAGACAGAAAGTAGCCCCATTCCCGCCGGCGGCACCCGTTCACGAGCATGACGCATGATCCAGCCATTGCTTCGCTCGACCATATTTGAGGGAACGTAACAACCCGCACCACACGACACCACCACAGAAATGTTTAAAGAGAGCGTGACATACTTAGTCTACCCGTATCAAAGCATCGAATTGAATAATATTATTCAAACACTAATTTTAAGATCCCATGCAACTTTGTCATTAAGAAAGTAACTTTGTAATAAGCGCGACTCAGTAAGTGAGTTTTTACGCATTGTTTAAATTTGTGCAGTGGCAAATCTAGCAATTCCTTCGGAATCATATTATATAAGCGTACGCTCAACCCCACAAAGGATTTTTGCACTTTGCGCAGGCGACATGATGAAATTTCTAGTTTATGACGATTTCTAATGAGTCGATTGTGTGTATTGCCTCTTTGTTTATGCAGATGAATATTTTGTCTCACAAAGACTATATTATTATTATAAATGTACTGTGAAGCTACCGTAAGAATACCAATCTCTTTAAACTTTTCACGAAGAGATACACGCGAACCGAGTTTATAGATAAATCGAATGGCTCTTTTCTGTAATATAAAAATAGTTTCAATATGAGCTGCTCCGCCCCACAATAAGATTCCATAGGACATTACACTATGGAAGTAGGCAAAGTAGACCAGCCTAGCCGTGTCTACATCGGTAAACTGTCTGATTTTTCTGACAGCATAGGCAGCTGAGCTGAGTTTACCCGCTAATGTCTCTATGTGAGCGTCCCACTGAAGCTTACTATCCAAGGTCACCCCCAGAAAAACTGTGGAGTTCTCAATTATAAGGTTTTCCCCGTTTATTTTTATTGTTTTGTCAATTTTCTTAACATTTGGTACAATAAATTCTAAACACTTAGTTTTTTTAGCGTTCAAGAGCAAATTATTAACAGTAAACCAACGCGATATCTGAGATATAAGGTATTGTTCACATCGTCAAAATTTACTTTGTTTCTGTCAGTTTTGAATATTAGAGATGTATCATCTGCAAACAACACAATATTGCAAGCATCGCGGACATGATATGGTAAGTCATTAATATACACCAAAAATAGAAAAGGACCCAGCTGTCAGTTTTGAATATTAGAGATGTATCATCTGCAAACAACACAATATTGCAAGCATCGCGGACATGATATGGTAAGTCATTAATATACACCAAAAATAGAAAAGGACCCAGGATAGAGCCCTGTGGGACACCCAACATAGTAGATGAACCCCGCGACTTCACGTCACCTACGCATACACTTTGAATGTTGAATGTTGAAATGTTGTTGAATGTTGTACAATAATAGTTATTTTTTATACAAGAGTGCAAAGTGACTTTTTACAACCGCTTTTAATTTTGATGACCGAGCATGCGAAGGATTGTAAAATTAGATTAGGCAGCAAAGGCGCCCTTTTTGAGCTAGATAGGTGAAAATACTCTTTCTGAAACGGGGAGATGAAAAGTAATTTTTCATTTCTTTTGAGATCTAAATTCTTTGAAATCTTTTTCATTTCTTTGATTAATAAAGTTCTTGACATAGACATAATAGTCTTCCTAAATTTAAAAAATTGATGCGGAAGTTTTACCTTAGTTTTTTTATTTTATTTTTTTGTCGTAGTCTAGATATTTTTGTTTCGTTTTTTAGTTCCTGTCTGCATTTTTTACATTATTTCATTCTTAATTTAAGTTTTTGGTGTCATTTTTAATTTAGTTTTAATTTATGTCTCTTTTTGCTGTTCGTGGCACTAGATCCAATTAGTTGATCCGCACAGCTTGCTGGATCTTATAACACCTATTTCTGTTGTTCCTTTTCTTTTTCGTTCTTCTCCAACTAACTAGTTTCTTTTTTATTTCGCAAGCTGTGGCAGTCTCTAAGTGGGTCTACAGTACTGTAAAATATGTTATTTCTTTCTGTTTAGTTTTTAATGATTTATTGTATACCCGTTGACTGTCTATTAAATAAATAAAAAAAAACCCTCGTGAAGTATACATGGGTAAGCAGGTGTGTTAATATGATGTGAGAGAAAGTTTTGATGCATGATAACTTTCTTTATTGAGGATTTTTACAATGTATGTGGACTGTGCGACGTATACGCACAGTCGCCCGGTAGAGTGAGTACATGGCCCAAGCGCGCGATGTTCCGGTTCTTGGGAACCGGTTAGAGGCCCAGAGGCGAAGTCTCCAACATATAATCACGTGTAGGTAACGTGCGTATGCGCAGTCACCGACATAGCTCAGCGTGTCGCGAAACTGAAGTGCAAACGGGCGGGGCACATAGTTCGAAGAGCTGATGGTCGTTGGGGTCCCAAGGTGTTGGAGTGGCGACCCCGCACCGGGAAACGCAATGTTGGCAGACCCCCAACCAGGTGGACCGACGACATCAAACGAGTCGCAACTAGCCGTTGGATTCAAGCGGCGCAAGACCGTAGCCTGTGGAAGTCCATGCAGGAGACCTTTGTCCAGCAGTGGACGTCTATAGGTTGATAAGGAAGAAGAACGTGCGTATGTACGGCGCAGGTGCGGCACCCCGAAGCAGAGCTGGCGGCTGGTGTTCCGCGCGTCGACGCACGGCTACTCGGCGGCGGCGTTCCACGCGCGCTGCGACGGCGTGGCGCCCGTGCTGGTGCTGGTGCAGCCGGCGCGCGGCGCCGCGCTGGGCGGCTACAGCGCGGCGGCGTGGGCGGCGGGCGGCGCGGGCGGCTACGTGCCCGCCGAGCGCGCCTTCCTGTTCGCGCTGGGCGACGCGCCGCAGCGCCTGCCGCTCGTCAAGAAGGCCTTCGCGCTGTGCTACCACCCCGAGTGAGTGACGCGCGACGCCGCTGACTGCTGTGAGAAGGGAGAGTGGACGTGTTAGGAACCGAAGTGAAACTGTTTCCGGTACATTCTTTGGGGGCACAAGAGTTCCATGCTGCCATTTTTAAGGTTCCGTACACAAAAGGTGCCAACGGGACCCTATTACTAAGCCTCCGCTGTCCGTCTGTCCGTACATCCGTCCGTCTGTCAACGGGCTGTATCTCGTAAACCGTAATAGGTAGACAGGTAATAGCCGCTATAACAACAAATAATAAAAAATAAAGGGGGCTCCCATACATGAAAGAGGAATTGAAAAAAAATTTTATTTTTTTACCCTGGCATGTGGGGTGTCATTGTCTAGAACTCATTAGAGAAGAGAACCTCTCAGAGAAGGGTTAAAGACCATAGTCCACCACGTTGGCCCAATGCGAATTGGCGGACGTTACACACCTACGAGAACATTATGAAAAACTCTCAGGTGTACAGGTTTCCTCACGATGTTTTCCTTCACCGTTGAAGCAAGTGATATTTAACTGCTTAAACGCACTTGACTCCGAAAAGTCAGAGGTTCGTACCCGGGATCGAACCTGCGACCCCCCGAATAGGAGACCACAGTCCTAACCATTATGCATTTTTCATTTGCGCGTTTATTTTATTTTTTCGTTCGTTTTGTGTTTGTTATGCATTGTAGTGTATTAATACTAACGATTTGACGTGATTTTGGACAAGACACAACATTTCTTTCTGAACTTAAAGTAATTACAAGCAAATTGGTTCCAAAGCAAAGTTCCTTACATATCGCTCGATAAGATGACATCAAACGAAAGTGATGAAAGTAATGGATCTATCTTAATCTTTTTCCAAAAAATAGAACTGCATGACAACCACCATCACTTAGTCGTTTTCCTACTTCCATGCGAATACCATTGGCCCCATTGCATGACAGTACCTACTAGTCGAATTACCATGGAACTAGGAATTGCGACGAATTACACATTTTAGGTAAGGTTGGTAGGAAGCGTGTTCTCATATGTATATTCAGTCAATAATATTCTGTGCATAGATTATTTAAAGCACAGATTAATGATTGATTCAAAGCTATAGTGGTAATTTGCCTTAAATATATTAAATGGAAACATAACCTCATTTTTAACAATTTACTATTGAATATCTTTTTTCTCCCAACTTTATTTGATTGACTTTGATTAAATTTTTTGTTAGTCTGGTTTACTAGAACAAGTATCAGAAGTTTGATTCGTGAACGTGGGCCGCAAGTCTGGGTCAGAAACACTATGGGGGTCCGCCAAACTCCTTTAACTAGACATGAAGCAGTTTGGTGCAAGTCGGCCATAAATAGAAAAGTGATTCGGTCATATGTACGGAACCCTAAAAGAACCCTAAAGGCCCGACTCGCACTTGGCCGATTTTTGTTTTGTAAGGAAAGCTTGCTCACACCTACTCCGTAGCCTGGTAAACGATTCGCTTGTTCCCAGCTGCGGGCCGATATTCGGCGCGGGCGCGGACCTGCTGATCGCCAACAACTGCAACGCCAACAGCGACAGCTACAGCAACCTGCACTCGTACGGCGACGCGGCCGCGCCCGCCGCGCCCGCCTCGCTCGCGCCCGACTACAACTTCACCGTGCGCGACTACGAGGTGTTCACGCTCAACCACAACTGATCGCCAACAACTGCAACGCCAACAGCGACAGCTACAGCAACCTGCACTCGTACGGCGACGCGGCCGCGCCCGCCGCGCCCGCCTCGCTCGCGCCCGACTACAACTTCACCGTGCGCGACTACGAGGTGTTCACGCTCAACCACAACTGATCGCCAACAACTGCAACGCCAACAGCGACAGCTACAGCAACCTGCACTCGTACGGCGACGCGGCCGCGCCCGCCTCGCTCGCGCCCGACTACAACTTCACCGTGCGCGACTACGAGGTGTTCACGCTCAACCACAACTGATCGCCAACAACTGCAACGCCAACAGCGACAGCTACAGCAACCTGCACTCGTACGGCGACGCGGCCGCGCCCGCCGCGCCCGCCTCGCTCGCGCCCGACTACAACTTCACCGTGCGCGACTACGAGGTGTTCACGCTCAACCACAACTGATCGCCAACAACTGCAACGCCAACAGCGACAGCTACAGCAACCTGCACTCGTACGGCGACGCGGCCGCGCCCGCCGCGCCCGCCTCGCTCGCGCCCGACTACAACTTCACCGTGCGCGACTACGAGGTGTTCACGCTCAACCACAACTGATCGCCAACAACTGCAACGCCAACAGCGACAGCTACAGCAACCTGCACTCGTACGGCGACGCGGCCGCGCCCGCCGCGCCCGCGTCGCTCGCGCCCGACTACAACTTCACCGTGCGCGACTACGAGGTGTTCACGCTCAACCACAACTGATCGCCAACAACTGCAACGCCAACAGCGACAGCTACAGCAACCTGCACTCGTACGGCGACGCGGCCGCGCCCGCCGCGCCCGCCTCGCTCGCGCCCGACTACAACTTCACCGTGCGCGACTACGAGGTGTTCACGCTCAACCACAACTGATCGCCAACAACTGCAACGCCAACAGCGACAGCTACAGCAACCTGCACTCGTACGGCGACGCGGCCGCGCCCGCCGCGCCCGCCTCGCTCGCGCCCGACTACAACTTCACCGTGCGCGACTACGAGGTGTTCACGCTCAACCACAACTGATCGCCAACAACTGCAACGCCAACAGCGACAGCTACAGCAACCTGCACTCGTACGGCGACGCGGCCGCGCCCGCCGCGCCCGCCTCGCTCGCGCCCGACTACAACTTCACCGTGCGCGACTACGAGGTGTTCACGCTCAACCACAACTGATCGCCAACAACTGCAACGCCAACAGCGACAGCTACAGCAACCTGCACTCGTACGGCGACGCGGCCGCGCCCGCCGCGCCCGCCTCGCTCGCGCCCGACTACAACTTCACCGTGCGCGACTACGAGGTGTTCACGCTCAACCACAACTGATCGCCAACAACTGCAACGCCAACAGCGACAGCTACAGCAACCTGCACTCGTACGGCGACGCGGCCGCGCCCGCCGCGCCCGCCTCGCTCGCGCCCGACTACAACTTCACCGTGCGCGACTACGAGGTGTTCACGCTCAACCACAACTGATCGCCAACAACTGCAACGCCAACAGCGACAGCTACAGCAACCTGCACTCGTACGGCGACGCGGCCGCGCCCGCCGCGCCCGCCTCGCTCGCGCCCGACTACAACTTCACCGTGCGCGACTACGAGGTGTTCACGCTCAACCACAACTGATCGCCAACAACTGCAACGCCAACAGCGACAGCTACAGCAACCTGCACTCGTACGGCGACGCGGCCGCGCCCGCCGCGCCCGCCTCGCTCGCGCCCGACTACAACTTCACCGTGCGCGACTACGAGGTGTTCACGCTCAACCACAACTGATCGCCAACAACTGCAACGCCAACAGCGACAGCTACAGCAACCTGCACTCGTACGGCGACGCGGCCGCGCCCGCCGCGCCCGCCTCGCTCGCGCCCGACTACAACTTCACCGTGCGCGACTACGAGGTGTTCACGCTCAACCACAACTGATCGCCAACAACTGCAACGCCAACAGCGACAGCTACAGCAACCTGCACTCGTACGGCGACGCGGCCGCGCCCGCCGCGCCCGCCTCGCTCGCGCCCGACTACAACTTCACCGTGCGCGACTACGAGGTGTTCACGCTCAACCACAACTGATCGCCAACAACTGCAACGCCAACAGCGACAGCTACAGCAACCTGCACTCGTACGGCGACGCGGCCGCGCCCGCCGCGCCCGCCTCGCTCGCGCCCGACTACAACTTCACCGTGCGCGACTACGAGGTGTTCACGCTCAACCACAACTGATCGCCAACAACTGCAACGCCAACAGCGACAGCTACAGCAACCTGCACTCGTACGGCGACGCGGCCGCGCCCGCCGCGCCCGCCTCGCTCGCGCCCGACTACAACTTCACCGTGCGCGACTACGAGGTGTTCACGCTCAACCACAACTGATCGCCAACAACTGCAACGCCAACAGCGACAGCTACAGCAACCTGCACTCGTACGGCGACGCGGCCGCGCCCGCCGCGCCCGCCTCGCTCGCGCCCGACTACAACTTCACCGTGCGCGACTACGAGGTGTTCACGCTCAACCACAACTGATCGCCAACAACTGCAACGCCAACAGCGACAGCTACAGCAACCTGCACTCGTACGGCGACGCGGCCGCGCCCGCCGCGCCCGCCTCGCTCGCGCCCGACTACAACTTCACCGTGCGCGACTACGAGGTGTTCACGCTCAACCACAACTGATCGCCAACAACTGCAACGCCAACAGCGACAGCTACAGCAACCTGCACTCGTACGGCGACGCGGCCGCGCCCGCCGCGCCCGCCTCGCTCGCGCCCGACTACAACTTCACCGTGCGCGACTACGAGGTGTTCACGCTCAACCACAACTGATCGCCAACAACTGCAACGCCAACAGCGACAGCTACAGCAACCTGCACTCGTACGGCGACGCGGCCGCGCCCGCCGCGCCCGCCTCGCTCGCGCCCGACTACAACTTCACCGTGCGCGACTACGAGGTGTTCACGCTCAACCACAACTGATCGCCAACAACTGCAACGCCAACAGCGACAGCTACAGCAACCTGCACTCGTACGGCGACGCGGCCGCGCCCGCCGCGCCCGCCTCGCTCGCGCCCGACTACAACTTCACCGTGCGCGACTACGAGGTGTTCACGCTCAACCACAACTGATCGCCAACAACTGCAACGCCAACAGCGACAGCTACAGCAACCTGCACTCGTACGGCGACGCGGCCGCGCCCGCCTCGCTCGCGCCCGACTACAACTTCACCGTGCGCGACTACGAGGTGTTCACGCTCAACCACAACTGATCGCCAACAACTGCAACGCCAACAGCGACAGCTACAGCAACCTGCACTCGTACGGCGACGCGGCCGCGCCCGCCGCGCCCGCCTCGCTCGCGCCCGACTACAACTTCACCGTGCGCGACTACGAGGTGTTCACGCTCAACCACAACTGATCGCCAACAACTGCAACGCCAACAGCGACAGCTACAGCAACCTGCACTCGTACGGCGACGCGGCCGCGCCCGCCGCGCCCGCCTCGCTCGCGCCCGACTACAACTTCACCGTGCGCGACTACGAGGTGTTCACGCTCAACCACAACTGATCGCCAACAACTGCAACGCCAACAGCGACAGCTACAGCAACCTGCACTCGTACGGCGACGCGGCCGCGCCCGCCGCGCCCGCCTCGCTCGCGCCCGACTACAACTTCACCGTGCGCGACTACGAGGTGTTCACGCTCAACCACAACTGATCGCCAACAACTGCAACGCCAACAGCGACAGCTACAGCAACCTGCACTCGTACGGCGACGCGGCCGCGCCCGCCGCGCCCGCCTCGCTCGCGCCCGACTACAACTTCACCGTGCGCGACTACGAGGTGTTCACGCTCAACCACAACTGATCGCCAACAACTGCAACGCCAACAGCGACAGCTACAGCAACCTGCACTCGTACGGCGACGCGGCCGCGCCCGCCGCGCCCGCCTCGCTCGCGCCCGACTACAACTTCACCGTGCGCGACTACGAGGTGTTCACGCTCAACCACAACTGATCGCCAACAACTGCAACGCCAACAGCGACAGCTACAGCAACCTGCACTCGTACGGCGACGCGGCCGCGCCCGCCGCGCCCGCCTCGCTCGCGCCCGACTACAACTTCACCGTGCGCGACTACGAGGTGTTCACGCTCAACCACAACTGATCGCCAACAACTGCAACGCCAACAGCGACAGCTACAGCAACCTGCACTCGTACGGCGACGCGGCCGCGCCCGCCTCGCCCGCCTCGCTCGCGCCCGACTACAACTTCACCGTGCGCGACTACGAGGTGTTCACGCTCAACCACAACTGATCGCCAACAACTGCAACGCCAACAGCGACAGCTACAGCAACCTGCACTCGTACGGCGACGCGGCCGCGCCCGCCGCGCCCTCCTCGCTCGCGCCCGACTACAACTTCACCGTGCGCGACTACGAGGTGTTCACGCTCAACCACAACTGATCGCCAACAACTGCAACGCCAACAGCGACAGCTACAGCAACCTGCACTCGTACGGCGACGCGGCCGCGCCCGCCGCGCCCGCCTCGCTCGCGCCCGACTACAACTTCACCGTGCGCGACTACGAGGTGTTCACGCTCAACCACAACTGATCGCCAACAACTGCAACGCCAACAGCGACAGCTACAGCAACCTGCACTCGTACGGCGACGCGGCCGCGCCCGCCGCGCCCGCCTCGCTCGCGCCCGACTACAACTTCACCGTGCGCGACTACGAGGTGTTCACGCTCAACCACAACTGATCGCCAACAACTGCAACGCCAACAGCGACAGCTACAGCAACCTGCACTCGTACGGCGACGCGGCCGCGCCCGCCGCGCCCGCCTCGCTCGCGCCCGACTACAACTTCACCGTGCGCGACTACGAGGTGTTCACGCTCAACCACAACTGATCGCCAACAACTGCAACGCCAACAGCGACAGCTACAGCAACCTGCACTCGTACGGCGACGCGGCCGCGCCCGCCGCGCCCGCCTCGCTCGCGCCCGACTACAACTTCACCGTGCGCGACTACGAGGTGTTCACGCTCAACCACAACTGATCGCCAACAACTGCAACGCCAACAGCGACAGCTACAGCAACCTGCACTCGTACGGCGACGCGGCCGCGCCCGCCGCGCCCGCCTCGCTCGCGCCCGACTACAACTTCACCGTGCGCGACTACGAGGTGTTCACGCTCAACCACAACTGATCGCCAACAACTGCAACGCCAACAGCGACAGCTACAGCAACCTGCACTCGTACGGCGACGCGGCCGCGCCCGCCGCGCCCGCCTCGCTCGCGCCCGACTACAACTTCACCGTGCGCGACTACGAGGTGTTCACGCTCAACCACAACTGATCGCCAACAACTGCAACGCCAACAGCGACAGCTACAGCAACCTGCACTCGTACGGCGACGCGGCCGCGCCCGCCGCGCCCGCCTCGCTCGCGCCCGACTACAACTTCACCGTGCGCGACTACGAGGTGTTCACGCTCAACCACAACTGATCGCCAACAACTGCAACGCCAACAGCGACAGCTACAGCAACCTGCACTCGTACGGCGACGCGGCCGCGCCCGCCGCGCCCGCCTCGCTCGCGCCCGACTACAACTTCACCGTGCGCGACTACGAGGTGTTCACGCTCAACCACAACTGATCGCCAACAACTGCAACGCCAACAGCGACAGCTACAGCAACCTGCACTCGTACGGCGACGCGGCCGCGCCCGCCGCGCCCGCCTCGCTCGCGCCCGACTACAACTTCACCGTGCGCGACTACGAGGTGTTCACGCTCAACCACAACTGATCGCCAACAACTGCAACGCCAACAGCGACAGCTACAGCAACCTGCACTCGTACGGCGACGCGGCCGCGCCCGCCGCGCCCGCCTCGCTCGCGCCCGACTACAACTTCACCGTGCGCGACTACGAGGTGTTCACGCTCAACCACAACTGATCGCCAACAACTGCAACGCCAACAGCGACAGCTACAGCAACCTGCACTCGTACGGCGACGCGGCCGCGCCCGCCGCGCCCGCCTCGCTCGCGCCCGACTACAACTTCACCGTGCGCGACTACGAGGTGTTCACGCTCAACCACAACTGATCGCCAACAACTGCAACGCCAACAGCGACAGCTACAGCAACCTGCACTCGTACGGCGACGCGGCCGCGCCCGCCTCGCTCGCGCCCGACTACAACTTCACCGTGCGCGACTACGAGGTGTTCACGCTCAACCACAACTGATCGCCGACAACTGCAACGCCAACAGCGACAGCTACAGCAACCTGCACTCGTACGGCGACGCGGCCGCGCCCGCCGCGCCCGCCTCGCTCGCGCCCGACTACAACTTCACCGTGCGCGACTACGAGGTGTTCACGCTCAACCACAACTGATCGCCAACAACTGCAACGCCAACAGCGACAGCTACAGCAACCTGCACTCGTACGGCGACGCGGCCGCGCCCGCCGCGCCCGCCTCGCTCGCGCCCGACTACAACTTCACCGTGCGCGACTACGAGGTGTTCACGCTCAACCACAACTGATCGCCAACAACTGCAACGCCAACAGCGACAGCTACAGCAACCTGCACTCGTACGGCGACGCGGCCGCGCCCGCCGCGCCCGCCTCGCTCGCGCCCGACTACAACTTCACCGTGCGCGACTACGAGGTGTTCACGCTCAACCACAACTGATCGCCGACAACTGCAACGCCAACAGCGACAGCTACAGCAACCTGCACTCGTACGGCGACGCGGCCGCGCCCGCCGCGCCCGCCTCGCTCGCGCCCGACTACAACTTCACCGTGCGCGACTACGAGGTGTTCACGCTCAACCACAACTGATCGCCAACAACTGCAACGCCAACAGCGACAGCTACAGCAACCTGCACTCGTACGGCGACGCGGCCGCGCCCGCCGCGCCCGCCTCGCTCGCGCCCGACTACAACTTCACCGTGCGCGACTACGAGGTGTTCACGCTCAACCACAACTGATCGCCAACAACTGCAACGCCAACAGCGACAGCTACAGCAACCTGCACTCGTACGGCGACGCGGCCGCGCCCGCCGCGCCCGCCTCGCTCGCGCCCGACTACAACTTCACCGTGCGCGACTACGAGGTGTTCACGCTCAACCACAACTGATCGGCCGCGCGGCCGCGTCTGATCTCGATCTCTCGATCTCTGTAAATGCGAAATGCGTCAGCAGCAGTAGCTGCTGACGCATTTCGCATTTACAGAGAGATTTAGAAATTAGCACACTCATGCCCTCTGTCAATGTCATCACATGCTTCCCTGTCAGCGTCATGAAATTAGCACACTCATGCCCCCCTGTCAATGTCATCACATGCTTCCCTGTCAGCGTCATGAAATTAGCACACTCATGCCCTCTGTCAATGTCATCACATGCTTCCCTGTCAGCGTCATGAAATTAGCACACTCATGCCCCCCCTGTCAATGTCATCACATGCTTCCCTGTCAGCGTCATGAAATTAGCACACTCATGCCCTCTGTCAATGTCATCACATGCTTCCCTGTCAGCGTCATGAAATTAGCACACTCATGCCCCCCCTGTCAATGTCATCACATGCTTCCCTGTCAGCGTCATGAAATTAGCACACTCATGCCCCCCCTGTCAATGTCATCACATGCTTCCCTGTCAGCGTCATGAAATTAGCACACTCATGCCCCCCTGTCAATGTCATCACATGCTTCCCTGTCAGTGTCATGAAATTAGCACAATTAACACACTCGCTAGATTTTTTTAGCACACATAAGCCCCCTGTGTGCCAATAGGTTCTTGTCATTGTACATTACTTTATATGGTCCCTTACAAGAATCAAGAATGCTACACGTATTATCTTACGTACGTAATAGCTAAAGTGTAAATTATAATGTTAAAACTATGTATTCAGAATATATTATTATCTGATTAATAAAGTTTTTTATCTTACTGTGTATTTAATTGTCCAACGGTTAGGGTGCGGACTGAAAACAGAAAAGTCGATGGTTCGATCCCCCGTCCGTTGCACTCTTGTCGAACCCAGTCCTAACACAAGCTTTCTGCTATATTAGTCGAGTTCAAAACAAAAGTAGCAACAAGCATTTCTCTAAACTGAACATGAACTGAACATCAACAAGAGTGCAAATTATAGAAATTAAGGTTTTAAGAAATTTCTTAAACTGGTCACTTTCAAGTAAAGATTTAATTGATAATTCCACTGGCGCAATTAGAATGCCTTATGCCTACTTTGTCGTATTAGTTTACAAATTGCGAAAAACCAAATTAAATTTTAATTTCGCGGGCAGACCCGTATCAACCAACCTTATTCTTTTAATTTCTCTGAATTGTATTTGTAAAATTTATACTTTTGTACTCTCTTTTTGAAGTTTCAGTTTTTTGTGTTCTAGCATCTTCTAAAACTTTTGCTTTCTTGACGTAAATTTTGCTCCTCCTGGGCATGACTATTCAGTGTTTGACTGAAAATACAATCTTAATTAAGTAGCACAAAGTTATGAAATTTCTTGTTCAAAATTGATTTTTTACTTAATTTGTATGATAGTAATTTTTAAATATCCGTACCAGGCGTGAATATCTGAATAAGTCGAAAATGCACATTTTTCAGGGCAGCCATTTTTAAGTTTAAACTTTATCTGTAAATTCAGATTTTATGTTATTAAATATTTTTTTATCTGTATGTAATTCATTTGCTTTGCGTTTTCAGATAACATAAGATTATTGAATGAATTTACCGTATTTATTATATAAAAATGACATATCAAGTTGTTCACCAGTGAGTTATCAAGTAAGGGGGGGTAAGGGAGCGCACCTACATCTAGCGCTCCAACAGTCAACCTCACCTGCCCGCGGTGCCCCCTGCTTCTACTGACGAGGCTATGACGACCGAAAGATGGCGGTATAACCATCTCATTCTAGCTAAACTGAACAAATGACACAGGCCGGTGTCGGGCAGCAGCGACATCGGTGCGATCAGTTTAGCCCTGCGATGACCAACACGCCTGCCCAGCGTGGTCATTATGGGCAAAACACGAATGGAAACCGAAACAAGGCCAAGGCCCCTAGTTCCCGGCGGCCCCGCTATTCCTGACCCTGGCAGCGGTCGTGGTAATGGCGGGGCAGGGGGTGCTAAGAATCTCCGGAAGAGATTCCGCTGCCAACCCCGACGACTGGACCTGGCGACATACAACGCACGCACCTTGAGGACCGACGAGAAGATCATCGAGCTGGAAGAAGCAGTAAGCAAGTTGCGCTGGAATATTATAGGATTATCTGAAGTTCGAAGAGAGGGGGAGGACTCGATAATCCTCAATTCCGGCAACTTGTTCTACTACCGGGAGGGCGACCAACAGTCCCAGGGTGGTGTCGGGTTCATCGTTCACAAGTCCCTCGTCAACAACATCGTCGAAGTCAAAAGTGTGTCGAGTAGGGTAGCGTACCTTATACTCAGAATCACCAAACGGTATTCGCTGAAGGTTATACAGGTTTACGCACCGACATCGACACATTCTGACGAGGAGGTGGAGGTGCTGTATGAGGATATATCAAAAGCCATACACACCTCTACCACTCACTACAGTGTTGTGATGGGGGATTTCAACGCGAGACTGGGCGAACGAAGCGGGGCAGAGACGAAAGTGGGGCAGTTTGGGTATGGGCGAAGGAACCAGAGGGGTCAAATGCTGGCCGACTTCATGGAGAAGGAGGGCCTTTTTATGATGAACTCTTTCTTCAGGAAGCGGCCACACAGAAAATGGACATGGATGAGCCCCGATGGTTCCACGAGAAGTGAGATTGACTTCATTTTGTCGACCAGGCGGCATATATTCAATGATGTCTCTGTGATCAACAGGGTGAAAACCGGGAGCGATCACCGTATGGTAAGAGGCACATTGAATATTAATGTAAAGCTGGAAAGGGCCAGACTCGTGAAGTCAACTCTCCGACCTTCTCGTGCTCATATCCAAAACCCCGAAAACTTCCAACTCGAACTGCAGAACCGATTCGATTGCCTCGCAGACTGCGTTTCTGTGGACGATCTTAACAACAGGTTCGTGGAAACTGTCCATACTGTGGGGTCTAAATTCTTTAAGACCCATCGCAGGAAAAGAACCGACAAGTTCTCTGCCCATACTCTCAAGCTCATGGAGGAGAGACGAGAGATGAGGCTGCAGTCATCGGCAGACGCGGCTGCCTACCGGCAGATTAATAGGCAGATCTCTAAGGCGCAAACTCGCGACCTTCGGATCTTTAATACCAAGTGTATTAAGGATACTATCGAGCGGAACAAAGGCTCAAAAGTGTTCGCGAGAGATCTGTCTATCGGACAGAGCCAGCTGACGCGGCTGAAAACTGGTGACGGTCGTCTCGTCTCTTCTCGACCTGAGATCTTGAGAGAGGTCGAGAAGTTCTATGGACAGTTATATACCACGACACAAAAACCTGTTGAAGATTTGGCCAAAGATCCCAGAGCCAAACTGACCCGACACTATACCGAAGATGGGATATCTTCCTATACGAGATTAGAATGGCTCTCAAACAGCTCAAGAACAACAAGGCGCCAGGTGATGACGGAATCACTGCGGAACTCCTGAAAGCGGGTGGAAAACCGGTACTTAAGATCTTTCAGCGATTGTTCAATTCCGTCATTCACGAGGGTATAACGCCGGAAGCATGGCACAGGAGCGTGGTGGTCCTGTTCTTCAAAAAGGGTGATAATACCTTGCTGAAGAATTATAGACCCATCTCGCTGCTGAGTCATGTTTACAAGTTGTTCTCGAGAGTCATTACGAATCGTCTCGCTCGTAGGTTTGACGACTTCCAGCCTCCCGAACAAGCCGGATTCCGAAAAGGCTTTGGTACCATAGATCACATTCATACGCTGCGGCAGGTTATACAAAAGACAGAAGAGTATAACCAGCCACTTTGCTTAGCGTTTGTGGACTATGAGAAAGCCTTTGATTCAGTGGAAACTTGGGCTGTGTTGAGGTCGCTGCAGAGATGCCGGATTGACTACCGGTATATCCAAGTGTTGAAGTGCTTGTACGAAAACGCCACTATGTCAGTACGTATACAGGACCAGACTACGAGACCAATCCACTTGCAGCGTGGAGTGCGACAGGGAGATGTAATCTCCCCGAAGCTATTTACCGCTGCGTTGGAGGACGTCTTTAAGCTTCTGGATTGGAACGGACTTGGCATCAACATAAACGGCGAGTACATCACTCACCTGCGGTTTGCCGATGACATAGTAGTCATGGCAGAGACTCTGAGAGACCTCAATACAATGCTCAATGATCTCAGCAGGGTTTCTCAACAGGTGGGCCTGAAAATGAACATGAGCAAGACGAAAATCATGTCCAATGCTCATGCTCCGCTCCACCCAGTAATCGTTGAGAACTCTGCGCTCGAAATTGTGGACGAGTATATATACCTGGGACACACAGTCCAGCTAGGTAGGTCCAATTTCGAGAAAGAGATCAACCGCCGAATCCAACTCGGCTGGGCAGCGTTCGGGAAGCTCCGAGATGTCTTCTCGTCCAAAATACCTCAGTGCCTGAAGACTAAAGTCTTCGAACAGTGCGTGTTGCCAGTGATGACTTATGGATCCGAGACATGGTCGCTAACTGTGGGCCTCATAAGAAGGCTCAGAGTCACTCAGCGAGCGATGGAGAGAGCTATGCTTGGGGTATCCCTGCGAGATCAAATCAGAAATGAAGAGATCCGCAGGAGAACTAAAGTCACCGACATAGCTCAGCGAGTCGCGAAACTGAAGTGGAAATGGGCGGGGCACATAGTTCGAAGAGCTGATGGTCGTTGGGGTCCCAAGGTGTTGGAGTGGCGACCCCGCACCGGTAAACGCAGTGTTGGCAGACCCCCCACTAGGTGGACCGACGACATCAAACGAGTCGCAGGGAGCCGCTGGATTCAGGCGGCGCAAGACCGAGGCCTGTGGAGGTCCATGCAGGAGACCTATGTCCAGCAGTGGACATCTAAAGGTTGATAATGGAGTTATCAAGTTATTCACCTATGCACCTACTCACACCTACTTTAAGTACGTGTGTAAAAAAAATAAAAGTAATAAGTATAGCCATAGATAATACACTATAATAGCCTCTGCCTGCATCTTATGGGACTGATATAGCAATATTATGTATGTAGGTCTGTAAAGGTAATAAAAAAACGAATAATTGTAAAATAATTATATTTATTTCGAAACCAAAGTTATAGAATTAGTTGAATTCTCCGTCTCCTTCTGCATCAGGGTCTTCGAAGTCTAAATCAGGATCGATGTTGGATACGTCACCATCATTTTTACACTCAAATATGGATTTTGAACGAAATCGGTCGAATAACAAAGAATTTCAATATGGCGGTGACTTTTTAAAATTTTGGCACCCATTTCCTCTTTCTTGACCCCAGAGAAGCCTACTTATCGATTTTGAACAAAATTGGTCGAATAACAAAGAATTTCAATATGGCGGTAACTTTTAAAATTTTGGCATCCATTTCCTCTTTCTTGTCCCAAGGGAAGCCCAAATATCGATTTTAAACGAAATCGGTCGAATAACAAAGAATTTCAATATGGCGGTGACTTTTTAAAATTTTGGAACCCATTTCCTAATTCTTGACCCCAGGGAATCCTAAATATCGATTTTGAACGAAATCGGTCGAATAACAAAGAATTTCAATATGGCGGTGACTTTTTAAAATTTTGGAACCCATTTCCTAATTCTTGACCCCACGGAATTCTAAATAGCGATTTTGAACGAAATCGGTCGAATAACAAAGAATTTCAATATGGCGGTGATTTTTTAAAATTTTGGAACCCATTTCCATTCTTGACCCCAGGGAATCCTAAATATCGATTTTGAACGAAATAGGTCGAATAACAAAGAATTTCAATATGATGGTGACTTTAAAATTTTGGCATCCATTTCCTCTTTCTTGACCCAAGGGAAGCCCAAATATCGATTTTAAACGAAATCGGTCGAATAACAAAGAATTTTTCATCTCCCAATCTCGGGAAGAGTATTTTTGCTCTTCGATATCAGAGTGCGAAAGCCGTTTTTATCCGCTAGAGGATAAAAACGGTATAAACGGTAAAAATAAAGTAAATTGAATTTAGAACATCGTGTGCACTAAGTTTTTGAATTCAAAACATCATTAAACCTTTTTACTTCTACCTACATGGTGCCGAATTTATCATACAACCCTTTTTAGTTTGTTAAAAACTCAGATATGGAACCTTGGTGTACTTTTTATTAATTTGCTTTGCGTGCGCCATTTTCTTTCATGTTATATTGTTAAAATGGGGAGATGAAAAGTTACGTGTTGCACTCGAGTGCAAAGATTTTTCACCTCGTGCTCTTTTGATTCCCTCGCTAACGCTCAGGATTCTAATTTTTGAATCACTCGCTGCGCTCGTGATTCAATTTTAGAATCCTTCGCTTGCTCGGTCATCAAAATTGAGCACGCGGTTAAAAGGCAACTTTGCACTCTTGTATAACAAATAACTATTAATATTATTTATTAATTAATTTAATACGTACCTATACGTATAAAAAGTACTTACTTCTCTTTATCTCTCAGATATAAAAAAAAGGAAATGTCCTTATTGTCTTTGTTACCTTACTCGTGTGCATAGACCACGAACACTAGGATACTCGTGTGTCCCTATAAAATGGCGTGATTTAAGGATAAATCGCCAAAACTGCAGCTATCTCTATTTAACATATCACTTTGTCTCATCACACACGCAAGGGATAGAAAATGTAATAAATGGTGGATCTATTTGTCACAAAATAGTACACGCAAACTCGATGCGGTAATAACTGGACAACTTGATTTGTACTATTAAAAACGTTAAGTAGGTTGTTGGAATAAATCAACATCTCGTGTTGTTCGTTACTTTTTTTATTAATTGTTGGCAGCATTATATTGACATGTTGAGTTGTGTAAATAATTATAATTTGTATGTTTTAATATCTCAAGACGTCACATTGTAACCCTTTAGTAAGAGAGTTATTTAAAAATTCACATGTTTGCTGTGTGCGGTAAAACAGACCCATCGACTTAGTCATTTATTCACCCTATGAATAAAACAATCCTAAAGCCTATTATGCAATAAAAAGAAATATATGCATGTCGACTTATCAACCTATTCACGCCTGGTACGGATATTATTTACATAGGTAATCACTACTACAATTATTGTTTGATTGTTTATTTTGTACAAATATGACGTCTATAGGAATGATTGGAAGTTGGAACAGACAAAAAATCAAGATGATTCATTACTTTCTAAACAGATGGCGTTAGTTATACTTTTATAGATAACTTGAAATAGATGGCGTTAGAGACATTTGGCTTCGAAGTCTTGTTTTTTAAATTACTGATTACCTCTATTCGAAATAATGATCGTCTCATTTCAAGAAACAATACGTATTTAATTGAGAACCTCCTCCTTTTTTTGAAATCGATTAAAAAATTACAAACATGATGTCTATTGGAATTATAAGACGAAAAATCAACATGATTCATTACTTCCTCAATAGATGGCGTTAGTGTTACTTTTATTTGGCTTTGAAGTCTTTTTCAAATTACTGAGTACCTCTTTATATAAAATGATCATCTCATTTCTGTCAAAAAAATACGTATTGAATTGAGAACCTTTCAATAATTGAAATCGATCAAAAAATTACAAACATGACATCTATCGCAATTATTGGAAGTTGGAACAGACGAAAAATGAACATGATTCATTAGTTTCTCAATAGATGGCGTTAAAGAATTTGCTTTGAGTCTAGAGCTTTGAGTATTAAAAGGTCTAGAGAAGCAAGAGAGTTTTAAAAGTCTTGTTGATCACTGATTACCCATATTATATTATGTAAAATAATACGTAACAGACACGTACCTACGTAGACAAAAACAATACGTATTGGATTGAGAATGCCTCTTTTTTTGAAATCGATTAAAAAGGCGACTGAGCTAAGCTTTGCTCCTGATACTCTTGAGGTCTGTGTGATTGAGTCGTATAAAATCAAAGATTATGAGCACGGAAATAGGTAAAGATAAAGATCTTTTTTATCTCAATCCGTCAAAATGAGCGCTCCGTTGAGGCTTACTATCCAAAGGATGTAAGAAGAGAAGATAGAGTAGGTACCTACTTAATATTTATTGCTATGGAGAGAGCTATGCTCGGAATTTCTTTGACGGATAGAATAAAATAGAAATATTTTTTATTCAACCCTGGTTATAAATGCCCTTCCTACCGAGAAGAACCAGCAAGAAACTCGGTGGTTGCTCTTTTTCAATACTGTTTACAATATAATTGTAAGCAGTATTGAAAACAATATAATTGTAAAAAGAGCAACCGCCGAGTTTCTTGCTGGTTCTTCTCGGCAGGAAGGGAAGGGGATAAAATCCGAAACGAAGTATTTCGCCAAAGAACAAAGTGACCGACGTAGCTCTTATAGGGCTAGCACGTTGAAGTGGCAGTGTGCTGGTCTCATATGTCGGAGGACCGATGGCCGCTGGGGTCGTAAGGTCCTCGAGTGAAGACCACGTCTCGGCAAACTGAGTGTAGGGCGATCCCGGGTAGATGGAGCGATGACATCGGGAAAGTGGCCGGGATCGTTTGGATGTGAAAGGCCGAGGATAGACAACGTTGGAGGCCTATGTCCAGCAGTGGATGCACTCTGGCTGATGACAGCGTAACTCGTATAGGGCTTCTTCATTGATCTATGTTAATTTCATTATTAATGTCCAAACGAAGTCTAGAAACCAAATTAAAAATTATCAGTCAGTATACCTTTACCGGGAGCTGGTAAGACTGAAAGTCCCGTCAGGCAGATTCGAAAATTTTGTATTCGAATTGATAGTTAAACATTCTAGAGGATTATAATAAGCTCGGTATGCGTTAATTTGGGAAGCCAAAACAACGTTTTACTGTAATCGCGGATGTTGATTTTTTGCAGTGCATTCGATAGAATACCTATTTCTTATACTCTTTCAGAACAAATTACGCAAACCACTTTTTTGGCTGGAAGAGTCTCCTCCCTATCACATACTTCAAGTAGGTATGCGAGACGCTAAAAAGATGAAGGAAATTAACCTAGCACCTACTACCTACCTATTAGATAAAATCTTTCATTTAATTTATTGATTTTGAAAATCGATCTTATAACAGCAATTTGCAATTAGTGCAGTGCGACTAGGTAAGCAATATGTAGGTAACTCGTCATGCCACCTACTCGGTCATAGCAAAGGCTTTCCCGAGGAAAGCGGATCGACGGAATCCCCTCGCTTTCCGGGCATTTCCATAATCTGTAACCTAGAAAATGCATAGTTTCCGATCTAGGGTATTGGCCTGACGCGTCCAACCCGCACACAGTTGGAATACTAATGAGGTGGTAATAATTACCTTTGCCTTGTAAAATAATGTTACATCATAGTAAGTATTCTATGGCAATACACAGGCCCCAGAAGGCAACCGTAAAAGTGTTTCCCATGTCGTGAAGATTCTCTTTCATTCAACTTTACGACTCCCAAGTCTACTACAATTTTCAAATCTAACGGAAAATTTCCAGCGAAATTCCGCTGTTATATTAGCTACTTATTTATTATCTCTCTCTCTCTCTCTCTCTCTCTCTGTCTCTCTGTCTCTCTCTCTCTCTCTCTCTCTAGACGAGCGAGGTCTGGGGTTTCGAACCCCGGACGCTCGAAAAGGAGGCCAAAGTATAAACCACTTTAAACTTTACAGCTATATGAATATACCGTAACATAAGTTTCCCAACGCTTTGAGACCTGACTTGTGTACTAAAACAAATAAAAATCTTATCACTTCTTGAATTTAGAAGCTTTTAAATTTTCCATTATTTCCAAGAATATCTGATTAACAAACGCAGGTCTGTAAGGTTACGAGTAAAGTGTATTATCAAGAATCGAGCTGCGCCTTGCGGTTAGGCTGGCACTTCGAATTGGGGTCGCCTTGCGATAATTCATATATACCGCCTAGTAACAACCTATAGCCAACGTAAATTGACCATTTATCACATACATTGCCTGTTTTGCTAAACCCATATTTATAAAATTAAGTGTATAGCGGACGATGCACGTATACAATTAAATTGCATACGACACATTTCGTAAAAGGTCCCAAAAGGTTGGAGTGTATTAGCACTCCGGACATTCCACACATAGATGAATTGGATCGGAGTCTGCAATACATTACCTTTTTTATTTCGTGGAAGGTTACGTTGGTTGGGTTTAAATACGTAATGTATGGCGGTCGAAACTTTGCAAGTAGGTTCGCCATTCACAATATAGTTCTTTTAGGACAGCTTTTGCACAAGCGCTTCTTAGTTCTTAGGTTTTACGGTTATATGTATCTTGGTATCTTTGGTTCTTCTAAGGTTTCCTCATTTCTAATTTGATCTCCAGATACCTGTCTCCACCATCCGCTGATTAGTCCGGAGCCTAGTCTTAGATAGGTTATGTAGTTTCTAGGAAAAAATGCACTATATGTTATACTAGATTATGCCCGCAACTTCGTCCGCGTGGATTTGGTTTTAAAAATCCCGTGGGAATTCTTTGATTTTCCAGGATAATATGTCCATGCAATAAATCAAGTCAATATGTCCATGCAAAAAATCAAGACAAACCAACAAACAAACACACTTTTGCTTATTTTATAATATTGGTAAGGCCTAGATGATGATGATACCCGCGACTTCGTCCGCGTAGATTAAGGTTTTCCGGGATGAAATGTAGCCTATGTTATGAGCTATCTCCATTCCTTTCAACCAAATCAGTTCATTCGTTCTGGCGTGAAAGAGTAACAAACATCCATCCATACATCCTCACAAACTAAAACGCATCTATACATATAATAAAACTGTAACTGGAAGATTTCTGTACATTTAATATATTTTGAAAATTTTAATTGGGGGATGCTCTATCGATACTGAGCCCAAAACAGATTTTTATTTAATTTTTGTCTGTTTGTCTGTTTGTTTGTCCTTCTTTCACGTAAAAACTACCGAACAGATTTCTACAAAATTTTATACCGTGGTAGCTTATTACTCGGGTCAAGGCTACTTTTTATCCCGGAAAATCAAGGAGTTCCCGAGGGACTTTAAAAACTAAATCCACGCGGACAAAGTCATGGGCATCAGCTAGTTTATAATAATTATTAGGATTCAGCCAATCACAACAGTTAAATTGCGTTTGCAAAAAAAATTATACTAATGACTTTGGACATTCATGAGAGCTGAGAAAATAATTGTTTTTTAATAGTTGTAGCATGGTGCGAGTGACAGGTCATAAAGGTGCAGAAAATTAATAAAATTAATTAAAAATACTTAAGAAAATCTAGTTTCGTAATTAGTTGCTTATGTCCTGTCGCCGTAGCAAGGTGCTACAACGGAACTCTGTAGTCTTAATTTTTAGATTATGTGAAAACTAAATCTGCTAGCAGCTAGCAGTGATAACCTAGTAGTTAGGACTGCGGTCTCCTATTCGGGGGGTCGCAGGTTGATGTTGGGCACCTCTGACTTTTCGGTGTTATGTAATTTTAAGCAATTAAATATCACATGCTTCAACGGTGAAGGAAAAAAAATCGTGAGCAAACCTGCACGCCTGAGAGTTCTCCATAATGTTCTTAGAGGTGTGAAGTCTATACTCGATACAAATTCGCACTGGGTCAGCGTACTATGGCATATATATAACCCTTCTCTGAGAGGAGACCTGCGCTCAGTGGTGAGATGTTAATGGGTTGCTCATGATGATGATGGTGAAAACTTAATCTAGAATCCCCGAAATATCTGATGATTGGTTACCTTAGCTACTGCAATCGGAGGCAGTCCGCGCACCGTGGGAGTGAACGTGACGCACCGGAAGGAGGCGCATGCCGGCGCGCGAGCCTGCGACGCCTGCTCATGTGATACAAAAGCATTCGCCACTTGCCAAGATGCCATTAATCGCATGATCGAAGCTTTTGCATTTCGCACGACACACGACACTCGCCCGCGCTGTTAATGACTCCGGATTCTTTGACCCCGTTAGATGTTTGTAAACAGATCTTTATTATTTCATACAATTTAGTTATGTACCTATTTCGTGGGTGAGAAATCATCTATGGGTGTCGTGTAGTGGTCGGGTAGGTATACCTAGGTACTTTGGTGAGCTAATCGTAATTCAAACGGTCGAGATCTCGGAGAGACGCGCCGCAATTGACGCGACTGAAAACTGACGACGACGGTCATTAGTAAATTAATGACGTAAAAGGTCATTAGTAAAGTAAAGACGGTAATTAATCTAGACTTTGAGGTCTTGTCTTGAGAGGTAGAAGAATTCTATAAGTAGACAGTGTTGTACACCACTATACGAAAACCTGTCGAAGATTTGGCTAGAGATCTAGCCAAAGAGACTAGACGCTAGACCGATGATATAAGTATAGTCTAGATACCGGACTGGTGTAAACGAGGTTATAGTATGTCTCTCAAACAGCTCAAGACTTAATTCCTGAAGCCGGGTGGAAAACCGATGGGTACTTAAGATCTTTCAGCAATTATTCTCGGTTATTATTATCATCGGTTGAAACGGCATTCCTAACCAGTGGTAAATTCAGTTGACGATTCGAGAGCACTTTGTAACAGTTTATTCTATTCTATTTTATCTAGTCCCCTCATTCACAAGAGAATACAGTCAGAAGCATAAACATAGAAGCGTGGTGGTTCTGTTCTTCAAAAAAGGTAAGTATTCCTTTTTGGAGAATGATAGACCCATCTCGCTGCTCATGTTGATAAGTGTTTCTGCAGAGTCGATCCGATATAGTCGTCAATTAATGGCACTAGCGTCATTTGACTTTAGATGACCTCCCTGGCGCAGTGGTGAGCGCTGTGGTCTTATAACTGGGAGGTCTCGGGTTCGATTCCCGGCGGGGTCAATTTGGGAATTTATAATTTCTGAATTGTCTCTGGTCTGGTGAGAGGCTTTCGTTGGCCGTGGCTAGTTACCACCCTACCGTCAATGACGTGCCGCCAAAGCGATTTAGCGTTCCGGCACGATGGCGTGCAGAAACCGATCAGGGGTATGGGTTGAATTTTCACTGCCGTACCCCTTCCAAGTTAGTCCGCTACCATCTTAGACTGCATCTTCACTTACCATCAGGTGAGATCGCAGTCAAGGACTATCTTGTCATCGAATAAAAAAAAAATGACTTTAGCGTCATTTGAGGATAGGTACCTACTTTGGCTAAACATAGTAAAACATGAGTAAAATCTATATTATAAAATCAATCCCGTTAGGTAGGTACACACTATAGGTAACCATGAAACAAGGACTACCTTTAAAAAGTTACCCGAAGTCCTTCATCAAACTTTCTTCGAAGATAATTTTGTAACCTATGCATACCTAATTTTTCTTGTTATTAGTAATCTACCTCTTACTTTTGAAAAGCTACTGCTATACTCAGTAATCTCTTATAAGTATCTATAACACTCGGTAGTATGAACCTGCAAATATAAAACGAACTAATTATTGGTCGATAAAGGTTATCCCGTTAATGCACCTGAGGCCTGAGCCACAAACAAGTCTCGAGCCCGGCATGTAATCACTCAACAGGTTGTATCAGGGAGCGGGCCACAGCCTACATGTGTCCCGTCACGTACTAGGGCCCTCAGCCGTGCCGGCCACGAGCTCCGACGCACGTATCTATGCGTCTCGAATGAGGGCCCTCGACCACTCGACCCCGTTGGTCACGCCGATGACACGCCGCTGTCACGCCGCGCGCGCGGATGGCATCTCAAACAAATCACCAATACAGGTGAGCGCCGCGCTACAAATGTTCCGTAATATATCACAGTCTACAGTCACGAACTGTTATTTTTAACCCCCGACGCAAAAAGAGGAGTGTTATAAGTTTGACTTCAATGTCTGTCTGTGTGTGTGTGTGTTTGTCTGTGGCATCGTAGCTCTCAAACGGATGGATCGATTTCAATGCTGTTTTTTTCATTTGAAAGCCAGTTTCCTTGCGGTGGTTCTTAGCTATGTTTGGTTAATATCGGTCCAGCCGTGTAACAGTATCAGCTCTTTTCCAAAATGATGTAAGGCATTTTTGGTGTATGATTACTCAAATAAGTGCTTGTGGTACGTTGATAAAGCTCTTGGAAAAACTAGTTGATTACACTTTTACCAACGGTGCTTAGTGTGTGAGTAAATTTCTAATCTAATAATGTTTTAGAACTAATCCTACTAATATTATATATGCGAAAGTTTGTGAGGATGGATGTATGAATGGATGGATTGATGTATGGTTGGATGTTTGATATATAATCTTTAACGCCATCCACAACGAATGAACCGATTTGCCTGAAATTTGGAATGGAGATAGCTTAAACCCGGGATAGGCATATATAGGCTATATTTTATCCCAGAAAATTGAAGAGTTTCCACGGGAAATAAAAACTTAATCCATGCGGATGAAGTCGCGGGCATCCTCTAGTATCTACATAAGTACTAAACAAGATTTTTTTTAGGTTTTTGGCTCCTATAAAAGTAGCTGTTAGCAAATCTCGGTCGCGATAGATACGAAGCGGTTAAAAGAAAGGTATGGGTTTTGTCAAAGTTGTTTAATACAGATGGCGCAAGACCACGATGTGTGGAGCTCTATTTATAAGAGACCTTTGTCCATCAGTGGACGCCTATTGGGTGACGACGACGCTAACCGATATTCGGTATCTGCAGAGTAGGTAGGTACCTTAAATAGGACTGTTTTCACATTTTGGTACGGACTACTAAAAAGGTTCTCGACTTAAACCATGTCATTGTAACATCTCCGCAGCCATTACCTGGGTCACACCTGTTAGAAAATTTTATTTAAATGTTAGAAAATATGGTTTAGGTACTGTTCAGCAAGTAGAAGTAGTAGAAGCTTCGAGTACCTATAATAATGTAACTTTTTTTATATTAACGCCAATGTAGCTCTTATCTGCGATCTCATCTGATGGTAAGTGACGATGCAGTCTAAAAAGGTAGTGGGCTCACTTGGAAGGGGTATGGCACTTTTAATTAAACCCATACCCCTCATCGGTTTCTAAACCCGTACCGGAACGCTAAATCGCTTGGGCGATAGGAACGTGACAACTTTACTATTAAGGCACGGTCAATGGCTGCCAGCAGATATATCTGTAGGACACAGTAGGTATATACCCGTGTCCTTAAATACATGAGATACACCGTGGATTGTTCAGCATCATCATCAGCCGGCCACTGGCACGAGTCTCCTCTCAAAATGAGAATGGCTTGGGCCATAGTCCACGACGCTGGCTAAAAGAGCGGATTGGATAAAAATACCAAACTTATTGCCACTAATAAACGTGCATCGCATTGTTTTGACTGATTAGGTTTTCAAGATTCGGCCCCTGCCAATCTATTAATAGTCTAATTCGCGCAGGAATAACCCGTGAATACTAATTGCCAATTACAGTCTATATTGAATGGTTTAACGCTCGTTAAGTGGAGCCTCCATAATAGACTGATGCTAGTGCGTGGTGTACACATGCGTACATTCGCTCGACTTTTAAAATGTTCAAAATAGGACTATGTTATACTTATAGTATTAAAAAATAAACAAATCGAAAAAAAAAGTTTTGTTTTTCACTTAGCATCAGCATGCAGTAAAGCTATCCTTTATGCGCCGTGCTTAGTGCGTCGCTTACTTATTTCTGCGAGAAAAATGCCCGTTTTCACCAACCACACCTAAATCATCCCCTAAGTGGGAGTCGCTTTACGCAGGTAGCCCCTTAATAAAATTCAGAATTATTTATTTCACGTAGACAAACCTGTGGCTCTTATGACACGTCATGACTCTACCACCGGTTCGGAAAGCGGATTCTACTGAGAAGAGCCGGCAAGAAACTCAGAAGTTGCTCATTGTAATAAGTTTTTCTCACCTCCGGGCGGAAAGCGTCAATTTTCCTCCCGCTGCGCTAAACGAAAATGTCGCTTTCCGCCTCCGTCGAGGAGAAAAATAGTATACACACCACGGGCAGTAAATAAGAAAGCCTCAGATCACATGTTTATTGACCTCGGCTTCGCCTCGGACAACAATTACATGTGATCTGAGACATTTCTTATTTTACTGCCCTAGATGTGTAATGTACTATTTTATAATATCTTATAGGCAGCTAGATGCCAAGCCGATGTAACCAATGCAACTTTGTTAGAATAGAATATAATATTTCCACAAAGAGGGGAAGTTAAAAAAAAAATACAAATACCCAATTTAATTTGCACCTATAGGCGTTCCCTAAAGGTTCGAGAAAAGAAAATTGTCAGAAAGCGTCACCTAACTTAATTATAGCCGTAAAAGTTAGGAAACGTTGATGAAAACGAGCAACAACTAACTACAAAAATAAATTATACCTACACATAGTCTCGACTCTCGATGGAGCATAGAACTAACAACGTCTCGATATCAACGTTGAGCATTATATGCCCACAAAGCCTGAGGTAGATAATACCGTATAGTAGCACAGAGTATCTGCCCCTTATACTGTGATAGTAGACTTCCACACCTCCACCACACGAGTAAGGTAACAGAGTGGAAGCTACATACAAACGGCTCGCGGCGGGCTCACCCATACATAGCGCAACGCTGTGTGCGTGAGCTCTCACCGACACATTCACCGACACGCCGCTCAGGGTCAAACCGGTCCACTCAGGGTCAGAACGTAAGGGCTGACGGTCGTGCGTTTAGTGGAAATAAATAGACGAAGAGTGAGTGATTTAGATTTATTTGTGTACTTAAATAGTGTAAAAATGCCAAACTCTTGCACAGTTTGTTTAAAACAACCCAAAGACAATAAGGACATTTCCTTTTTTTTATGTCTGAGAGATAAAGAGAAGTAAGTACTTTTTTATACGTATAGGTACGTATTAAATTAATTAATAAATAATTTTAAAATTCTTTGTTATTCGACCGATTTCGTTTAAAATCGATATTTGGGCTTCCCTTGGGTCAAGAAAGAGGAAATGGATGCCAAAATTTTAAAGTCACCGCCATATTGAAATTCTTTGTTATTTGACCGATTTCGTTCTAAATTGATATTAAGGATTCCCTGGGGTCAAGAATTAGGAAATGGGTTCCAAAATTTTAAAAAGTCACCGCCATATTGAAATTCTTTGTTATTCGACTGATTTCGTTCAAAATCGATATTTAGGATTCCCTGGGGTCAAGAATTAGGAAATGGGTTCCAAAATTTTTAAAGTCACCGCCATATTGAAATTATTTGTTATTCGACCGATTTCGTTTAAAATCGATATTTGGGCTTCCCTTGGATCAAGAAAGAGGAAATGGATACCAAAATTTTAAAAAGTCACCGCCATATTGAAATTCTTTGTTATTCGACCGATTTCGTTCAAAATCGATATTTAGGCTTCACTGGGGTCAAGAATTAGGAAATGGGTTCCAAAATTTTACAAAGTCCCCGCCATATTGAAATTATTTGTTATTCGACCGATTTCGTTCAATATTTATTATTAGGCTTCCCTGGGGTTAAGAATTAGGAAATGGGTTCCAAAATTTTAAAAAGTCACTGCCATATTGAAATTCTTTGTTATTCGACCGATTTCGTTCAAAATCGATATTTAGGCTTCTCTGGGGTCAAGAAAGAGGAAATGGATGCTTCCCTGAAGGCTTCCCTGTGCCATTATTTGTGAAACAACATTAATTGTGAAGTTATGGCAAAAATACTGATGTTCATTAAAAAAAATCGTTTCTTTATATTTTTGTTAATTTAAGTATTTTTTGTTCAAGTTCAGAATATAACTGAAATTATACATAATTATACAAACTTTAAAATATTTTTATTTTTTCCTTAAATTGTTGACATGCATCAGGTGACAACCCTAGCAGAATAGGTATACTTCTTCGACCTTGTTAGGAAGCTTCCTCTCTGTTCGGAATATTTACTCGTGTGCCTCCACCCTCGAGTTAAAATTTTATTACAAACGTCCGCGTCCTGGCTTCACAATTTATAAAGATTGCATTTTGAATAAAGATAACAAATCACCACCTGACATTACCTACTTAGACTCTCGTAATTATTCACCCACTAAAACGTCACCTAACTACTAGGTATTTGGTTGAAGCTCACGTCATTTTTATAACTCACCCTCATATGGTCATTTTATATTATGTAACTCGGGTTCATTGAACTAATTTATAATTCGTAACTATTATAGGTATATACTGCGCTTTATTTGATTAGTTCATGATGAAAGAGTACGATATACAGACCCGGTGTGTGTGTGCGTGTGACATGTTTATAGAAGAAGGTCATAAGTGTGACTGGGTTTTGATGCGATAGATTTATTGACTTTAGACTGGTTGTGCACTTTTGACCCGAATCGTACATCCAGCACCCACAAGGGGCAATCAAGAGCTACATCGAGACTGCTGACCAGTGGCGTAACTATAGGGTAGTATTTAGGCAAAATGCCAAGGGCCCCAGCCGGAAGGGGCCCCTGGCCTGAGAGGGCCGTGAGCACAGGAGGATCCTAACATGTTTAAATGGGTGCGAGAGGGCCCCATCCAATTCATATGCCACGGGCCTCGTACAATATAGTTACGCTACTGCTGGTGGCTATATACTCATTATGATCACTATAGGATGCACCGTGCAATAGGATTTTTCAGACAAAATTTGGTTTTGCGAGCCACATTCGCTCTCATAACCGGCTCTAGCCAAGACCGCCGTTGACGGACACGTCATGGAGTATCATATATGATCACTATTATGATGCTTGTGCACTGTGCAGCATATTTACGTGGAAACTCTGCCTAATTCGCAATCGAGTGCTTAAACAAACAATAGCAACTTAGCAAGTAGACCCGCAGACGACGTCGTCCGGCCAGCGCGCGCGGCTTCCGGCCGAGAAATTGTAGGAAAATACGTTTTCACACTTTGATTTTACTACTTGGGTAATAAGTTTTCTACATGGATTTAAGTATATTAAGTTATCCAGTCTACTTTTCAATTAGTTGTACCTACCTACCTACTATATGAAGAGATCCGTAAGAGAACAAAGGTCGCCGACATAGCCCAAACCATTAGCAAGCTGAAATGGCAGTGGGCAGGCCATGCTTGTCGCAGAAGCGATGGCCGTTGGGGCCGAAAAGTTCTAGAGTGGAGACCGCGAACTAGTAAGCGTAGTGTGGGGCGCCCTCCAGCACGTTGGACCGACGATATAAAGCGGGTGGCGGGAAGTGGCTGGATGAGGAAGGCTGAGGACCGGGTGTGGTGGCGTTCTCTGGGAAAGGCCTATGTTCAGCAGTGGACGTCCGCAGGCTGAGGTGATGATGATGATGATGACCTACCTGTTTACTTGTATGATTATTTTCATCTCGGCATCGAACAATTGAGTATACGATAAATGCAATAGAACCTACGTATATCTATTGCGGTAATTTTTTGTCTCTAGCCCATGTCACAGCATATCATATTGCTTTCATCGTATGGGCATCAAGTATTTATGTGAGTGCACTGTATTTAAGTGGCACTCGGGGACTGCCGCGGTAAAGCTATTGCATAGCATTTTTTATCAACTTATGCAATATTTTTTTTGCATACTAAAATTATGCAAAAAATAATTAAAAATCAAACAAAGAAAAGCGCACTGTCACTACTTCGCGAGTGAGATTCGAACCTGCGGCATCATACACCATACGGTAAAGAAAGCGGCCGCTCGCCCACTGCACCAAACAGAGCTACTTGTGAACCTCTAAAATGTTGAACGCTTACTGAACGACGGTGTTAGGTTTATTTTTGTTACGGAATTTCTTGATTCGGTCGCCGCGCTCAAACTGTTTGTCCTAGTTCAAAGCCCGCGATAAAAGCTATGCAATAGCTTAAAAAAAACATGGACAGTCTGCCGACAGAAGTGAAAACACGTCACAATAAGTAGCATACTCATAGCTACAGAGTACAAATATATAGTAGGTACTGTTAACATTGGCATACGTCGCGCATTAGTGAAGCGGACCCATAAGATTTACATCTACTGAAAATCGATCTAATCTCTTAAAAAACTTTTGAAAGAAGTTTTCCGTAACTAATTGGTGGAAAACCATTGCTATACTGAGTCAGCAAAGTCAGTTCAGTTACCAAAATTTGTTATTTACGATGTGCAACGGACCATTATCTCGTAGCACATACCTAATATGCATCGTACGCAAATTTACAATTTACAATACCTACTACGAGTACATAATCAATTGGTATTAGTCATAACGAAATATTGAATTAAAACGCTATGCTATCCGTATGACTGTACACTGTACACCTAATTGAATCAAATCGGACATGATGCCACGTGTGTGTAATACAGGAGAATAACACCTAAGTTGGTAGTCTAGACCAGCGCCTCATTATAAAATTGACAATAATATCGTCAAATAATTAAATACAATAATATTATTATTCAAAAAACCCAGTAACTCACATATTTTTCAAGACTCACATTACAAATATAACTGGTTTCACACGATATACTAATAATTTCGAATAACTGTAAGTTTCGTATACCGTGCCATACCTATATTAGCATAATAACTACAATTTAACAGTACAATGCGTATTTTAATTACAATACAGTTTTTACACAACTTTGCCAAGCGGCAACCAAGTCGAGGATAGCTTTGGATATTTAACAACAAAATTAGTTTCACACTGTATACTGTATAGTTATAAAGGTATGTATAAAATATGAGAAAGACTGTGCTACGCGAACGTAGCTCTATTGTAGACCTTTAGGTTGGTCGAAAGAAAGCGTAATTGAATTGTTCTTAAAGCTTTTACTGAAATTAAAATTCTTCTTCTTTATCAACCGATATATGTCAAAGACAAAGGTCTGTTGCATGGACTTCCTCAGGTCTCGGTCTTCCGCCGTAGTAGCCAGCGACTCGTTTGGTATCGTCGATCCATCTAGTGAAGTCATACTGGTCATACTGCGCTTTCATAACTTCGTTAATAAAAGGCAGTCTTAGCATTATAATATAACTAGCTGATGCCCGCGACTTCGTCCGCGTGGATTCAGTTTTTAAAATCCCGAGGGTACTCTTTGATTTTCCGGGATGCTTTACACTCTACAGGTTCTCAACTATACCTATCCAAAAAATCACGTCAATCCGTAGGTTTTTTGCAGCGTGATTGACGGACAAACCAACAAAGACAAAATTACGTTTAGCTTTCATTTACGTTTTGTTATTCCACTGTCATTTGCGTTTTGTTATTCCATGTCAGATGCGTTTTTGTTATACCACGTTTTATAGTGACTTGACGGAAACGGGATAAAAAGTATCCTATGTCCGTCTCCTGGTTCTAAGCTACCTCTCCACCAATTTTCAGCCAAATCGGTTCATCCGTTCTTGAGTTATAAATAGTGTAACTAACACCACTTTCTTTTATATAATACTAGCTGATGCCCGCGACTTCGTCTGCGTGGATTTAGTTCATAACATCCCGCGGGAAATCTTTGTCACCCTCCAGGTTCTCAACTATATCTATCCAATAAATCACGTCAATCCGTAGCTTTGTAGCAGGAAACATTTGATCGTCTTGCTCGCGGCATTGTTAATGATGATTCAAAGAGAAAACATATTACTGATGATATTATCAATTACGTTAAACTATAATTTTTATAATTGTTTTTACCATAATTTTCTACCATAATTAACCAAATACAAAATTACGTTTAGCTGTCATTTATCTACGTTTTGTTCTTCCACTGTCATTTTCGTTTTTTTATTCCATGTCAGATGCATTTTTGTTATACCAGGTTTTATATTGACTTGACGGAAACGCGGTCGAACGGGATAAAAAGTATCCTGGTTCTAAGCTACCTCTCCACCAATTTTGAGCCAAATCGGTTCATCCGTTCTTGAGTTATAAATAGTGTAACTAACACCACTTTCTTTTATATATATAGATTACCAGAATACCTTGGCTTTATATACGATACATCATACAAGTTACTAAGAGTCTTTCGCATTTATAATATTACAGTTATCAAGTGCCCGTTTATTTTAATTAAGGTGGAAGACAAGGGTCTGCCCGCGAAATTCAAATTTAATTTGGTTTTTCGCAATTTGTAAACTAATACGACAAATTAGGCTTATGGCCTTCTAATTGCGCCAGTGGAATTATCATATTCACAGGTTTACATAAAAATCTTTACTTGAAAATGACCAGTTTAAGAAATTAATCAAAATACTGAGTTGGACGTGAGTTACTCACAAATTTCAAGACACTTTCAAGTAAAGATTTTTATATAAACCTGTGAAGATGATACTGCCATTTTCGCAATTAGAATGCCTACTAGCCTACTTTGTGGCATTAGTTTACAAATTGCGAAAAACCAAATTAAATTTGAATTTCGCGGGTAGAACCGTGTCTTCAACCTTAATACGAATAAAGTTCCTTCTCCTACTGAAAATACGCAGCGGTCGACGCTTCGATCCCCACCCGTTGCACTATTGTCGTACCCACTCTATTACGTATCTGGTTTGCTCCGTATGAAAAGGCATCTTTGCTAGATCACATAGCTCTACTGTGGTGTGCCCTGACGTGACAGGAGGCGAAAGGGGTAATACATTATCATCAGCAACCCATCAGTGGCTCACTACTGAGCGCAAGTCTCCTCTCTGAGTATTTAGGCCATAGTCCACCATGCTTGCCCAATGCGAATTGGCGGACTTCACACACCTTCGAGTACATTATAGAGAACTCTTTTCCTTACGATGTTTTCCTTCAACGTTGAAGCAAGTGATATTTAATTGCTTAAACGCACTTGACTCCGAAAAGTTAGAGGTGCGAACCCCCGAATAGGAGACCACAGTCCTAACCACTAGGCTATCACTGCACAGTCAGTCATACATTACCAATATAATAATAATATGAAGAGTTGAAGACGTGAGTATTAAAGTCCGTCGTGGCGTGCGGAGGCTCGATGCTCTTCGCTCCAATTTGTCATCGTCGCATCAGTTTGCATCGCAACAGAGTAACGAGGCTGCAGCTTTATAGTTTTTATATTTTGTTGCCATTTAGTAGGGTAGACTGGGTACGGTTGTAACAATTTCCCTTTGAACACCCATAGCATTGCTAATATTGCTATAAACAACGATTATAGCATTTGAGATTAAAGCCAGGTTTTTTTTTCTTTAAATAAATATCAAAATCACATACACAGGTGAAACAATTTAGCAGAAATGGGTAGTTTTATTGAGTGTATGCGATTGTTACAATCGACCCCATACCAGGGGCGGTTGTAATAGTGATGGGGGACAGTTGTGCCAAGCAGAAACAATACAGAATTGATGTATTTAAACCAACTTTACTATTTAAAAACTCTAAAAAGTACTTTACCTAATATCGCCATATCTTAGGCACATTTTTAACAGTTATTTAGGTAATTTTTAGAAAATAAATTAACAAAAATAGATAATATTCTCCCTATACATTGGTACTCAATCAGTCTCACTAAACGAACATAATCTCTAATTATTATAAAAAACAATATTAAATAGTCAATAAATCCAAGTTTAAACTGAAATCAACAATTAATTATTTTTCCCTATACTTAATCAGACTCTCTGCAGTTATGGCATATGTAATATATTCTACAGATGTACAGGCTACGTGAGGCCATTGTGTACAGCTCCCTTGGCATTGGACCCAACGCTCTCCAGACCGACTCGTTGAATAAGTTTCCAGGCAAAGAAAGCAATAATATTCTTCATCTTCTTAAGAATCTGGTGGTGTATTAGATTTATTTTTCTTTCTTTAAACTTCACCTTTCCTTTTGCATTGGTTTGTCTACTAGATTCAAATACGTTTTTCTTCGTTTTCTTATTTTTCAATCTTTTCATATCCCCTTGTACCCTTATCTGTGTTGTGTATAGTTTCGGAAATATTTGAGTTGTTTCAACCGTACCCCGTAACAACCGTACCCAGTCTACCCTACCTAATCCCAATCAATTAATGGAGGATGACATAGCGGTCTCATTGCAATTAAGACAGCAGACTCAGCAATTAAACCTCAGCGCCTGCGAGTCGCCTCTCGCGACGCCGCGCCGTTCCGGGACCTGGGATGACTCAGGGAGAGCTTTTTGTTCCCGGCTCCAGCGTCGCTATACATGATTCATATCTGAGTGGCCCTCGTTTACAATACTGTATGTACGTACCTACGAAGTACGCTGGATATAACGTGTTTTGCAGGATCGAGTAGAACAGTTATAGCTTACACGGCGCCACGTTAACGGTTAACGGTTAACCGTCAAACGTTAAACGTCATTTTTCAAAGGATTAATTATTAGCCAAGCTGAACTTGACTCATTTTCTTCCTCTTCTGTTCTCCTCTCTCTTCCAAATGAGCGTACAGCTTGTGTTAGAATTGGGTGCGACAACAGTCCAACAGGTGGGGATGTGGCAGCTGAATTTTCTACCGAGGTTTCGTTTCCTTACACTAGTTGGAACGTTCGAAGGAGAATTCTTTAATAATAATTAATCTGCCGCGTAGAAATAGTGCGTGAGCATCATTACGTCTGCACGGATCTTTAATTTTAACAGTAGTAAATATAATAAGTATATGGCACAGATTAATGATTATGTATCCTCTGAGTTGGCCAACCACAAAAGTCTCATGTTTATTTTTATCAATTCATTACCTTCTGCCCTACCTACCAACCGAATAACATATTATGTGTAACCTCTTATGTGTGCGTTTATTTCTTAAGTCCTATCCTATGAATACTTATATGTCTAGAAGGAGCATCGCGCTACTAAAGAACGAAAAAAAACAGGCCAATGAAAATATGCTAGTGTGCGTGACGTGAGTGCCGCGCATGCGCGGCGTGGATTACTGAGCGTGCGTAATGATACCAGGTACGCAGGTGATTCCAATAAAATGGGGAGAATTATGTCATTAAAATTTTTAAACTTTAAAAATAAAATTAATATCTACTTTTTTTTAATTTTTATCATAAAACAATAATTTTATTAATACCTTTAACTATAGTGAGTTATTGTATTTAGTATTTTGTATTAGATAAATGGTTTCCAAAATTTTAAAAAGTCAGCTCCATACTGAAATTCTTTGTTATTGCACCGATGTCGTTCAAAATCGATATTTAGGGTCCCCTAGCGTCAAATGAGAGGAAATGGTTGCCAGTATTTTTTTAAAAGTCAGCGCCATATTGAAATTCTTTGTTATTGCACCGATGTCGTTCAAAATCGATATTTAGGGTTCCCTGGGGTCAAGAAAGACGAATTGGTGGCCAAAATTTTAAAAAGTCAGCGCCATATTGAAATTCTTTGTTATTGTACCGATGTCTTTCAAAATCGATATTTAGGGTTCCCTGGGGTCAAGAAAGACGAATTGGTGGCCAAAATTTTTAAAAGTCAGCGCCATATTGAAATTCTTTGTTATTGCACCGATGTAGTTCAAAATCGATATTTAGGGTTCACTAGCATCAAAAAAGACGAATTGGTTGCCAAAATTTTAAAAATTCAGCGCCATATTGAAATTCTTTGTTATTGTACCGATGTCGTTCAGAATCGATATTTAGGGTTCCCTGGGGTCAAGAAAGACGAATTGGTCGCCAAAATTTTAAAAAGTCAGCGCCATATTGAAATTCTTTGTTATTGCACCGCTGTCGTTCAAAATCGATATTTAGGGTTCCCTGGGGTCAAAAAAGACGAATTGGTTGCCAAAATTTTAAAAAGTCAGCGCCATATTGAAATTCTTTTTTATTGCACCGATGTAGTTCAAAATCGATATTTAGGGTCCCCTAGCGTCAAATGAGAGGAAATGGTTGCCAGTATTTTTTTAAAAGTCAGCGCCATATTGAAATTCTTTGTTATTGCACCGATGTCGTTCAAAATCGATATTTAGGGTTCCCTGGGGTCAAGAAAGACGAATTGGTGGCCAAAATTTTAAAAAGTCAGCGCCATATTGAAATTCTTTGTTATTGTACCGATGTCTTTCAAAATCGATATTTAGGGTTCCCTGGGGTCAAGAAAGACGAATTGGTGGCCAAAATTTTTAAAAGTCAGCGCCATATTGAAATTCTTTGTTATTGCACCGATGTAGTTCAAAATCGATATTTAGGGTTCACTAGCATCAAAAAAGACGAATTGGTTGCCAAAATTTTAAAAATTCAGCGCCATATTGAAATTCTTTGTTATTGTACCGATGTCGTTCAGAATCGATATTTAGGGTTCCCTGGGGTCAAGAAAGACGAATTGGTCGCCAAAATTTTAAAAAGTCAGCGCCATATTGAAATTCTTTGTTATTGCACCGCTGTCGTTCAAAATCGATATTTAGGGTTCCCTGGGGTCAAGAAAGACTAATTGGTCGCCAAAATTTTAAAAAGTCAGCGCCATATTGAAATTCTTTGTTATTGCACCGCTGTCGTTCAAAATCGATATTTAGGGTTCCCTGGGCGCTGACTTTTAAACATTTTGGCAACTATTCCCTCTCTTTTGACGCTAGGGGACCCTAAATATCGATTTTGAACTACATCGGTGCAATAAAAAAGAATTTCAATATGGCGCTGACTTTTTAAAATTTTGGCAACCAATTCGTCTCTCTTGACGCCAGGGAACCCTAAATATCGATTTTGAACGACATCGGTACAATAACAAAGAATTTCAATATGGCGCTGACTTTTTAAAATTTTGGCAACCAATTCGTCTCTTTAGACGCTAGTGAACCCTAAATATCGATTTTGCACGACATCGGTGCAATAACAAAGAATTTCAATATGGCGCTGACTTTTAAAAATTTTGGCAACCATTTCCTATTTTTGATCCAAGGTAACCCTAAACCCTATTTCCAACTCGATCGGTGAATCGCTAAATCGCTAAAGTCATAAAAACTCTCTCCCGGTAAAATATTCGTTTAAAAAAATAAAAAAACATTTAAGATGAATATAAATAAAAGAAAATCAGAAACGAAAAAGTTAAAAAAAAATAAGAGGGGAATTCTTGAGTTCGATTATCGATGGAGACAATTTCGAAATTTATAATTTCTGAAATATCTCAGATCTGGTCTGGTGGGAGGCTTCGGCCGTGGCTAGTTACCATTCTACCATCAAAGACGTATCGCTAAGCTATTAAGCGTTCCGGCTCGATAGCGTGTAAAAATTTAATAAATTCTAGCTTATCCCCTTCTAAGCTAGCCCGTTACCATCTAAACTGCATCGTCACTTACCATCAGGTGAGATCGTAGAACAAGGACTGTCTTGGAAAGAAAATTAAAAAATGACATTATCTGCAATCGCTTTTCGAATATTATCGGTATCTACATTCTAAGGTTTCATTATTTATTAGGGAAATTTTGGGTTCGTAAACTGGCAACACACATTAAATGGCGAACTCTAATTTAATTATTTTCTACAAATTTCAATTTCTTATTTTGCAGGAACTGATGTGCTTGAATGTTATTTACTGATGGTAGGTAATGTTATTGGTTATTTTAGATCGCCCTGTTAAGTTTTTTTCACATTTTATTTACCAAAAACCGCCATTTAAAAAAACAAAATATTGGCTCGCGAGCTCCATATCTGGTGATGACCTAATTCAAACTGAGCGCGGGAAAAGGGCGTGAACCACATGTGGCAGCACAAATTTTCGACGCGTTCACAGCCTTTAGACTCCATCTTGTATATCTTTGGTCCTATCAATTGATATTTAATATAATATTTGCAAGTGTAATACCAGCGTTTTATTGACCATCAACGCGATGAGTATTTATGGGTAAAAACGCCCTCAGGGATTGAACACCTTTCGGTTTTCAGTCCGCGCCTTAACCGATGCGCTAATAAAAAAATCGGCCAAGTGCGAGTCGGACCTCGCTCTTTTAGGGTTCCGTACTTATGACCAAATCACTTTTCTAGTCTAACTAGATATTTAAATATATCTTATTTCTTAGATAGCACTAAATTAGCTTAAGGGGAAAAATGCTCGTTTGTTTTGGTCACAACTTACAAACCGCATTATAAATCGGTGTTTTCAGTATTTGTTGTTAAGATACACTTATATATAGTACATAATATACCCAAATTTCAAATTCCTAACTAGTTTAGTTTTTGAGATAGACCCCCTAACAAAATTGGTCTAAAAACGACAACTTTGATGGCCCCCCCCATTTCTTCATATTTGTAGCTAAAAAATAAAAAAATATATATTTGAACTCCACTTAATGAGCTCTAGACAATGACACCCCACATGCCAGGGTAAAAGAATAAAATTTTATTTCGATTCCTTTCCATAATATATGGGGCTCCCCTTTATTTATTAATTTTATTTTATTTTCGACCGAGCGAAGCGAAGGTCTCTGAGTTTACTAGAGCGATTTGCACTTGTCCGTCCGTCCGTCTGTCCGTCCGTCCGTCTGTCAGAGCCTTATAACTTCTGAATTACTGAACGTAATTACTTCAATTTTAGATATGATATGTAAACCGATGGCCTCCAGCCGAAAATGGCTTAAAAAGTTATAAAAATCTTTATTTCAGGGGGGCTCTCATAGAAGCGAATGCGAAGTAAAATAAAATTTTTTGCATTTCATAGGGTTGCAGTAGGTACCTCATTTTAAAGATAATTTGGAACAGAGTACAAAAGTATTTTTTTTTTATTTTTTTTCCTAAAATTGACGAAATGGGGGGCTTTCAAAGTGGAGATTTTATTCGAGGCTAGATCTCTAAAACCACTTTATTTTAAAATTTGAAACTTACACATAATTTAAGTTATATTCTGTACTTGAACAACAAATACTAAGATTAGATAAATATTATAAAGAAACGAAATTATTTAAGTTTTAATGGGCATCAATGTTTTTAACAAAACTTCACTATACTGTTAATAGATGGCGCTGTCTTTAATATTGTAAATACAATTCTCATATAATCACTGATTGTGCCTACGTGATTTAACTGTCTGTCAGTGATCATGATCAATAAAGAAAACCGACATATTCTACGCACGCACGCACGGCTCAGTCTAAATGCATTTTCAAGATGGATTGCTATGCGAGTCACGCGTCGCCTGATGACGCGTCGCGATGGCACAGGCGCGCTGTCACGAGCGCACACTATAGTTGTTGCCCGTGCTGATTTCTTGCCTCCAATCTGATTTCATTTTTGTGCCAAGAGATAGGCTAGCCATCTTGCTGTAAGTTGATCTGAAGTAAAATACGAGACATAATTATTAGAAACTAGAAACGGGCTTTTGCCCGTGATTTCATCTGTGTCGAGTGTTCATATTTAAAAATCCTGCAAGAACCCTCTTTTTCCGGGATGAAAAGAAGCCTAATCTCAAAGTCCTTATTCATCAACATCATCATTATCAACCCATCATAGGCTCACTAATGAGCGAGGTCTCCTCTCAGAGAAGGGTTATAGGCCATAGTCTACCACGCTGGCCTAATGCGAATTGGTGGACTTCACACACCTTCGAGAGCATTATGGAGAACTCTCAGGTGTGCAGGTTTCCTCATGATGTTTTCCTTCACCGTTAAAGCATGTGATACCTATTTAATTCTTAAATGCACTTAACTTCGAAAAGTCAGAGGTGCGTACCCGGAATCGAACCTGCGACCCCCTAATAGGAGACCACAGTCGTAACCACTAGGCTATCACTACTTATGTGCTTATTCACACCTGCTAAAGTCCTTATTCATACCTATGCAAAAAATCACGTCGATCGGATGCTCCATTGCTGCGTGATTTAAGGACAAACCAATAAACAAACACACCTTCGCCTTTGAATAGCATAAAATATTGTTTAATAAGGACAGGAATACAAATAAATATTTTTTCTTTCTATTTTTTCTTTCTATTTGTCTGCTTTTGAATTGCTAAGTTAATCTAAATGATGAATATTATATTAATAAAGGACGATTGGTGTCTTGGCTATAGATTTTCTATCTTTCTTTATCCTGTTTTTTTTTTTTTTAAAGAATATCAGTCAAGTTGAAATTGACTAATATCCTCCTCTCCCCTCCAAATAAGCGGAAAGCTTGTGTCAGGAGTGGGCACGACAATAGTGCAACGGGTGGGATTCGAACTCGACCTTTCAGTTTTCAGTCCGCACCTTTAACCGTTAGGCTAATTTGTTTCCGAAAGTAGGCGATGTTCGAACGTTTCACGTGACCACTGTACGTGTGTCCCCATTTGATCACTCTAATATCCGAGCAGGCCGCCCAGGTCAGCGAGGACTTCAGGGAGTGTTGCTGGAGAGCCAATACCTATTGTATAGTAGTCGTGGGACTAGTGGGGCGGATACATCCACTGCATTTAAGCAGTACGTATTCCAGAGTGCTGTCAACATCCATGCATGCTCTGCATAAACGGCGGTCAGTGAAACCTAAATTAAAAAAAATGTTTGTTGAGCGAACACTGTGCTGTGATCCTGCCTTCAACTGTCGAGCTTGCTTCGGTTCGATTGGCTATAGACTTCGTTAAATTTTGTGAATACGGACGCGCGTCGCAAGATGTCATTTTTTTGGAACGTAGTTCGTTATCGCGCGGTACGGAAGGGGGCTAGACGGAAAAAATTAATTAACTGACACTCGACACATTTTTGAAACCGACACTTTTTTGTTGAATGTGAATTTTGCATTGTGTTCGGTATTTTCGCCATATAACACGGCGTCTGCATGGCCTAGTGGTTCCGGCAGTCGCCTAAAAGTTCAACGTCGATGGTTCGAATCCCAGCTCGACAGAGTGAATTTTCTATTTTCAATTTTATTTTAAATAATTTCTACATGTGGAATTTTTCCCTAATTTTTAGGGTTCCGTACCCAAAGGGTACAAACGGGACCCTATTACTAAGCCTACGCTGTCCGTCCGTCCGTCCGTCCGTCCGTCCGTCTGTCAGAGCCTTATAACTTCTGAATTACTGAACGTAATTACTTCAATTTTAGATATGATATGTAAACCGATGGCCTCCAGCCGAAAATGGCTTAAAAAGTTATAAAAATCTTTATTTCAGGGGGGCTCTCATAGAAGCGAATGCGAAGTAAAATAAAATTTTTTGCATTTCATAGGGTTGCAGTAGGTACCTCATTTTAAAGATAATTTGGAACAGAGTACAAAAGTATTTTTTTTTTATTTTTTTTCCTAAAATTGACGAAATGGGGGGCTTTCAAAGTGGAGATTTTATTCGAGGCTAGATCTCTAAAACCACTTTATTTTAAAATTTGAAACTTACACATAATTTAAGTTATATTCTGTACTTGAACAACAAATACTAAGATTAGATAAATATTATAAAGAAACGAAATTATTTAAGTTTTAATGGGCATCAATGTTTTTAACAAAACTTCACTATACTGTTAATAGATGGCGCTGTCTTTAATATTGTAAATACAATTCTCATATAATCACTGATTGTGCCTACGTGATTTAACTGTCTGTCAGTGATCATGATCAATAAAGAAAACCGACATATTCTACGCACGCACGCACGGCTCAGTCTAAATGCATTTTCAAGATGGATTGCTATGCGAGTCACGCGTCGCCTGATGACGCGTCGCGATGGCACAGGCGCGCTGTCACGAGCGCACACTATAGTTGTTGCCCGTGCTGATTTCTTGCCTCCAATCTGATTTCATTTTTGTGCCAAGAGATAGGCTAGCCATCTTGCTGTAAGTTGATCTGAAGTAAAATACGAGACATAATTATTAGAAACTAGAAACGGGCTTTTGCCCGTGATTTCATCTGTGTCGAGTGTTCATATTTAAAAATCCTGCAAGAACCCTCTTTTTCCGGGATGAAAAGAAGCCTAATCTCAAAGTCCTTATTCATCAACATCATCATTATCAACCCATCATAGGCTCACTAATGAGCGAGGTCTCCTCTCAGAGAAGGGTTATAGGCCATAGTCTACCACGCTGGCCTAATGCGAATTGGTGGACTTCACACACCTTCGAGAGCATTATGGAGAACTCTCAGGTGTGCAGGTTTCCTCATGATGTTTTCCTTCACCGTTAAAGCATGTGATACCTATTTAATTCTTAAATGCACTTAACTTCGAAAAGTCAGAGGTGCGTACCCGGAATCGAACCTGCGACCCCCTAATAGGAGACCACAGTCGTAACCACTAGGCTATCACTACTTATGTGCTTATTCACACCTGCTAAAGTCCTTATTCATACCTATGCAAAAAATCACGTCGATCGGATGCTCCATTGCTGCGTGATTTAAGGACAAACCAATAAACAAACACACCTTCGCCTTTGAATAGCATAAAATATTGTTTAATAAGGACAGGAATACAAATAAATATTTTTTCTTTCTATTTTTTCTTTCTATTTGTCTGCTTTTGAATTGCTAAGTTAATCTAAATGATGAATATTATATTAATAAAGGACGATTGGTGTCTTGGCTATAGATCTTCTATCTTTCTTTATCCTGTTTTTTTTTTTTTTAAAGAATATCAGTCAAGTTGAAATTGACTAATATCCTCCTCTCCCCTCCAAATAAGCGGAAAGCTTGTGTCAGGAGTGGGCACGACAATAGTGCAACGGGTGGGATTCGAACTCGACCTTTCAGTTTTCAGTCCGCACCTTTAACCGTTAGGCTAATTTGTTTCCGAAAGTAGGCGATGTTCGAACGTTTCACGTGACCACTGTACGTGTGTCCCCATTTGATCACTCCAATATCCGAGCAGGCCGCCCAGGTCAGCGAGGACTTCAGGGAGTGTTGCTGGAGAGTCAATACCTATTGTATAGTAGTCGTGGGACTAGTGGGGCGGATACATCCACTGCATTTAAGCAGTACGTATTCCAGAGTGCTGTCAACATCCATGCATGCTCTGCATAAACGGCGGTCGGTGAAACCTAAATTAAAAAAAATGTTTGTTGAGCGAACACTGTGCTGTGATCCTGCCTTCAACTGTCGAGCTTGCTTCGGTTCGATTGGCTATAGACTTCGTTAAATTTTGTGAATACGGACGCGCGTCGCAAGATGTCATTTTTTTGGAACGTAGTTCGTTATCGCGCGGTACGGAAGGGGGCTAGACGGAAAAAATTAATTAACTGACACTCGACACATTTTTGAAACCGACACTTTTTTGTTGAATGTGAATTTTGCATTGTGTTCGGTATTTTCGCCATATAACACGGCGTCTGCATGGCCTAGTGGTTCCGGCAGTCGCCTAAAAGTTCAACGTCGATGGTTCGAATCCCAGCTCGACAGAGTGAATTTTCTATTTTCAATTTTATTTTAAATAATTTCTACATGTGGAATTTTTCCCTAATTTTTAGGGTTCCGTACCCAAAGGGTACAAACGGGACCCTATTACTAAGCCTACGCTGTCCGTCCGTCCGTCCGTCCGTCCGTCCGTCTGTCAGCGGGCTGTATCTCGTAAACCGTAATAGATAGACAGATGAAATTTTCACATATTATGTATTTCTATTGCCGCTATAACAACAAATAATAAAAATTAAATTAAATTAAAAAAAAAAAATTAAAATATTTCCATGGGTACATGGAAATATTTTTATTTAATTTTTTTTAACGGAACCCTAAAAGAGCGAGGCCCGACTCGCACTTGGCCGATTTTTTTTATTTATTGTATAAATTGGATAAAATGTTATTGTACTACTAACGCCATCTGTTAAAGAACCAGAGTAACTATTGGGTTTTGTAACAGTGCAATATAAATAAACTAAATATAATTCATCGTAGTTAATCAATTTAATACTAGATGACATCACTAGTTTATTACAATTCCTTCACTAAAATTAATCGAAAGGAACTACGTTCCACCCGGGTGTCCCTTGACACCTCTCAAGTTTTTTTGTATATTGGGTGTTTGAGTCCACTTGTCTTCAAGGCGTGTTCGAAGTGGTGCAAATGATGCATCAATGGAATATTTAGAATGATTCCGGCCGACGACGGGAGTTGAGTACCCACGCGTGTAGTCACGGCTCGCGACCTCATTGAGCATTCTATCGAGTGTCAACCGCATCGCTACGTTTGTAAAGGCAGGTGCAGACTTTAAAGTTCGAAAGAATAATGGCAGAATTGTACCTGAATGTTTTAGGAGGCGTCTACGAATATGATTTATACAAAACAAAGTATTTAAATGTTCGTTTTTTATATGAAATTAGTTTTACATCTTTTGCCTTGGTTAAATAATTATTAAATAATGAACAACTGACTAATTCATATCGTGCTTTGAGTTTGGATTGGTTTGGATCGTTTCTCGATAACATTGCTCGCCCGGAAATTCAAGAGTTTGTCTATGTAGAGAGTTCTATAGAGTACTAAGTAGTACATTCCAATGCCAAATTAGAACTTAAAACAACATGGAAGTAGGAATTACTACTACGTCTTTATACCTATCTACATATTTTTATATCCTCAAAATACAAATAAAGTTGTTAATATCTTTTTTTTCTTCAAACGAAAAATCTCAGTGATTATGTTTTAGTAATGAAACCTTTACGGTTTTAACAATTTTTCATGTATAGATGCTTCGAATAGATTTCAGGTAAAGTGATATATGAACCCCTGCCAATGTTCTTTGTACCCAGAGTATTTTGTATACCCTATTATAGAAATTAAGACTGATTCAGTTTGCGCCACAGTGCCGTGCCAGGAACTTATCAAACTGAACAATTGAAATACAGAAAAATTCAAATTATTTTACTCTGAATTTTTTTTTCAGGACGCCTGCTCCAATGATAGAATTAACAGTCTTCTTTGTGTTAAAGTATAATAATTATTATAGTTTTAAAAAAATGATAATACCTTGTGTTATAGCCTTAAAACCCCAAGCGAAATGATGCAGCAGCGGTACCTCACAAGTTAAAGTCGACAAGAGTATCAAGATTTCTTGCGAATCGTAAATGCGTCACCGAGTCAGAGTACGTACTTAGCCCGAGCGGTTGGGACCTTTAAGTTTACTAGTTAGAACTTAGAGCCCGCGCGCACGTACAATTTTTAGGGTTCCGTACCCAAAGGGTGCCAACGGGACCCTATTACTAAGTCTCCGCTGTCCGTCCGTCCGTCCGTCTGTCAGCGGGCTGTATCTCGTAAAGCGTAATAGATAGACAGTTGACATTTTCTCATATTGTGTATTTCTATTGCCGCTATGACAACAAATAATAAAAATTAAATTAAATTAAAAAATAAAGGGGGCGGGGAGCCCCCTTTATTTTTTAATTTATACATGGAAAAGGAGTCGAAATAAAATTTTATTTTTTTACCCTGGCGTGTGGGATGTCATTGTCTAGAGCTCATTAAATAGTTCAAATATATATATTTTTTATTTATACATGGAAAAGGAGTCGAAATAAAATTTTATTTTTTTACCCTGGCGTGTGGGATGTCATTGTCTAGAGCTCATTAAATAGTTCAAATATATATATTTTTTATTTTTTAGCTACAAAAATGAAGAAATGAGGGGCCGTCAAAGTTGTCAGTTTTAGACCAATTTTGTTAGGGGGTCTATCTCAAAAACTAAACTAGTTAGGAATTTGAAATTTTGGTATATTATGTACTATATAGTTTATTATTCCAACAAATACTGAAAACACCGATTTATAATGCGGTTTGTAGGTTGTGACCAAAACAAACGAGCATTTTTCCCCATATGATAATTTAGTACTTTCTAAGAACTAAGATATCTAAATATGTATCTAGTTTAAAAAAATGATTTGGTCATAAGTACGGAACCCTAAAAGAGCGAGGCCTGACTCGCACTTGGCTGATTTTTTTTAATCATCCGTGTCGCAGTCCATCGTCAATGAAGTTATAATGGAAGTTCGCGCACGATGCAATTTTTAATCACTGTTATTTTTAATCAGCTCGCGACTATTGCAATGACGTCACGCCCACAGGTTTCAATGCGAGTGTACTATGTAATTTTAATAGAGCGCAATATGTAATTTAAAATCACTGCGATTAAAAATTGCAGCCCCCACTCCTGATCCCACGTCCTTGCCTGAGTTATATTGTTACAGGTAGGTAAATAAGTAATTGATACTTAAGTATTCAGTATAAATTTTGCTACCTAACTACTTTAATAACGGTTTCACTACCACATAAGTAAAGATCCGGATTTTTGAAATTATGTACTCCACAGTATGTACTCAAACTTTTCAACCGACTTCCAAAATGGAAGAGATTCTCAATTCCTTCCTCAATGAAAAATAATTAGGGAACATCACCCATCGACTTATTTTAAAAGAGTAGATTTGGAAAAAAATCCTAAAATCTATGCAAAAAGACAAACTTAAATAAGTCCGTGCCTGCGCCCTATGCGATGTACTTAATTAACGGTTAGAAAAAAAATTATGCAATTTTTAATCAGCCGTGCGTGTTAATGTAGACCGCTCGAGATCGGCTGAAAAACTCAAAGAATTGAAAATATTTATTTCAACATTGTATTCAACAATGCGGCCACATGATATATTGCACTGCACACAATTCGCGTTACCAGTACGGCCTTGGCTTAAGTATCACAACCCTTGGATTGAACCTGCATTTACTGTCATCAGTAACCTATCAATGGCTCACTGAGCGCAGGTCTTGTCTCAGAGAAAGGGCCATATAAGCCATAGTCCACCACGATGATTCAACGCAAATTGGCTATGCACGATTGAAAAACAAACCAACAAACAAAGACAATTTCGCATTTATAAAATTAAATATTGGATAGAAGCAATTGTGTATTGTGGAACATCTGATGATGCTCCGGTATTGGATACGGCGCGAAATGTACGTAGATTGTTTATAAAAAATTTGTTCTGTTTTGGCGGATTTTATTCATTTTAGCAAAGTAACATTGCATTTTCTTGGAATCATAAATTTATTAAAGTAAGGATTTCGATCCCGATCGCTTACCGCAATTGCTCTAGTAGCACATAGTTGAAATATCGATGTATTTGTCATTTAGTGACGGCCGCGGGCTGCGACGGGTCCGGATTGAGTCATAGAGACCGCGTGCAGACATTCTGTAGCCTGTGTGGTCGCAGGGTCGAAGCACCTGCGATACTAAACAAAATAAGTCGTAAATAACGAGCCAATGAGCGATATGCGTGTGCCTAGACTGTCGGACGCACGATTGCATCGACTACCCGTATATCCCTTCGATCAATAAAGTAGACTCGATCAATGTATTGTGCATTTTTCAATGAAAATGACTAATGAAAAAATCCATGACTCGCAACTGAAATGACTGAATCTGGTATCGCAAGTAGGTATATGCCGCTCTTATCGAAATCACTTTGTTTCATTTGCTGTGAAAGACCCAAGAAAAAACTCCAAAAGTCAGATACTTTACATAGTTTAATTGCTTCATCTGGGGCTTGGCTCATTTATACGAAATTATCTGACAAAGTCTCTGTAAATTCTAGACCCTAGCCAATTTCACCTTGTCGTCAGCAACCCATCAACTCTCCTACGGAGCGCAGGTCTCCTCTCAGAGAAGAGTTATATGCCACTGTCCACCGCTGGCCCAGTGCGGATTGTACTTTCCCCGACCAAAGCTAATAAACTATAGTATGGTCTGGTCTAGGGTCTGGGCCGATAAAAAATCACGTATCAGGTAAATTTTATATAAACAATAAGTATTGTAGAATGCGGGCAACATGCCCGTATCACCATTCCCAAGTTTTTATCAAGGTTTAAAAAATAAAGACTTCAACGAGTTCGGACTGAGATTGCCAAGTGCCAACACAGAAACTGCCAAAATGTGACTATGTCGAAACAGGCTCTTAGTATATTATTCAGTAGATAATAGATTTAACGGAGGGTTGAATTGAAGAAGAATTGATAGAATTGAATAGGATGGAAGAGCAACTGCTGAGTATTTGGCCGGCTTTTTTCAGCAGAATTTGTTTTCCAAACCGGTGGTAGAGTCTTGACTCGTCATAGGAGCCGCATGTTGGCCTACATGAGATAAATAATTTGGAATTTTGGTTTAAAAATAAATAAATTTTCCGCATCGCTTAGCTGGCGGCCTTAGCTGGCAGTTTGAACGGCCGACATCGCCTCACTTGCGGTAAGTATAGATCCCTAGATATCGCTCAGTAAATATCAGGGGGTTTACTATGACCTTTTATACAACCGTGCAATTTCCAGGCTGTCCAAAAGCAGGCCTGCTTCTGAATCGCTGAAAATCGTACTATGACATCGTAAAAGGTGAACGGCAAGTGAACGACAATTGACCTGCTAAGCTTGTCTCTGGTCTGCTGTAATGTGAATGTCTTTTTTTCTTTGTAACGTTCAAAAACTTGCCTCTTTATCGATATCATTGCATGTTCATGTTACCGGTTTTTTTTAAATAATGTACACTCGTTTTTTTTAGATAAGTGTTCTTTTTATAACATTATGTATTACAAATTATCAAAATACATTATCTTAGATCACTAAAACCTGCATGTTTTGCGATCGTAACAACTTTTTAATCTTTCGGACGTAAGTAGATGTATTTTTTAGCTTTACCGCGCTCGTTTAAAATCAACTTGACTTTTTTGGCAGATCCCACTTGGCCTGGAAACTACTTTGCTTTTTAAATTTTACTTGATATCGCGAAGTAAGCCAACGCGATAACAACTTCATATTTTTAAGTGTTTTTTTTGTTATATTTTGTTTTAAGATTTTTTAACTTGAGCTTCCTACATCAGTTATCCTTACCTATATTATAGGTACTAGATGATGCCCGCTACTTCGTCCGCGTGGATTAAGGTTTTTTGATTCCCGTGGGAACTCTGTTATTTTCCGGGATAAAAATCCTGGGCATCCTGGATATGAGCTATCTCTATTCCAAATTTCAGCCAATTGGTTGTGGAGTTATAGAGTAACAAACATCCATCCATCCATCCTTACAAACTTTCGCATTTATAATATTAGTAGGATTTATAGAAAAACAAACACGAACAGAAATTGGATTCAATATTTATTAATTTAACCACTGTGCACAATAATATAATTACATATTACATAATTCACATTCACTTATAAGTAATTGCTAAACAAACCTAAGTACAAGTCAATAAAATAAAAGTCAATAGTTCGTATAAACTACTTTAACACAACACTTTAAGAGTAGTGTCTAGTGACGAAACGCGACGCGAGAAGTTATTTTCCAAAATGCTATCTGTTTCACAACGCTTCGCTGCCCGACCCGCATCGTGCGATAGAGAGAGTTGCAAGTCCAGGAGTTATTTGCCTAAATTTTATTCTTGAAATATTGTTTCGGGTCATAACGTTTTTACCCCCCTAAACGTTTACAAAATTAGACAATTTTGGTCTCATTAGATTCAGTACACCTTAATCTAGGCTCGTACGTTTCATTCTTTTAATATTTCAGTTTAGTTAAATTTAAAAAAATAAAATTAGTCGAAGAAGTTTTTTAGTCAAAAATATGGATATTTAGTCACTAATAACTTTTAACATAAGTAAGCAATATTTATTTAAAATTAAAACGTACGGGCATAGTTTTTCATTGTATCTGCAACATTTCAAAAAATTATGAACATTGGACAACATTTACGGGTAGCAAAACGTTATCGCTTTTTGTGTGAAAATTTTCAACTAGACAATCCTCTTAACAGAAGATGAATTAGAAGACGACGGTGCCTACGCCGAACCCGAAGCCGAAGTGACTGAACGAGTGGACAACTGGTTGGAGAGTCAACATCCACGCCCCGTGCTGGCGATCACCGACGCACCGCACTACCCAATAGAAGAGCCGGTGGTCAACGACGCGGGACAACAGAAGCAACAGGAAGCAATACTTCAGTCACCTGCGGGAGCACAGCCCGGCTTAACGGAGTTAGCCGAAGCAATTACGCGCGCCGTCAAAACAGCACAGCGCCCCAATACTCAAACAAAATTATAATAGGTACGAAGTTCGCCGTGTCAGCTAGTTGTAGTAAAAAATAAAACTACCGTTATGTAATAGTGCTTTATGGTAGGAAAATATATATATATATATATATATATATAATATATATACAACTAGGACAGTAATTTCTCCAACAAACGGGTCTGGGTTCCAATCCCAGCATGCACCACTGATTAAAAAAAAATGTGCATACTTATTACAACAAATATTATCACATCTTTTGGTGAAGGATTCACAAAGAAACCAACACATGCGAGCCTTTGATAGAGTTCCGGAAGGTGTTTGAAGTCTGCCAATACTATACTAGGCCAGCATGGTAAACTACAGTCTAATCCATCTCATTCTGAGAGGAGACCCGAGCCCAGCTGTGGGACAGTGGATTGATGCAATGACTTCATGGGTTCATTAATTTCATTATCATGTGTTGGCCTCTCCCTTTGTCTCTATGCTCAAATCACTAGATCTATGAGGATTTGTTTTCATTAAAGGTTCCAAATCCTCACACAAACTAACGCCAAAATAACCCAGCCTCACCGTTGCCACTGCGGTGACCACGTCGACGCTTACGGTCATCACGGGCTCTCCTGTTCGAAGAGCGCTGGTCGTTTCTCCCGCCACAATGCCCTCAACGACATCATCCGCAGGTCTCTTGCTACTGCTCACGTGCCAGCTGTATTAGAACCTATTGGTTTGGCACGTAGTGATGGCAAGAGACCTGATGGTATGACGCTTGTTCCTTGGAGGACAGGGAGGTCGCTTGTGTGGGATGCCACCTGTGTAGATACTCTAGCTGCTTCCCACATCCATGCGACCTCCTCTGTGGCGGGTGCAGCGGCTACTAGCGCCGAACAGGCTAAGAGGCGCAAATATGAGAAACTTGACAGTGGTTTCATATTTGCGCCTTTTGGTGTAGAGACCCTGGGGCCGTGGGGCCCGGAGGCTCGCGCACTTTTTTTAGAGATATGAAAAAAGGTGATCGAGTCTACCGGGGATCCAAGAGCTGGCAGCTACCTTGGCCAAAGGATTAGCCTGGCCATCCAAAGAGGTAATGCTGCCAGCATCTTGGGTACTATGCCACACTGCGGTGGCTTGGATGGGGTTTTAGATTTTAATTAGTTTTTATTTTAGTTTTAATTTTAGAATTAAATTTAGGTTTATAGTATTGTATATATGAAATTTTCTATCTATAATATAATAAAAAATATAAATACTTATGTATTTACGAGAAATAACAAAAAAATGTAATTTAGAATGTAATTGTATGTATGTAAAATGTAAATGTAGTGTTAAATGTAATAGCGAACTAGAGTTACCAATACAGCCCATCGAGTTGCCAAGCTTAATTGGCAATGGGCGGACATAGATATAGGTAAGCAGGTGCTTACATAATAGGTGTATAGTTCTAAGATCTAAATAAATGGTCGAGCGGTCCCGCGGTGCTGACGTTACGACCTCGCAAAGGAGAACGCAGTGTTTGTAGACCCCCCACGGTACTTAGACCGAAAACATCAGTCGAATCGCAGAGAACCCTTGGACACAGGTGTCACAAGGGCGAGACGTGTGGGAGTCTCTACAAGAGACAGTCAGAGAGAGTAGAGTTCAGTAGTCCAGTAGTAGCATGAAGAAGAAGAAGACATTTTATGCGTTCATTTAATTCGGCTTTTTAGCCCAGTTTACTCAGCTTCCTGAAATGCAACTAGTTAGAATAAATAAATTTTCCACATCGCTTAGCTGGCGGCCTTAGCTGGCAGTTTGAACGGCCGACATCGCCTCACTTGCGGTAAGTATAGATCCCTAGATATCGCTCAGTAAATATCAGGGGGTTTACTATGACCTTTTATAAAACCGTGCAATTTCCAGGCTGTCCAAAAGCAGGCCTGCTTCTGAATCGCTGAAAATCGTACTATGACATCGTAAAAGGTGAACGGCAAGTGAACGACAATTGACCTGCTAAGCTTGTCTCTGGTCTGCTGTAATGTGAATGTCTTTTTTTCTTTGTAACGTTCAAAAACTTGCCTCTTTATCGATATCATTGCATGTTCATGTTACCGGTTTTTTTTAAATAATGTACACTCGTTTTTTTTAGATAAGTGTTCTTTTTATAACATTATGTATTACAAATTATCAAAATACATTATCTTAGATCACTAAAACCTGCATGTTTTGCGATCGTAACAACTTTTTAATCTTTCGGACGTAAGTAGATGTATTTTTTAGCTTTACCGCGCTCGTTTAAAATCAACTTGACTTTTTTGGCAGATCCCACTTGGCCTGGAAACTACTTTGCTTTTTAAATTTTACTTGATATCGCGAAGTAAGCCAACGCGATAACAACTTCATATTTTTAAGTGTTTTTTTTGTTATATTTTGTTTTAAGATTTTTTAACTTGAGCTTCCTACATCAGTTATCCTTACCTATATTATAGGTACTAGATGATGCCCGCTACTTCGTCCGCGTGGATTAAGGTTTTTTGATTCCCGTGGGAACTCTGTTATTTTCCGGGATAAAAATCCTGGGCATCCTGGATATGAGCTATCTCTATTCCAAATTTCAGCCAATTGGTTGTGGAGTTATAGAGTAACAAACATCCATCCATCCATCCTTACAAACTTTCGCATTTATAATATTAGTAGGATTTATAGAAAAACAAACACGAACAGAAATTGGATTCAATATTTATTAATTTAACCACTGTGCACAATAATATAATTACATATTACATAATTCACATTCACTTATAAGTAATTGCTAAACAAACCTAAGTACAAGTCAATAAAATAAAAGTCAATAGTTCGTATAAACTACTTTAACACAACACTTTAAGAGTAGTGTCTAGTGACGAAACGCGACGCGAGAAGTTATTTTCCAAAATGCTATCTGTTTCACAACGCTTCGCTGCCCGACCCGCATCGTGCGATAGAGAGAGTTGCAAGTCCAGGAGTTATTTGCCTAAATTTTATTCTTGAAATATTGTTTCGGGTCATAACGTTTTTACCCCCCTAAACGTTTACAAAATTAGACAATTTTGGTCTCATTAGATTCAGTACACCTTAATCTAGGCTCGTACGTTTCATTCTTTTAATATTTCAGTTTAGTTAAATTTAAAAAAATAAAATTAGTCGAAGAAGTTTTTTAGTCAAAAATATGGATATTTAGTCACTAATAACTTTTAACATAAGTAAGCAATATTTATTTAAAATTAAAACGTACGGGCATAGTTTTTCATTGTATCTGCAACATTTCAAAAAATTATGAACATTGGACAACATTTACGGGTAGCAAAACGTTATCGCTTTTTGTGTGAAAATTTTCAACTAGACAATCCTCTTAACAGAAGATGAATTAGAAGACGACGGTGCCTACGCCGAACCCGAAGCCGAAGTGACTGAACGAGTGGACAACTGGTTGGAGAGTCAACATCCACGCCCCGTGCTGGCGATCACCGACGCACCGCACTACCCAATAGAAGAGCCGGTGGTCAACGACGCGGGACAACAGAAGCAACAGGAAGCAATACTTCAGTCACCTGCGGGAGCACAGCCCGGCTTAACGGAGTTAGCCGAAGCAATTACGCGCGCCGTCAAAACAGCACAGCGCCCCAATACTCAAACAAAATTATAATAGGTACGAAGTTCGCCGTGTCAGCTAGTTGTAGTAAAAAATAAAACTACCGTTATGTAATAGTGCTTTATGGTAGGAAAATATATATATATATATATATATATATATAATATATATACAACTAGGACAGTAATTTCTCCAACAAACGGGTCTGGGTTCCAATCCCAGCATGCACCACTGATTAAAAAAAAATGTGCATACTTATTACAACAAATATTATCACATCTTTTGGTGAAGGATTCACAAAGAAACCAACACATGCGAGCCTTTGATAGAGTTCCGGAAGGTGTTTGAAGTCTGCCAATACTATACTAGGCCAGCATGGTAAACTACAGTCTAATCCATCTCATTCTGAGAGGAGACCCGAGCCCAGCTGTGGGACAGTGGATTGATGCAATGACTTCATGGGTTCATTAATTTCATTATCATGTGTTGGCCTCTCCCTTTGTCTCTATGCTCAAATCACTAGATCTATGAGGATTTGTTTTCATTAAAGGTTCCAAATCCTCACACAAACCGTGGACTAAATCCTATGATAACCTATAAATTAAAAAAAACATTTTAAAGTTTTTGTCGATTATCATACTACTATTGAAATAGCATAGGTATTTATTGATCAAGTTTTAGTGTCCTATTACCTATATTGCTCCATAAATTTCCTTTCATTCATATTGAAAGGTTTGTTTATTTCCCTCATCGGCTCATGGCGTCGTTTCCTGTTTTCAATCCGGTATCAGCTCTGAAAATACTCAAAAATTGCATTTTCGTCACACATCAACAAAACAGGAAAAGCAAAAGTCTCGTTGAAAATAGAGGAAAGGCAAAAAGTAATGTTGAATGTTTGAAGCACATATTAAAATTTAAAACCCAATCATTAAATAATACCACGGGTGTGTACACTTCAAATTCTAACAATTCACTTCAGAATTTCCGAAATTGGTGTAGGAACACAATTTTATAATATTGCAATTTAGAGGTTTAAAACATAGTACCTCGATAATCGGATATCTAAATTACAAAACAATGCTGAAAAAGCTGCTATAGGAGTAACTTTTTTTGGATCGTGTAATTTGACGTATGGGACGTTCAATTTCCAGCCAACAGACGCTTTGCCGCTGTCAAGTGGCACGTCATGGTATGAAAGTCTATACAAAAAAAGGTGAACGGTTTTTGAGTCGATAACGCAACAAGCCTGCAGCAGGCCTGCTATAGTAGACGTCATAGTACGATATTGCCGCGCAGTTCAATTTCTGCTCTGCTATAAGAACTCATAGTAAGCCCCCAGGAGAGGATATTCCTAATTAAATATTCAGAATAACGAGTATTTCGACCGGTTATACCGGATTTTGTTCGTTGACTCCTCATAATATTTGAAGTAATTAGTACTTACTCACTGACGCACATCCCGCCTCTTAGAAAGCTAACGTTTAGATGCCCTGGCATTACTTATTAATTGCTTTAGAAACAATAATGTGCTCTATATCTGGGCAATAGAGTCTAGAATATTAACTTGTTGATAGCTGGTTGCTTCAGTGAGTCAGCCGGGCTTCCCAAGTCAGTCAAGTATGCTGTAAATATTACAATTTCACACACCATTTGCGTTGAAAGCGGTTCTACATCTGCGTGAGTTCCTTGATCCTTGAGTGCATGTGTGTACTGACGTGCTGTTTACTAGCGTAAAATATTCGCAGCAGGGATAGCCTTGTGGTTAGTACTGCGGTCTCCTATTCGGGAGGTCGCAGGTTCGATTCCGAGCACGCACCACTGGCTTTCCTAAGTTGTGTGCGTTTAAGAAATTAAATATCACAAGCTTCAACGGTGAAGGAAAACATCGTGAGGAAACCTGCACGCCTGAGAGTTCTTCATAATGTTCTCAAAGGTGTGTGAAGTCTGCCAATTCGCATTAGGTCAGCGTGGGGACTATGGCCTATAACCCTTCTCTGAGAGGAAACTTGCGCTCAGTAGTGAGTCATTCATGGGTTGCTAGTAGTAGATTAGCCTAGTGGTTAGGACGGCAGTCTCTTAATCGGGAAGTGGCGGGTTCGATCCCGCGGGCACGCATCTCTGAGTTTTCGGAAATAAGTGCGTTTCAAGCAATGAAATACTTAAAGGCTGTAAACTAGTTACAGTACTGGTAACTGTAGGTACTTAAAAGTGGCATGAACTCAATTTTTGAAAAAAGAAGCAGGTTTTAAATGTAATATTTTTTTTTTTTTGTTAAAATATATATTCCAAATTCTTTTTCGGCCGAATCCAAACTGCACATATTAAATAAAATCAATATTTTAGCTCCGGGTATTAAAATTTTAAACGATGAGTCACTTCGCCTCTTAGGAGCGCCTGTTTTAGAGGCCTCAGTTCCTCAATTTTTTACTGACTTAATTTCTAAATTCAAAAACACTTCCCATCATCTGTTAGATATTAATCCTCATATGGCAATGACCATCATTCGATTCTGCTTATTTGTTCCAAAATTTACTTATTTCGTTAGATGTTCACCTCTTTGGAAATTTAATAATTTATTGGAAAATTTGGATAATTTTATACAAAATATTCTATCTGAAATCTTAAATTGTCCGATAGATGATCAAGTATGGGCCCAGGCTTCTCTTCCGATCAGGTATGGAGGTCTGGGAATCCGCAAAATTTCTAGTGTCTCTCTGCCAGCTTTTCTTTCCTCTGCTTATAGTACACACACTCTCTTTGGAAAAATTATATCCCAGTCTTTGGGATCAATTGAGGTGTCGTACTTGGCAGAGGCAAGAAATGGTTGGTCAGCGATTAGCCCAAATCAATTGCCGGTTTCTCTTCCTTCCCAGAGACAGTGGGATGACATTATTTGTAAAAAAACTTTTGACGCAATGTTAATGCAAGCAAATTCCAAAGACCGTGCTCGTCTTCTCGCTGTCTCTGCGAAAGAATCCGGACATTGGCTCCATGCTATCCCTTCTGCTAATCTGGGTACTCTTTTAAACCACGCCACTCTTGCAGTGGTAGTTGGTCTTAGGCTTGGCGCCAAAATAACCCAGCCTCACCGTTGCCACTGCGGTGACCACGTCGACGCTTACGGTCATCACGGGCTCTCCTGTTCGAAGAGCGCTGGTCGTTTCTCCCGCCACAATGCCCTCAACGACATCATCCGCAGGTCTCTTGCTACTGCTCACGTGCCAGCTGTATTAGAACCTATTGGTTTGGCACGTAGTGATGGCAAGAGACCTGATGGTATGACGCTTGTTCCTTGGAGGACAGGGAGGTCGCTTGTGTGGGATGCCACCTGTGTAGATACTCTAGCTGCTTCCCACATCCATGCGACCTCCTCTGTGGCGGGTGCAGCGGCTACTAGCGCCGAACAGGCTAAGAGGCGCAAATATGAGAAACTTGACAGTGGTTTCATATTTGCGCCTTTTGGTGTAGAGACCCTGGGGCCGTGGGGCCCGGAGGCTCGCGCACTTTTTTTAGAGATATGAAAAAAGGTGATCGAGTCTACCGGGGATCCAAGAGCTGGCAGCTACCTTGGCCAAAGGATTAGCCTGGCCATCCAAAGAGGTAATGCTGCCAGCATCTTGGGTACTATGCCACACTGCGGTGGCTTGGATGGGGTTTTAGATTTTAATTAGTTTTTATTTTAGTTTTAATTTTAGAATTAAATTTAGGTTTATAGTATTGTATATATGAAATTTTCTATCTATAATATAATAAAAAATATAAATACTTATGTATTTACGAGAAATAACAAAAAAATGTAATTTAGAATGTAATTGTATGTATGTAAAATGTAAATGTAGTGTTAAATGTAATAGCGAACTAGAGTTACCAATACAGCCCATCGAGTTGCCAAGCTTAATTGGCAATGGGCGGACATAGATATAGGTAAGCAGGTGCTTACATAATAGGTGTATAGTTCTAAGATCTAAATAAATGGTCGAGCGGTCCCGCGGTGCTGACGTTACGACCTCGCAAAGGAGAACGCAGTGTTTGTAGACCCCCCACGGTACTTAGACCGAAAACATCAGTCGAATCGCAGAGAACCCTTGGACACAGGTGTCACAAGGGCGAGACGTGTGGGAGTCTCTACAAGAGACAGTCAGAGAGAGTAGAGTTCAGTAGTCCAGTAGTAGCATGAAGAAGAAGAAGACATTTTATGCGTTCATTTAATTCGGCTTTTTAGCCCAGTTTACTCAGCTTCCTGAAATGCAACTAGTTAGGCTTGGCTTTTTATAAATCCCGCGGGAACCCTCTGTTTTTTCGGGATAAAAGTCACCCAGGTGATCAACCAAATGCATGCAAAAATCACGTACATCCACTGCTCCGTTACTGCCTGATTAAAGGGCTAAACAACAAACAAATGCATTTTCGCTAATACTTATTACATAGTAACTAGGTGGACCCACGACATCAAACGAGTCGCAGGGAGCCGCCTGATTCAGGCAGCGCAAGACCGAGGCCTGAAAGTCCATGCAAGAGATCTTTGTCTAGCTGTGGACGTACCTATCGGTTGATGAACACAACCAACCAATGGTTTGACAACCTCCCTGGCTCAGTGGTGAGCGCTGTTGTCTTATAACTGGGAGGTCTCGGGTTCGATTCCCGGCTTTTTGGGAACTTTTCCCACTTTGGGAACTTTTGGGAAATTTTCTCTGGTCTGGTCTGGTGGGAGGCTTTAGCCGTGGCTAGTTACCACCCTACCGTCAAAGACGTGCCGCCAAGCGATTTAGCGTTCCGGCACGATGAGAAACCAATTAGGGGTACGGGTTGAATGTTCACTGCCATACCCCTTCCAAGTTAGCCCGCTACCATCTTAGACTACATCGTCACTTACCATCAGGTGAGATCGCAGTCAAGGACTAGCTTGTCATCGAATAAAAAAATAAAATAAAAAAAAAATGAAGAAGAAGCAGTGTGTTGCATTGCATTTGCATCACTGGCATCGTTCTCACGGGGCTGCGTGTAACTTTATATGAAGTAGCGCACCTAGATCGGGTCTCGGAAGACCCGGAGACGAGTCGAGCCCGGCATGGCCTGATGTGAATCATCCCTCGCTCAGTTACTCATGCAGGCACTAGGCACGCGCGGCTCGTGCGCCTCAGCCCCCTGGCCTAGTGATGAGTAATCGCGAGATAGTTTTACGTCGACGATTGATTTTTTCCAATGTTAGTAATCGGTAGGGCTGTCACCAACCATACTAATCATACTAATATTATACATGCGAAAGTGTATTTGTTGGCTTGTCCTTCAATCACGCCGCAACAGAGCTACGGATCGACGTGATTTGAGTTGAGGACCTGGAGAGTGACATAGGCTCCTTTTTATCCCGGAAAATAAGAGTTCCCGCAGGATTTTAAAAACTAAATCCACGCGGATGAAGTTGCGGGCATTAGCTAGCAGGTAATAGAAAACCGAAAGATTGCGTTGTATATTTGTCGTACCCACTATGTATCCCATCCTCGTCGCCAATGTAATATATTTACTCGTATATCTACTAAGTATATGTAGATAACACACACACACACACACACACACTTGCTGCTCTGTGGCCGGTAGCCTGACAACGACTGGTTTTTACGCTCTTCGCTTTTAAATTATTGTTATCCTACCTACATTGAAATATAATAAACATTTTAATGTACTAATTAAATTTAATGTACCTTATTCTTATTGTAATGAATATTTATTAGGTTCCTACAAATAGATTAAAATTTTTAGATGTAATTGATAGATTAATTTTTTAGATTTAAGTAATTTTTTCGCGTATCGATGTCGACGGCAATTGGTGTATGGAAAAACTCAAATGAGTTTATGTTTAAGTACACCAAACTGTACTGTCCTTGTAAACTCTTAACACTTGAGCTTTACGCTTTGTTGGTAGAAAAAACGGGGAGGGGATTCTGTTTGGCTCTTAGAATAAAGAAGTTAGAAGAACAAACTAAGAATTAAGTAGGTTGTTCAATACATGAACATGTTTTTTTAACTGTGAATAATTTTCTTATTGATCGCTGTTACTGGTCACACTGTGTGTTGTCTACCATATTGAAAAATGTGAATAAATTGCATTACTTTGAGAATTATAAACTCTTTTTATTTTACTGTTGGCTCCATAAGCAAACAAGGTAAACTGCAAGAATCATGAAAAAGTGAAAACCCTACTCGTTATAAGATTACTTAAAAAGGTCACTCTACATTTTTTCTAGTCCTTACTCTAACTACGCAGTAAGCGGCTAGCGCAATACTATTTACGCGAACTGCTGGTTCGATGCATTATGCAACGCATCGCGCCACTGTGGCGCGGCGCGCGCCCACTCGCCTGGCCGTTTCGTCAGAAGTATGTACACTGTACCGGGTAATTGGGTGGCCTTACTTGAGAGCAGTGATAACTGATAGCCTAGTGGTTACGACTGTGGTCTCCTATTCGGGGGGTCGCAGGATCGATTCCGGGCACGCACCTCTGGCTTGTCTAAGTGCGTTTAAGAAATTAAATATCACATGCTTTAACGGTGAAGGAAAACATCGTGAGGAAACCTGCACACCTGAGAGTTCTCCATAATGTTCTCGAAGGTGTGTGAAGTCCGCCAATTGGGCCAGCGTGTTGGACTATGACCTATAGCCCTTTCTCTGAGAGACCTCGCTCAGTAGTGAGCCGATGATGGGTTGATAATAACTTGATAGCGACCCGTATAGTATTTACGACATATAAAATACACGTTACTCTATTTATTCTTAGCTGTCTGTGCCGATTTCGCCAACGTCTATTGACGTTTATCTTAGGAATAAATTAGGCATTTGACAGTTTTTGTATTGAAAATACTGTCAAAATATCAAATTTACGCTCGCATAAGACTTATTTTACGTTGGTGAAATCGGCCCAAAAAAGTTAAATAAATCGCGGAAAACGCTCCGACGACCTCTTAGGACAAATATTTTTTTGAATAATTTAGATAATTATTTTTGAGATTTAAGAAAAAACGAACAGTTAGTAATAAATTTTTGAGAATCGTCGAATCGACATGTTTTATCCCTGCTACCTCTGTTAGCTACATAATCGAGAATTTTTGTAAGAGAAAAAGTTGGACGTCTCATCAAAATGAAGCTACTCACGGAAATTTAACTTGATAGTAACTAGTGGTTCGCCCCGAACTGAGACCTCGCGGTATCCCATAATTTCCATAAGGTAGTTTTAACTATATTATATTGTAATTAAAACGCGCCGAATCTGATGACGTCAATCGTCATCTGCTTTCGTGGATGGGATGCGTATTTACAACATTAAAGACAGCGCCATCTATTATCAGTATAGTAAAGTTTTGTTAAAAACATTGATGCCCATTAAAACTTAAATAATTTCGTTTCTTTATAATATTTATCTAATTTTAGTATTTGTTGTTCAAGTACAGGATACAAGTGAAGTAAGAAAATAAGTAGACCTTGAAAATATATAGCCAATTTTCTCAGAGAGCGTCTTCAAGCGAGCGTATTAAATCGCCACTTTGAATGCCCCCCATTTCGTCAATTTTAGGAAAAAAAATAAAAAAAAAAAGTTTGTACTCTGTTACAAATTGTCTTTAAAATGATACACATAAAATCTATGAATAGCAAAAAAAAATTTTTACTTTGCATTCGCTTCTATGAGAAGAAATGAAAGAAAGATTTTTATAACTTTTTAAGCCATTTTCGGCTGGAGGTCATCGGTTTACATATTATATCTAAATTTGAAGTAATTACGTTCAGTAATTCAAAAGTTATAAGGCTCTGACAGACGGACGGACGGACGGACTCGGTCAATCAATGGTAAAAATGGACCAGGGATCATGGACCATAAGCCATGAGGATGGCTAAATTTTGTCTGTAATTATTAACACCATTATGAATATTATGATAGCGGCTAGATATACACAGCTTGTCCGTACATCCGGCACTGCTGCGAGAGACACGTTTCAGTCCCAGTGCCAGTGAGAAGGCTAGTTGTAAATTATAGTCAAATTAGTTTTGTAAAATTATTGTTGAATTTAAGTGTGACACGAGTATAACTGTATAGCAATTTTAAACTCCTGACATTTTTCAGGTAAATATTTTTTTTTTTTTTTTGAAATTGAACTTAAACGTGGTGTAAAATATGTACTGAAATGAGTCTTGGTTACTTGAAATAAATGAATTATCCTCTTGCTTGCTTGTCCTCCGCGCTTGCCAGGTGAAGGTTGGCTGACTTCACGAACATACTTACCTACTTTCGTGTTTGTAATAGTATTAGAGATGATTACTTAGTGAACAGTGATTATTAATGCGGTCTTCTATTCGAAGAGTCGCAGCCCGCAAGGTCGATCTTTTCGATCGACCACTGACTTTTCGAAGTTATGTGCATATGCATAAGCAATTAAATGCTCCAACGGTGAAGGAAAACATCGCGAGGAAACCTGCACGCTTGAGAGTTCTCCATGATGTTCTCAAAGGTGTGTGAAGTCTGCCAATTCGCATTGGGCCAGCGTGGTGGACTATGGCCTGTAACCCTTTTCTGAGAGGAGACCTGTGCTCAGTAGTGAGACTTTAAAATCGGTTGCTCATGATGACTTACTAAGGACACTGTAGCCTTGTAACCTTTGAGTAATAAACCAAATACTCAAAGCCTGTAACTGATTGTTCGACTGTGCGACTTCATCGAACATTTTTCCACCGTAAAAGGTGCGACTAGCAACAGTGTAGTTTCAATGTACGTCATATAAGAGGTTTAGACGGTCTTATCAAGTACTATAATGTATGGTTTAATTAACGTCATATAAGAGGTTTAGACGGATAACTTATCAAGTAATTTAATGTATGGTTTAATTATTGGGATTCGGGAAGGCTAATTATTTCGATAGCACGCTAATTACGCTAATCTTATATACACTTACGGGAATCCCGGCAGTTCTCTGAACTGGTCTGCCCTGCTCTGTGATAAGAGGTTAAATCGGCGCTCACTTGTTCCTAAGAGGAATATTGAGCGGTTTGCGGTTTTGATTGCGATGCCATGGCCGATGGGCCGATGAGGAAATAGGTCGTACGTGACGTCCATTTAATTGATAAGGTACTGAAACTGAATAGGTCTTAGATTGATTCATTCGTTCAACCTTCTTTTTATTCAATGATGAGATATTCCTTGACTGTGATCTCATCTGATGGTAAGTGAACAGTCTATAATATATGATAGTAGTAGCGAGCTAACTTGGCAGGGGTATGGCAGTGACCATTCAACCCATACCCCTAATCGTTTTCTACACGCCATCGTGCCGGAACGCAATCGTTTGGCGGTACGTCTTGGACGGGTGGTAACTAGCCACGGCCAAAGCCTCCCACCATATACCTAGACTATCGAGAAATCAAACCAGTGACCTCCCGAACAAGAGACCGTAGTCCTAACCACTAGATTATCACTGCTTCTAGGTATCGAACCCAATGCCCATCGCGCACTTAGCCGTTATGAACAGCTGGCCGCACGACGTGGCTAGCCGTTGCGAACAAAGTGTCCTATCTGACGTCACAGATAACACATTCATTCACGCGGAAGTGTGCACGTGTGACACACTTCCGCGCATGAGATTCTGCGACTAAGGTTGCGACCACGAGATCTGACAGTCTTGGTCGCCGTCGCGTAGTGCGCAAGGGCCCTAAGGGCGCGAGCCGTCTGCGTCCGCAGACAGCGCGGCGCCTGCGCAATGCGCATGTCTGGCGCTAGAACAGAGGCGGCAATGAGTCGACATTCGACATAATCGACACCACTTGCTCCTTATTATATGTCTGTCAACATACTACTTTAATCTACGGCCGCTAAGTTTGGGCAAAGAACTTGAAAATAATATTGAATGTACAAATAAATATATTTTATTAAAGGACCTAGTAGGTATGTAGGTACCTACATCAGCTAGGTTTCTCAAGGTGGACCTAAAAGTCAACATAAGACGAAAATTATGCCTAATTCCCATGCCCTCCATCCAGTAATAGTTGAGAACTTGGCAGTCGAAATGGTAGATAAGAAAAGATAAAACAAAGTTCGCGTAAGTGCAAAACATGTACTTAACGCTATGACAAACCCAGTTTTATATGTAAAAGTCCAAGAAACCATAGGACTAAGACTAAATAAAAAATAACATGACATGACATGAATCATGCAGCGATGCCGCGGGACTCGGGAGCTTGGAGTGTGATCTAGTAGAGACAACATTTTTCGAAATACATAATATACCGGGAGCCGGTTACACTAAAATTCCCGTCTTGCGGAATCGAAAACTATGGTAATTAGTAGTTAACAATTATACGATTTAAATGAAGCTGGATATATTATGTTAATTTGCATTGCCGAAAAAATGTTTTTTTTTTTTCAATGAAAAAATGTATAACCGTTATCGCGGATATTTATTGTTTGCATTGTATTCGATAGGTTTCGTACTTTTTTAGGAGAACATTGCGCAAACAGGTTTTTGGCCGGACCTATCCCGCATGCCTACTTATGTGTACGTTATAAGGGAAGTTTCTCCGTCATCAATTGCATAATGTTTTTCTGAAAAAGTACGAATATATCTGTCGAATAAAATGCCAACAATCACCCCGCGATGGCGGAAAGTAATTTTTTTTTACACATTTTTTCGGCTATTTAAACTAACGCATACCAAGCTTAATTTAATGGTATAATTATTGTTACTAGTGGTTCGCCCCGAACTGAGACCTCGCGGTAACGGTTTCCCATAATTGACGATCAAAATTGACATTATTATTATGCCCGTTTTCACCAACCATACCTAAATCATCCCATTTGTAGAAGTCTCTTTACATAGGTAGCCCCTAAATACAATTCTAACATCCCAATGTCATTTTCACCTTTAGTTGTCCCGTAGAGGTTCGTAATAACAAAGTTGACAGAAAGTGTCAACTAACTTAACATAGGTAGCCCGTAAAGGTTAGGGAACTGTTATAGTGAAATCCTCAAGGCCTCAATCAAACTTAGGTATAGTTTTTTGGAACATTCAAATTAAATTACTTGTACACAGCGTCAACTATTGACACGATCAGAAATATGTAAAAACAAACTGCAACGTGAAGTTTTATTGATGTTTGCTAAATGACTAAATAATAATCTTAATTGAATAATAGGTATGTTACATAAAGCTGCATTTGCTATATGAGATGAGAGCGCCATCTATTGACATCATTGTGAAGTTCTGTTGTTGCTGCTCATTAAAAGTTAAATAATTTAGTTTCCTTATTACATTTATCTAATTTTAGTATTTGTTGTTCAAGTACATGATATTACGCTAAAATTGTAAAACTTTCAAGCCCCAGCTTTCAATGGTTATTCCGTTCTGAGGTCAAATATAATCTCCACTTTGAAAGCCCCCCATTTCGTCAATTTTAGGAAAAAAATTTAAAAAAAAATACTTTTGTACTCTGTTCCAAATTATCTTTAAAACTAGTGGTTCGCCCCGAACTGAGACCTCGCGGTAACGGTATCCCATGATTATTCATTCAATCGATACATGATAACCAAAACTGACATTATTATTATGCCCGTTTTCACCAAACATACCTAAATCATCCCCTAAGTAGGAGTCTCTTAACGTAGGTAGCTCCTAAATACAATCCTAAGTCCTAACATCCGTCCCAATATCCTTTTAGGTGTCCCGTACAGGATCGTGATAAATAAGTTGACAGAAAACATCAATCACCTAACTTATAGGTAGCCCGTAAAGGTTAGGGAACGTTAGTGAAAACATTGAATTATTTATCAAACATTGAATTTAACTCGTAGTTCCATGGGAATAGTTACTGACTGCGCCATCTATTAGCATTATTGTGAAGCTATGTTGATGCTATATGAATTACTGACGCCCATTAAAAATTAAATAATCTCGTTTCTTTATAATATTCATATAATTTTAGTATTTGTTGTTCAAGTACAGGATATAAGTGACCTAAAAACATAAAATCAGTTTGAAAATCCATAGCGGATTTTTCTAGAGAGCGTCTTCAAGCGAGCGTATAAAATCGCCACTTTGAAAGCCCCCCATTTCGTCAATTTTAAGGGAAAAATTAAAAAAAAAATATTTTTGTACTCAGTTCAAAATTATCTTTAAAATGATATGTAACAATTTTATGTAACGCGATTTTTTTTTTTTTACTTCGCATTCGCTTCTATGAGAGCCCCCCTGAAATAAAGATTTTTATAACTTTTTAAGCCATTTTCGGCTGGAGGCCATCGGTTTACATATTATATCTAAATTTGAAGTAATTACGTTCAGTAATTCAAAAGTTATAAGGCTCTGACAGACGGACGGACGGACGGACGGACGGACGGACGGACAAGTGCAAATCGCCCTAGTTAACTCAAAGACCTTCGCTTCGCTCGGTCGATGAGGTACTGTAAACCTATGAAACGCAAAATTTTTTTTTTTCTTCGCATTCGCTTCTATGAGAGCCCCCCTGAAATAAAGATTTTTATAACTTTTTAAGCCATTTTCGGCTGGAGGCCATCGGTTTACATATTATATCTAAAATTGAAGTAATTTCGTTCAGTAATTCAGAAGTTATAAGGCTCTGACAGACGGACGGACGGACGGACGGACGGACGGACGGACGGACAAGTGCAAATTCACTCAAGTAGACTCAAAGACCTTCGCTTCGCTCGGTCGATAATTACCCCCCTAGAGTTTTTGATTCCTTATGGTTTTTAAATATTATTTCTATTCTATTTACATAATATATACCTAATACTACACTAAAACAAAATTTATTCTAAAATTAAAACTAAAATAAAAATTAAATAAAATCTAAAACCCCATCGAAGTCACTGCAGTGTGGCATAGTACCCAAGATGCTGGCAGCATTACCCCTTTTGGATGGCCAAGCTAATCCTTTGGCCAAGGTTGCCAGCTCTTGGATCCCGGCAGACTCGATCACCATTTCGACCATCATTTTAGATAGCTCTACAAAAAGCGCATGGTTTTTAATTGGCATATTTTGTTATTTACAGTCAGAGTTAAGAATGACTTCCCGACCGAATCCGGGTCATGCGGTAAGCCTCCTTAGAGATTTGCCATATTTAGCAGATGCGTGGGAGATATTATAGTGCACATGTGTGCGCAAACACAAATGCACTATATATTCCCTCACTCTCATAGTCAGTCTCAATTTCAGACGAAATTCCGACACGATCAAAGAGAGACCAGGCGCAGGACCGACGGCATTACGTGCTCTCCAAGGCACGGGAGTGAACACCGCCAACTTCCTAACTCCGGGCTAGTGCTTAGAATTTGTTGACAGAAAACACAATACATTTATTGACCCGACCCGGGAATCGAACCCGGGACCTCGGCATCGCAGTCGCACATGCTAACCACTAGACCAACGAGGATGAGGTTTTATGAGTAGGTATAGGTACTTACTAGTGCCTGATCCTAGAAGCGAATTGCGCGTGAGATCCTGATGTATGACGCATCCGCGCGCCTTACATACTGCTTGCTAAGGGCAAACAGGGTATGTAATATTTATGTACGTCAGTACTTTTATCTATTCTGGTTTCTAACTTTGCGTCTAAGACATCATCACTCATGCTCGAGTTTTATAGGTTTCCACCTATAAATACCTAATAATGATGTTTTTCAAGATTCTAGTTAGATTTTTTTTTATTGGATTTTCCATTGATCATTCAACATTTTAATAATATTTGACTTCGACCAGAAAATAATAAACTATGTTGTATTACGAAACCGTGAAAATTGCCATATTATGCAAGTTGTCTAGACTCTATGTAATTAGAATAACCTACAATTACCTAGGTATATTATCATGTAATGGAGTTCACAGTAATTGTAAACAACCACATGACAATATAAATATAATTTGCGTAACGTTTCAAAGTAAAAATGAATAGCACAGCTAATAGTGTCATCACATCTCTTAAAGTTGTATACTAAGAGTAAGAACTGTGGGTCTTAGCGAATGAAAATGTATTCTTCTAACATGTTAATAAATAAAATACGCCTTCGTTCCTTACGGTAGTAAATATAATTCGTCTATGCTTCGTTCTCGTGGAACCCTTTTGCATTTCCAGGATAAAAATAACCCCATGCCACTTTCCGGTCGATTTTATAAGTTGTCAATGTGCAATATTTTAATAATCGGTAATAATTTTTTAATAATCGGCGCTACCGTGCTACGCTAGCGTATGTTATAGTGCATCTCTACTATCACCATGCACTGGCGTAACTATATCGTTCGAGGCCCGTGGCAAATGAATCGGATGGGGCCCTCCCCCACCCTTATAAAGAAGCTCAATCGAAGTATTTTTTATTTTATTTTACAATGTGCTCACGGCCCTGTGCCTTTACGCCACTGTCTATCACCCTTTGTCCAGTGAGCACGCACTCCACACCAAAAAACTACACACCCTTGTTCTATTCATACTTTTCAGGGTTCCGTACCCAAAGGGTGCCAACGGGACCCTATTACTAAACCTCCGCTGTCCGTCCGTCCGTCCGTCTGTCAGCGGGCGGTATCTCGTAAACCGTAATAGATAGACAGTTGAAATTTTCACATATTGTGTATTTCTATTGCCGCTATAACAACAAATAATAAAAATAAAATTAAATTAAAAATAAAGGGGAGCCCATACTTGGAAAAGAAGTCGAAATAAAATAATACCCTGGCATGTGGGGTGTCATTGTCTAGAGCTCATCTAGGTCATCAGGGTCTCAAAAACTAAACAACTTAGGAATTTAAGTTTTCTGTATATCGATGGGTGCCTGGAACAAGACCGCAATAACCATAGCAGCAGTTTTCCGATTAAGTCATTTTCGTAATCTACGGACCCGAATATGGTCCGGGAGCCAGTGACAGATTTTCATGACCAAGTCCCTCCCAATCAAAACTTCGTGAAATGCATTAGGGATTTATATTACGAATATTCGCGACCGTCAGCTGCGACTCCGTGGGTGGGGCGGGCAGTGGCAGCCTCCAACGCATGGTGAAAAAAAAATTTTTTTTAGTCATTTCCTCCCCTTTGAAAATTTGTCAGATAGTTTTATAGTTTACCTAATATTTTGAAGGAAAAATAAAGTCAGCTGACCATAACATGGTGGATTATACGTCAGCTGGCTGCTTGAACCTGAATTTTTTTTAAATATATTTTCAATGATTAATATATTTTCAATGATTTCCTCTCAACTAAAAATTTATCTGGTGATCGTTTATATGCTACTATGAAAGAAAATTAATGTCAGCTGGCTGTATCTCAGTGGAAAGTTTGTCAGCTGGTACCTTGAAAGATGTAACGCAGCAGCATCTACCACCTACTGAATCTTATCAGCTGACGACTTTTCCCTTGACTTACAGCTAGCTGATTTTTTTCATTATTTACTAAAGCATGTTAACAATCCTCTTATAAATTTTCATCTGGGAGGAAATCACATTTCTTAAGTTATTCTCTCACCAAACCAGACTCAAACCAAAGCGGGAGGGAAAATGATTACTTGTCAATATTATTATTAATCAATTCATTGAAATAAAAGTTAATTAATTAAAAAATTATGCTACAATAAATTATTCATATTAATTTACTATGCCAACATTTCCTCCATTAATAAACTTCATATTTGTTATCAAAACACTCAAATCAAGCATACTGCCGAATAACTTAAGAAACGTGATTTCCTCCCGGATGAAAATTTATAAGAGGATTGTTAACATGCTCTACTAAATAATGAAAAAAATCAGCTAGCTGTAAGTCAAGGGAAAAGTCGTCAGCTTTTTTTTTCTCCATGCGTTTCGAGGCTGCCACTGCCCGCCCCCACCCACGGAGTCGCAGCTGACGGTCGCGAATATTCATAATAAAACCCCTAATGCATTTCACGAAGATTCGCTCGAGAGGAAATAATTGACCGAATTCGTACCTGGCTCCCGGACTAATACACTTACTGATTTTTTTCACAAATTTAAAATGACAACTGCCCGATTTAGCAAAATCAGTATGGTTATTGCTTCGTTATTCCCTGTTCATCATTCTTATTTTGTTTACCGGAATAATCGTACTATGTGCAATGATAAAAGTTTTTTTTCAACCTTCTACAAGTAACGGCCATTGTGGCTTTGTTCCCCGAAATGAACTTTGTATGCCGATTCACAATAAACATTGCTGTACAAATATTTTTTTTACAATTTCACTTGTAATATATATGTAAATAATAGTATTGCTTTTTTTACCACGAAATAAAAATAACATGTCATAACAAATTCTGCCCTCCGCAAATGAACTACTAAATAGCACACTTAGCGATTTAAATCATATTGAAACTTAAATATATTGTGCCAGTTGCCGACGCTTCTGATGATCCAGTCCCACTTATTTCTGATAATAACATGCCTTCTTCACTGATTAAGCCGGGCACTGTTGTTGAAGCTGTATGACCGACCGCTAGATAACGAACCTGAATATAACTAATCGGTTCCTGCACATATGTCGTCTTCATCTGTTGCATTGGACATAATTGCTTTCACATTGCACCGCCTCTAATACTCCAACCTGAAAATAACTTACCTGAGCAGCCATCACTTCTCGATGAATCTATGAATGATGTAGCTGTAGATGCTGAACCAACACTTTCACTCGCTGCTGAAACTGAACATCAATCAATCAAATCAGAGAAACGATCAAGAAAACGAAAACATGATGAACCAAACTCTAAATGCAACTAAAATAAAACTTTTCAGGATTCAGGTTTACCTTTTATAGGAAAACATTCAAAAGAAGAAAGAGTATCCAGCCACAACTATTGGATCTATCTGCAGCTGCAAAAAAAGCGTGGTGAGCGTATCGCACGAAAGAAGATTGTTAAGGCTAAGGGCCTCACCTTCTGATAAGTGTCGGATAGCCGTAAATTTTGGTCACTTTCTTACTTTATGTCAAGTGACAAAGACAAAATATGCGAATATGCTATCCGACACTCATCAGAAGGTGGTGAAAATGGCCCTTAGACTTGTTAAGTCTTTGCAAAAATCATGACATGATTTTTATGAGGCTTTAGTGTGCGAAACTGATGAGGGTGTAGTAGCAGGACATAATTCCCAAAAAGAAACACCATTTCCCTTTTTTAATGTTGTTATTTATTTTTAATACTACCAAGATTGTAATAATATTGTTTCTGGTTTAATTTACGTGAGACATTGATGATAAATTATTATAATCATAATATTAATACGTGAAGCAAAAACTTTGTACCCCTTTTTACGAAAATTGTGCGGACGGAGGAGCATGAAATTTCCCACACTTATAGTTTATATAGAGGAGTGCAAAATGCTAATATTTTTTAAATTATGCATAAAAACACATTAAATAAATAAAAAAAAACATTAGACACAGTGGTTTTATTATGCCTCGACATAGAACACTAACGGGTCGAATTTTGACCAATGGGCGACTACTAGGAATTCATAATTATCAAAGTTTCACGTAAATGAAGCCAGAAACAAAATTATTAATTATTAATACCCTTTGTAAAGACTCACCATCGTACAAAAATACATTTTAGGTCGTAGAAACATAAACAGATTATACTTGTTGATACAAATTTCGTTTTTTTTTCCTGTATATCCTTAGATAAATTTACTTATAAACATGTATATTAATGTATACAGGAGTCATCATCATCGTGTGCCTTCCTCGTGTTGAAGTTTGGCGGTCATCATGCGAAAAGCTTCTCTATTTAAAGCCGCATCTTTTAATTTTGGATAAGTCAGCCCAGTCCACCCCCTTATATCGTCCAACCACTTGCGTCTTTGGCGACCTGGAGCTCTCTTGCCTGCAATCCTCCCTTCCAGCACTAGTTTGGGAATGAGAATTGGGTTCCTTTTTGTAGGTGCCCAAAGAAAGCTACTTTTCTTCGTATGATGGTGGACATGAATTCTCTCCTTTTGTGGACTAATTCCAGTACCCTGCTATTTGGTATACAGGAGTATTATAATATAATTTATCATGATTATTTATAAAAAAATCCACTACATTATTTACAGATAATATTTAGTTATTATATTAGAGATATTTTTACTAGAATTATGTACACCGCATTCACGAGTAAATTTTCCAAGTCGATCATAACATTCATGTAGGTAATATCACTGCAAAACGCTATTACTGTATTTGCCGTACATAGTTCAGAACAGCGCGAAAAGTTGCAATAGACTATTGCTGTTTGATTGATTTCGTACTTTTTACCGAAATATAACCACAATGGACTCTTACGGAAACGACTTTCAATGCATGAAGCGGCAATATAGTTTTTTTAGTTTTTTAGGTATTTCCTAAGCACTATTACATTGTGTACATTATATGGTCCTTCAGAAAAAAATAACGCATCGTTTGATATACAACCCGTTTTGATGCGCCTCGTAGTTTAGTAATTATTAAAGATTTTCACTAAGCCTTTTTTCCTGTAAAATTGTGTTTTGTCGATTGCGGCTTTGTTCCAATAACCCATCTATATTATGTACTATATAGTGTATTTAAACAACAAACACTCAAAACACCGATTTATGATGCGGTTTGCAATTGTGGCCAAAACAAACGAGCATATTTTTCCCCATATGGTAATTTAGTACTTTCTAAGAACTAAGACATCTAAATATGTATCTAGTTTTAAAAAAATGATTTGGTCATATGTACGGAACCCTAAAGGAGCGAGGCCCGACTCTCACTTGGCCGATTTTTAACTATATTTGTTTTCATTATTTGTTGTTATAGCGGCAATAGATGGACGGACGGACAGCGGAGGCTTGGTAATAGAGTTTCCTGTTGGCACACTTTGGTAACGGAGCCCTAAAAAGGTTGTAAAGTGATCTCGCCCTCCACGGAGTGTCTCATCAAAGTTGAGCACAGGTCAGCGGTCGAGGAGCCGCTAACCGCAGGCGCGCGCCGTGACTCAATCTCTGTATATGAATAGGATATTCATACTTACTTGTACACCCAAATGCATAGAATTGACTAATAAAAAGTCATCACTCCTTATAAAGCCATAATGTAATAATGTAATGTAATACCTCCTAAAAGACTACAGACTACAGATGTTTGGGAAAAGTTCACACTGCATGGCAATTCGTATATATAATAAACTTCCGGATAACATAACAAGCAATAATATTAGTAATTTCAAAAGGAAAATCCACGACTTGCTGTTGAATAAATGCTACTATAGTGTTGGGGAGTACCTTAATGATAATAATCTCAACTAATTTGTCAATTCAATAATTATTTTTCAATTTTTCATTCTGTTTTGTTTTTGTTTTATGATCTTTAGAATAATAATTCTTTAATTATGAATTATAGATACTAAAATTAAGGACATTGTATTATTGACATTGTTTCAAATAATATACTATATGTGTGACTAACATTAGGATTGTAGCTTATTCTGAATTACTGTCTAAATATTCATACGCCATATCACATATGGCAGAATGTATACGGAACCAATAATTACTGTAACAGCTGTTATACCTGCATTCTAATGAATAAAGTGTATTTATTTATTTATTTATTTAATGAGAAAACTGAACTGAAACTGAAAACTGACTTTAAAAGCTAGTTTTGACAAAGTTATAAAAGCTACTCACGGAGCCTGGACTGACTGATGCGAGTATAATATTATGACTGCAGCATAGTCCTTAGAGCCTTTACCCACTGTCATCATCATCATCATTATCAACCCATCATCGGCTCACTACTGAGCGAGGTCTCATCTCAGAGAAGGGTTATAGGCTATAGTCTGGGATAAGATGGGTAGCCTAAGTATGTCACAGTCTCTTTAACATTTCTGCGGTGGTGTCGTGTGATGCGGGTTGTTACGTTCCCTCAAATATGGTTGACTTTGAGCGAAGCAATGGGTCATGCGTCATGCTCGTGAACGGGTGCCACCAGCGGCAATGGGGCTACTTTTTGTCTGCCCGTCTTAACATGGGTTGAATTATAATTGATCGAGCGAAGCGAGGTCTCTGAGTTTACTAGAGCGATTTGCACTTGTCCGTCCGTCCGTCCGTCTGTCAGAGCCTTATAACTTTTGAATTACTGAACGTAATTACTTCAAATTTAGATATATTATGTAAACCGATTGCCTCCAGCCGAAAATGGCTTAAAAAGTTACAAAAATCTTTGACCGAGCGAAGCGAGGTCTCTGAGTCTACTAGAGTGAATTTGCACTTGTCCGTCCGTCCGTCCGTCTGTCAGAGCCTTCTTTCTTCTTCTTCTAGAAGTGAATTCGAAGTAAAAAAAAAATTATCGCGTTACATAAAATTGTTATGTATACCATTTTAAAGATAATTTCAAACCGAGTACAAAAATTTTTTTTTTTAATTTTTCCCTTAAAATTGACGAAATGGGGGGCTTTCAAAGTGGAGATTTTATACGCTCGTTTGAAGACGCTCTCTGGCAGAATCAGCTATGTATTTTCAAGGTGATTTTATTTTTTTAATTCACTTGTATCCTGTACTTGAACAACAAATACTAAAATTATATGAATATTATAAAGAAACGAGATTATTTAATTTTTAATGGGCATCAGTAATTCATATAGCATCAACATAGCTTCACAATAATGCTAATAGATGGCGCAGTCATAAACTATTCCATGGAACTAGCGTCGACCATTTTTATTTAGTTACATAATATAATAATATAATAACTTATTATTCAATTAAAATTATTGTTTAGTTAAATATCAAACTTCAATAAACTATTAATTACTTACTGCATTTTGTATATTTTCTATTCGCGTCGATAGATGACGATTTGTACAGATGCCCGTAACCCGTTTTCACTCGTTAGTACTTATTAATTCAATTTTTTCACTAACGTTGCCTAACCTTTACGGGCTACCTATGATAAGTTAGGTGATGATTTCTGTCAACTTCTTTATCCTGTACGGGACACCTAAAAGGACATTGGGACGGATGTTAGGACTTAGGATTGTATTTAGGAGCTACCTGCGCAAAGAGACTCCTACTTAGGGGATGATTTAGTTATGTTTGGTGAAAACGGGCATAATAATAATGTCAGGTTTGGTCGTAATGTACTTATCGATTGAATGAATAATCATGGGATACCGTTACCGCGAGGTCTCAGTTCGGGGCGAACCACTAGTTATTTCAGGGGGGCTCTCATAGAAGCGAATGCGATGTAAATTTTTTTTTTGCGATTCATAAGGTTTCTGTGTATCATTTTAAAGACAATTTGGAACAGAGTACAAATGTATTTCTTTTTTAATTTTTTTCCTAAAATTGACGAAATGGGGGGCTTTCAAAGTGGCGATTTAATACGCTCGCTTGAAGACGCTCTCTGGGAAAATTGGCTATATACTTTCAAGCTGTATTTATTTTTTTACTTCACTTGTATCCTGTACTTGAACAACAAATACTAAAATTATATGAATATTATAAAGAAACGAGATTATTTAATTTTTAATGAGCATCAGTAAATTTCACATAGCTTCACAATAATGCTAATAGATGGCGCAGTCATTAACGATTCCATGGAACTGTGAGTTACGACTACGATCTATCCCAAAAACAGTTTTGCGTCGAGCATTATTATTTAGGTACATAATATAATAACATATTATTCAATTAAAATTATTCTTTAGTTAAATATCAAACTTCAATAAACTATTAATTGCTGCATTTTGTATATTTTCTATTCGCGTCGATAGATGACGATTTGTACAGATGCCCCTAACCCGTTTTCACTCGTTAGTACCTACATAATAATTCAATGTTTTCACTGACGTTCCCTAACCTTTACGGGCTACCTATGAAAAGTTAGGTGATGATTACTGTCAACTTCTTTATGACGATCCTGTACGGGACACCTAAAAGGACATTGGGACGGATGTTAGGACTTAGGATTGTGTTTTGGAGCTACCTACGTAAAGAGACTCCTACATAGGGGATGATTTAGGTATGATTGGTGAAAACGGGCATAATAATAATGTCAGTTATGGTCGTCATGTATCGATTGAATGAATAATCATGGGATACCGTTACCGCGAGGTTTCAGTTCGGGGCGAACCACTAGTTAGATATAATTACGTATGCTTTTGTGGAACTTCCCCTCATTGTGGAAACTCTGCATACATAGCATTATATCTATTAAGTATATTGTAAAAGTATTTTGAAAAGAGCAACTGCCGAGTTTCTTATTATTATATATTCTTATCTAGGTAGACTCATTGACGATTCAAAAGTACTTGTAAAAGTTTATTTGAATAAAAAACATTTCTATTCTATTCTATTCTAGTCCACCACGCTGGCCCAATGCGAATTGGCGGACTTCACATACACCTTCGAGAACATTGTGGAGAACTCTCAGGTGTGCAGGTTTCCTCACGATCTTTTCCTTTACCGATAAAACACGTGATATTTAATTTCCTAAACGCACTTGACTCCGAAAAGTCAGAGGTGCGTACCCGGGATCGAACCTGCGAACCCCCCGAATAGGAGACCACAGTTGTAACCACTAGGCTCTCACTGCTTACATGCTGCTTCCGCACTGTATCCGATCCGAATCCGAGACAATTCAGATCTAGAAAACTCGGATCAAATCCGGAGGTCCATTTCACATAGCGTCCGGCTCGAGTGTCGAGGGATGATCGGCAGATCTATTATAATACTAGCTGATGCCCGCGACTTCGTCCGCATGGATTTAGTTTTTAAAAATCCCGCGGGAACTCTTTCATTATCCGAGATAAAAAGTAGCTCTCCCGGTCTGAGGAACCACTACTACATCCATTACTAAAATATACACATGCAAAAAATCGCATCAATCCGCTGTTCTGTTGCGACGTGATTGAAGGACAAACCAACAAACAAACACACTTTCGCATGTATAATATCAGTAATGCTTTATTATAACACTTTTTATAACTGTCAAATTTAACATACTTAACCAAAGACAAAATTACATTTAGCTGCCATTTACGTTTTGTTATTCCATGTCAGATGCGTTTTGGTTATACCAGGTTTTATAGTGACTTGACGGAAACGCGGTCGAACGGGATAAAAAGTATCCTATGTCCGTCTCCTGGTTCTAAGCTACCTCTCCACCAATTTTCAGCCAAATCGGTTCATCCGTTCTAGAGTTATAAATAGTGTAACTAACACCACTTTCTTTTATATATATAGACTAGCTGTTGCCCTCGCGACTTCGTCCGCGTGGAATTAGGTTCTTTGAAAATCCCGTGGGAACGGCTTTATCGGGATAAAAAAACAAACATTCAACCTATATTTAAAACTCTTATGGGTAGAATTTTCAAAAACTGTGAAATGCGTACTTTTTTGTTTTTAATCAAGAGCCAAAATACCAAGTTTCGTGGATATATCTTGAAAAAGACGGATCCTTTCCATCCCCTATTTAACCCCTTTGATGGTAGAATTAAAAAAAAATATAAAATATGTACTTCTTTATATTTAATCAAAAATTCCAACTTTCATAAACATTACTTGAAAAGTAACTTGAAAAATGATGGTCTATCATAAAAATATTCAACCCCTATTTAACCCCTTTGGGGGTAGATTTTCCACAAACTGTGAAAGACATACTCATTCTTTGTTTTTAATATAAAGCCTAATTACAAAGTTTCATAGATAAAACTTTAAAAAATGACCGACTTTCATACAAACTATCAACCCCTATTTTACCCCTTAGGGGGTAGAATTATCAAAAAGGTAAAAAAAGTTCTTCTTTATTTTTAATCAAGAGCAATAATACCAAGTTTCATAAACATTACTTGATAAATAACTTGGAAAATGAAGGACTATCCTACAAACATTCAACCCCAATTTTACCCCTTCGGGGGTAGAATTAAAAAAAATGTAAAATACGTACTTCTTTTTTTTCATCAAGAGCCAAAATACCAAGTTTCATAAACATAACTTGAAAAATGGCGGACTTTCATACAAACTATCAACCCCTATTTTACCCCTTAAAGGGTAGAATTTTCAAAAAATGTAAAATACGTACTTCTTTATTTTTAATCATCAGCCAAAATACTAAGTTTCATAAACATAAATTGAAAAATGGCGGACTTTCATACAAACTATCAACCCCTATTTTACCCCTTCGGGGGTAGAATTTTCAAAAATTGTAAAATACGTACTTCTTTATTTTTAATCAAGAAATAAAATACAAAGTTTCATAAACATAACTTGAAAAATAACTTGAAAAATGAAAGACTATCATACAAATATTCAACCCCTATTTAACCCCCAAAGGGGTAGAATTTTCAAAAACTGTGAAACACGTAACTCTTAATTTTTAATTTAAAGCCCAAATATCGAGTTTCATGGGTATAACTTTAAAAATGATGGACTTTCATACAAACTTTAACCCCCCATTTAACCCCCTTGGGGGTGGAATTTCAAAAAATCCTTTCTTAGTGCTCCCCTACGTCATAGACGGAACCTACTGTCAAAATTTCAAGTTTCAAGCTTCAGTGGTTTAGGCTGTGCGTTGATAGATCAGTCAGTCAGTCAGGACAAGTCTTTTTATAAGTATAGATAAAGATAATAACGTGTCACGTTGTTTGTCCGCGATGGACTCCTAAACTACTGAACCGATTTTTATCAAACTTCGTAACTATCTGTAATTTGCTCCAACTTAAGAGTGGGTGTGCGCTCGTTAACAGTAAACAGATTTGATTTTTACAGTAGTAGATCAAGTTTCAATTATCCGAAAAAAAAAAACACGCAAAAATTACATCATACTGCCAAGGGACGTGTTTGGGCAAAAACATAAAATGATGAAATTTGTTCGATAATAAAAAATCGCGAAGTTAGGTCTAATTTTTAACCAATATTTCCAATATCAATACCAATTTATTTTCAATGTGTTGCATATTACAGAGCCAAAATTTTTACATTAAATTCCGATTGATATTATCAAGAGAGTAGCCTAGTGAATTGAAAAGAAAATGAATATTTTACGAGTTACAAAGTATTTGGCGCTTACTACACTCCTATTCCGCGCAAAACGCTTTCTTTTGTCGCGCCTCGCATGAGGTTGCGGCTATGTTTTATCTCATTGCGAAATCTGATTTTTTTTTGGTGTCATACGCGTTCTTAAAAGATATGTGTAGGACGACGACTTTTTGTAAGACGTTGCGTTTCAATATTGCAATATGTAGGTATGTTTCATTTTTGCCGACAAAAAATAGTTCACCGATTGTCGTTAGTGGGCGGAGTGCCTTAGGCGATACCTACAATGCACAGAAGCCTCATCTTAACTCTGAGTACCTTTTTTACTTGTGTTTTCATTGGTATGTCAATCGCGGTGCAATTCAATTAGCTCCCACTTAAAACTCAAGTCACGCACCATCCCGCAGCTGATCACGTACCCGGGGTAGAGTGGGTACGTGCGTGACGTCACGCGCGCCGGGCGTGGGGACTCACCTGCTACCCTCAACCTTGGCCTCCGCCGTGCCAAGTACGAATGACATAAGAGCTGCATGTTCCAACTCATTTTTATCGTCGCTCTCATAAGAGTGAGGGAATAGAGAGTGCGCCTTAATTGGAATACAATATTATAGTGCACAAGTATATAACATTATAGTACATAAGCCTCAATAGCCCAACGGTTAAAGGAGCGGACTGAAAACTGAAAGGTCGCAGGTTCGAACCCCACCCGTTGCACTATTGTCGTGCCCACTGCTAGCACAAGCTTTCCGCTTATTTTGAGGGGAGAGGAGAATATAAGTCTACTTCAAATTGGCTGATATTCTTTAAAAAAAAAGTTATTAAGCTCTTGTCATAGATACGTCCGGAAAGATCTGTTGCTGATATTCTTTAAAAAAAAAAAAGGAAAAAAAGAAGTGTGTGCACTATAATATATCCCGAGGAGGTTGGACGCCGGACCGGATTCGATCGGGAAGTCATTATCGTTGACGCACTCCGTATGATCTAGCACGTCCCTGCCTAAAAAGGAGTTCTAAATACATAATACTATTTACTTACTCATGGAGTTATGTCACCCTCACGTGTTGAACTGTTATTACGCAATTAAGCACACATGCTTCAAATTCAATGGAAAAGAGGAAAGGAAAATGTCATTAAAAAGCCATTACATTAATTAATTAAGGCAACAGTTCGACATGTCATAATTGAATTATATCACTCAGTCATACCAATTCAGTTATTAGTCATGCATGTTTGACCGTGGGCCATTTTTTTTCTCGGTTTACCTCTTAAAAGTAATATGTACCTACTTATGTGTTTATGGTTTAACCATAGTTTTATATAGCTAATTCACTTGACGATTCGAAAGCACTTTTTAAGAGCAATATTAAAAAGTGGTTTAAAAAGAAACAAAAATAGGAAAAACCTAAAGGAACATCTGAAAAATCGAGGTAATTACCTAATTTTGTAAGGAATTACCAATTCGGACTACATTTAATATATGGTAGGAGCGAAGCTGCGGTTAAAAGTTAGTTAATATTAATTAATGTACCAAAGTACCTATAACATTATAATTGTTAGCAGATAAACCGTACAAAGCGTTACCCGATTTCACGCAAGAATTTTATTCATCTTTTACCTCAAAAACAATTGCACTGAGCACGTTATAATCTAATTGTATCTACCTACTTTTAAAATTCTCTTTTTTAGGGTTCCGTAGTAAACAAGGAACCCTTATAGTTTCGCCATGTCTGTCCGTCTGTTTGTCTGTCTGTCTGTCTGTCTGTCCGCGGTTTAGCTCAGAGACTATTGATACTAGAAATCTGTAATTTGACAAGGGTATAAATATCATTCACGCCGACAAAGTGGTGAAATAAAATTTTGAAAAATATTTTTTTTAGGGTACCTCCACTACATGTAAAGTGGGGATGAATTTTTTTTTCTCGACTATCGCATAGTGTGGGGTCTCGTTGAATAGGTCTTGGTCATAGGTCAAAAATATTGTGGCTGTGGGAACATCATTTTTCAATGCAGGGATCCGTTTGTGAAATATGATATTTTAAAGTGCAAAATGTTATTGGAGTCAAGTGTCCCCCCCCTCTGCCAGCTAAATGGTTATATATAGGATACAAGAAAAAATTCACAGCAGTAGTATATATAATGAATTTTAAAGGAAAACTATCACGGCTAAGTAGGGTTCATTAGTTAAGGAGTTATATCTGTTTTTCCTAAGGTAGGTATTACACGTAGTGTAAGTTGCATATTTTGTAGTATATTATAGTATTTAAACCATGGAACTCAAAATGTATTCAATATTCATAAATAAAATAAAAG